>JAJHZJ010000569.1:3562122-4064622 GCA_023548195.1 Bettongia penicillata ogilbyi
ATGATCTGAGGAAGTGGTAGACAGAAGTAAAACACTGGTGAGAAGGGAAAGGGCAAAAGGAAATAGAAGACAAAGAGGAAGAAAAATAAGAGAGAGAGAAATACAGTGAGTAATCATAATTGTGAATGGGAATGGGATGAACCCTCCCATAAAATGGAAGTTGATAGCAAAGTGGATCAAAACCCAGAATTCTACAATATGTTGTTTACAAGAAAAATACTTGAAGCAGAATTCACATAGTAAAGGTAAAGAGCTAGAGCAGAAGCTATTATGATTCATCTGAAGCCAAAAAAACAAACAAACAAGCAAAAATAAAACTCCAACAGCAACAGGGGTAGCAATTCTGATCACAAAATAAATAGACAATTAAAAGGATAAGGAAGGAAATGACACTTTACTAAAAGGTATCATAGACACAGAAGTAATATCAATACTAAATATATATACACCAAGTGGTATAGCATCCAAATTCTTAAAGGAGAAGATAAATGAGTTACAGAAAGAGACAATAATACTGTACTGGTGGGGGACCTCAATTCTCCCCTCTCAAAACTCAATAAAGTCAACCAAAAATAAACAAGAAAAAAAAACCTAAGGAGATAAACCCAATATTAGAAGTTAGATATGATAGACCTTTGGAAAAAACTGAAAGGGAACAGGAAGGAATATACCATTTTCCAGCAACACATGGCACCTACATAAAAACTGATGATATTATAGGGCATAAAAATGTCAAAATCAAATGCAAAAAGGCAGAAATATTCTTTTTATAATTATAATGCAATAAAATTACATTCAACAAAAGATAGAGGAGACATTAAAATTAATCAGAAACTAGGAAATTAAGAATAAATGGGTCAAAAAACAAATCATAGAAACCATGAATAAATTTCATTAAAGAGAAATAAAAATGAGAGCATATCAAATTTATGGGATGCAGCTAAATCGGCACTTAAGGGAAAATTTTTTTCTCTAAATATGTACATTAACAAAATGAAAAAAGAATAGGTCAATGAATTGGGCATGCAACCAAAAAAAAAAAACTAGAAAAAAGAACAAATTAAAAATCTCTAATTGAGCACCAAATTAGAAATCTTGAAAATCAAAGGTGTGATTGGTAAAATTGAAAAAATCCTATTGAACTAATAATCTAGGCATTAGTTTTATTTTAAAAAATAAGATAGATAAACCATTTGGTTAGTTTGATTAAAAATAGAAAGAAAAAATAAAATATCCATATCAAAAATGAAAAAGCTGAAATCACCACCACTGAAGAAGAAATTATAGAAAATTATTAGCAAATATTTTGCCCAATTATATGGCAGTAAATTTGACAATATGAGCAAAATCAGTGACTATTTACTAAAATATAAGTTACCCATATTAACAGATCAGGAAATAGGATGTCTAAATAATGCCATTAATAAAACAAATTGAATAAACCATTAATGAACTCCTTAAGAAAAAACAGATGGGTTCACAAGTGAATTCTACCACACCTTTAAAGGACGGATAATTCCAATACTATATAAACTCTTTGGAAAAATAGGCAAAGACAGAGTCCTAACAAACTCCTTTTATGACATAAATATGATGCTGATACTTAAACCAGCAAGATCTGAACCAGATTAAGAAAATTATAGACAAATTGCCCTAATGAATATTGAAGCAAAAATTTCTACAAAATACTAGCAAGGCAAGTACAGTAATATATCACAAGGATTATACACTATGACTAGGTGGGATTTATACCAAGAATATAGAGTTGGTACAATTATTATGAAAACTATCAGTATAATTGACCAAATCAATAACAAAACCAACACAAATCATGCTGAAAACCTTCTGATAAAATACAGCACCCATTCCTAATAAAACCAATAGAGAACATAAGAATAAAGGAGGTGTTCTGTAAAATGATAAACAGTATTTATCTAAAACCATCAGCAAGCATTATCCATAATGGAGATAAGCTAGAAGCCTTCCCAATAAGATGGGGGTGAAGGAAGCGTGCCCAATTATTCAATATAATACTAGAAATAATGGCTATAGCAATAAGAGAAACAAAAAGAAGAATTAGAATAGGCAATGAGTAAACAAAATGATCACTCTTTGCAGATGACATGATAACATAATTAGAGAACCCTATAGAATTAACTAAGAAACTACGTGAATAACAATGTTAGCAAAGTGGCAAGACATAAATTATCAGCATTTCTTTATATGACCAAAAAGCCCATCAGAAAGAGACAGAAAAGGAAATATCATCTAAAATAACTGTAAATAATACAAAATACTTGGGAGTCTATCTGAGAAGACAAACTAAGAAAATATATGACCACAATTAAAAAAAAAAAACTTTTCATACAAATAAAGTGAGATCTAAACAATTGGAAAACTATCAGATTCTCATGGGCAGGCCAAGCCAAAATATAAAAATGACAATTCTGCCGAAATAAATTTACTTATTCAATGTCATGCCAATAAAACTACTAAAAATTATTTGATAGAGCTAGAAAAAAACAACAAAATAATTCATCTGGAAGAACAAAACAAAAAAAACAAAAACAAAAGAACAAAGGTTAAAAATATCAAGGGAATTTAATGAAAAATATACAAAGGTAAGTGGCCCCGAGCAATGCCAGATTTCAAACTATGTTATAAGCAGTAATCATCAAAACTATCTGATACTGACTAAGAAATAGAGTAGTGGTTCAATGGAAAAGATTAGGCACATAAGACACAGTAGTCATTGATATTAACCTCAATTTGCTGTCCCATCCATTATCTTCCCTCTCTCATTCCATTCCCCTTTGCCTTCCTGGAGAGTAAAATAGATTTCATATCCAACTGAGTGTGTGTTATTCCCTCCTTAAGCCAAACACCATGAGAGTAAGGCTCAATTATTTCTTTTCATTTCCTCCCTCTTCCCCTCCATTGTAGAAGCTCTTTCTTCCTTCTTCTATGTAAGGTGATTTACTACATTCTACCTTTCCCTTTCTCTTACTCCTAGTACATTCCATTCAATAGTAAATTTTATTTTTTTAGGTGTGCTCCCTTCATATTCAGCTGACCCTGTGCCCTCTGTCTATGTGTGTGTGTGTGTGTGTGTATTTACACACACATATATACATACATACACACATATTTGCTATAGCTACCCTAATACTTAAAAAGATCTCATGAGCTACAGATAACATCTTTCCATGTAGGAATGTAAACAGTTCAACTTTAATGAGTTCCTTAAGGCTTCTCTTTCCTGTTTACCCTTTCATGCTTCTCTTGATTCTTGTATCTGAAAGTCAACTTTTCTATTCACTCTAGTCTTTTCAACAAGAATGTTTGGAATTCTTGGTTGTAATTCTAGCTCCTCTGACCTCTGGAATATCATACTGCATGCATTTAAATCCCTTAGTGTAGAAGCTCCTGAATTCTGTGTTATACTTATTATATTTCCACAATACTTGAATTGTTTCTTTCTGGCTGCTTGGAATATTTTCTCCTTGACCTGGGAACTCTGAAATTTGGCTACAATATTCCTTGGAGTTTTCCTTTTAGGATCTCTTTCAGGAGGTGATCTGGGAATTCTTTCAATTTCTCTTTTACCCTCTGGTTCTAGAATATCAGGACAGTTTTCCTGGAAGATGATATCTAGGCTCTTTTTCTGATCATGGTTTCCAGGCAGTCCCATATTTTTTAAATTATCTCTCCTGGATGTATTTTCCAGGTCAGTTGTTTTTTCAAGGAAATGTTTCACATTGTCTTCTATGTTTTCATTCTTTTGGTTTTGTTTATAATTCCTTGGTTTCTCATAAAGTCATTAGCTTCCATCTGCTCCATCCTAATTTTTAAAGAAATACTTTCTTCTGTGAACTTTTGAACCTCCTTTTCCATTTGGCTAATTCTACTTTATATGCATTCTTCTCCTCATTAGCTTTTTGGCAATTTTGCCATTTGGGTTAGTCTATTTTTAAAGGTGTTATTTTTTTCAGCATTTTTTTGCACCTCCTTTAGCAAGCTGTTGACTCATTTTTTAAAAATTTTCTTGCATCACTCTCATTTTTCTTCCCAATTTTTCCTCCACCTCTCTTAGTTGATCTTCAAAATCCTTTTTGAGCTCTTCCATGGGCTGAAATCACTGCATATTTGTTTTTGGAGGTTTTGAATGTAGAAGCCTTGACTTTGATGTCTTCCTCTGATGGTATGCTTTGTTCTTCCTCATCAGAAATGATGAAAAAAATACCTTTTCACCAAGAAAGTAACTTTCTATAGTCTTATTTTTTTCCCCCTTTTTGGGTATTTTTCCAGACAGTTACTTGATTTTTAGGTCCTTTGTCAAGTGGAGGGTATACTCTAGGGACCTGTAAGTTCTCAGTTGTTCCAAGGTGGCACAATCAATGGAGATGAGCTTAATTCTCTCCTGGCCTTCACTCTGGTCTGGGAGCAACCACAAGTACTCTTTTCTGCCCAGGATCTGTGAGTAGGATTCCCTCTCCAGAGCCTCCACAAGCTCCACTGAATGCCAGTGCTCTTCCTCAACCCAGGACCACCACTTACGACTGGGAACTCAATCAGTCTCTCAATTCTTCCAGGTTCTTTAGGTCGAGGGCACCAAAAGTGAACACTGCTGCTGGAGTGGCTGCTGTCTCCCTGAGTCTGGGGCTAGCGCCAGACTGCACACTCCTCTCATCCAGGTGGAAAAGCTTTCTCTCTGACCTTTGAATCTGTCTTTGGTGTTTGTGGGTTGAAATATCTGGGGACCATAGCTGCTACCCCTGATTCCATGCCCAAAGCCCAGGCTGGGCTGCACTCCACTCATACTCCAGGGTGATAGACCTTTCCTGTCAGCCTTTCAGGCTGTCTTGGGCTGGACATCTCTTTCACTATGTCGTTTTGTGGCTTCAGCTGCTCTAGAATTTGTTTAGAGTCATTTTGCAGGTATTTTATGGACTATAGGGGAGAGCTAGAGCAGGTCCATCTTTCTAGTCTGCCATCTTGGCTCCATCTCCCTCCTATCCCCCAGCTAGATTTCTTTCTTAAAATCAAGCCTTAAGCCCAAATCACTTTGGAATTCATAGACTGGATAAAATCGCATAGTCCAATATCTCATAGCATATACCACGATAAGGTCAAAACTGGTCCATGATTTAGACATAAAGGGTGACACCATAGTCAAATTAAAAGAGCAAGGAATAGCCTGCCTCCCAGATCTATGGGGAAGAATCCATAATCAAATAAGAGATAGCATTATGAAATATAAAACAGTTAATCCTGATTATATTAAACTAAAAAGCTTTTATATAAACCAAATAAACACAACAAAGGTTAGAAGGAAAGCAGAAAGCTGAGAAATAATCTTTCCATCAAGAATCTATGCAAAGGTCTCACTTCTTAAGTACAAAGAGAAATGAATCAAATTTATAAGAATACAAGCCAATTCTCAAATGACAAATGGTCACAGGGAATGAACTAGGAGTTTTCTGATGAAGAAATCAAAGCTACCTATAGGCATATGAAGACGTATTCTAAATAACTTTTGATTACAGAAATACAAATTAAGATAACTTTGAGGAACCACCTCATACTTATCAGATTGGCTCATGTGACACAGAAAAATAAAAATGATAAATGTTGGGGATGATGCAGGAAAATTGGAACACTAATACATTGTTGGTTCATTGTTCACTGTTGTGAACTCATTCTGGAGAGAAATTTGGAAGTATGCTCAAAGGCAATAAAACTGTGCATAGCCACTCTTTGATCCAGCAACACCATTGCTAGGTCTTTATCCCAAAGAGATCATGAAAAAGGGCAAAGAGCCTAAATGGGCAGATATATTTATAGTAGCCCTTTCTATGGTGGCAAAATACTAGAAATTAAGGCAGTGCTCATCAATTGGAGAATAAGAAAACAAGCTGTAGTATATGAATTTAATGGAATACCATGGTACAATAAGAAATGATGAGCAGGTAGAATTCAGAAAAACCTGGAAAGACTTAATATGAACTGATGCAAAGTAAAGTGGGCAGAACCAGGAATATATTGTACACAGTATCAGCAACACTATGTGATGATCAGCTAATGAATGACTCAGCTCTTCTCAGCAACAGAATGATCCAAAACAAGTACAAAAGACTCTTGAAGGAAAATGCTGTCTACACCCAGATGGTCTCTGAATGCAGATCAAAGCATTTTTTTCACATACTTTATTATTTATCATGTTTTTCCCTTTTTATCTGTTTCTTCTTTCATCATTGTGACTAATACAGAAATAGATTTTACATGATAGCACATGTCTAGTCTATATGATATTGACTACCAATTTATGAAGAAGGGAAGGGAGGCAGGGAGAGAAAGGAAAATTTGGAACTCAAAAACTTGTAAAATGAATGCTAAAAATTGTCTTGATATGTAAGTGGTAAAAAAAAGTGACATACTAATAAAAAAAAAGAATGTTGCTGTGAATATTTTGGTGTATATGTGAGCTTTCTTCTTGACACTGAATTCTTTGGAGTATATTTCCAGGAATGGGGACTGCTACATCAAATGATGTGAATAACTTTGTTACTTTTATTGTATAATTCCAAACAGATTTTCAAAATGGTTGGGTCAATTCACAGCTCCTCTAATAGCATATTAGTATGCCTGACTTACTGTAGCTCCTTCAATACTATGTTGGCTATTTTCACTTTTTATCACATACACAAATTTTGAAGAAAGTTAGGTGATGCATCAGAAAGGTTTTAATTTTAATTTCTCTTATTATTAATGATTCAACACATTTTGTGATTCTGGGAAGAAAAAGTCATCATTCTTTTGGTAAGGTCACACGAAAGAGTCAAATAACTATGAAAGAAAGAATGTGGCATGATTGCTGCATAGATTTGACAAAATGTGTTTCTGCCAGTACTGAGGCTGGTTTTAAGTTAAAACTAGAAAAATCAAGATTTAAGTCTGACATTTTAGGAAATGATCATAAAATATCACATAAAAGGTTCACCAGGTTACATAAAAATTTGGCATTGTAATATCCATGATAAATAAGAATCCATCTGCCACTGGCTTTCACAGAGTTTAAATTTCTTATAACAAGTGAAATTATTGGAATTGCTTTCAGGTGAGGATATTAGTGATTTCTAAGAAAGACACCCATAGTTATAGAGTTATTGAAATTAATTTAGCCATACTTAGTGGTATAGGGAATTTATATCAGCCATTTGACATTTCCCACAAGCTATGACTGAGTGCCTTCCTTTAGCGAGTATGAAAAGAAAAGGTTTTTAAGAATGTGCCTGTGGCTAAACCAGCTAAGAAAGTATACCAATTTCTGACTAGGAATACCTTAATTAGGGGGATGACATCTAGAGGTTCCTTTAAACTCTCAGATAAGGAAACAATGACTTTGTCCCAAATTTTAAGAAATGTAGGAAAAGAAAGATTATAAAGTTCTCTCTCATACAAATACCACAAACTATATACATTAAAGAGTTGATCCTTTAAAGAAAATTATCAAGCACAATAATAAGCACATTTGTATAGCACTTAGTATGTGCCTGTCACTGTGCTAAGTACTTTACAATTATTAACTCTTTGATCGTTACAAAAACCTTGGGAAGTATGTACTATTGGCATACCCTATTTTAAAGATGAAGAAACTGAGGCAAACAGGGTTATGTGACTTTTCCAGTGTTGTATAACTAGTAAATAAATGACTAAAGCCACATTTGAACTAAGATATTCCTAACTCAAGACCAATTGCACTAGAAGCCTGTCTTGGGGGAAAATGGAGAAATTAGAACACTGAACCTTCATAGTCTTCTATGAATTATTATATGCAGAATTGTAATCAGTTGTTCTCTCTGCTGATACCAGAGTGAGGGAAACTGAGTTTAAATTATAATAGAAAAAGTGTCGGTAATTATAGAAGAACATCTTCAGATTCCTTCCTGCCATTTGAAACAAAATGTATCTTTGGACAACATTGATGACTTCTTACCCTGCCACATTTAAATTATATGGTAACCTTTTTATGGGTGTTGATACATTATTTTATGAAAACAATACCAAACTTATAATAAAAAATGTTTTTTCAAACATGTTTGGCATTTCCACAGCAAGATGTCAATTTTCACTTGACCCACCATATAACCTCCTCAATGACCACCCAGTGTCAAATTTTACTACAATTCTTCCAGGCCAAAATGATGCTTGGCAAACAATTATGAGAAAGAAAGAGAAAAGGAAGGAAGGAAGGAAGGAAGGAAGGAAGGAAGGAAGGAAGGAAGGAAGGAAGGAAGGAAGGAAGGAAGGAAGGAAGGAAGGAAGGAAGGAAGGAAGGAAGGAAGGGAGGAAGGAAGGAAGGAAGGAAGGAAGGAAGGAAGGAAGGAAGGAAGGAAGGAAGGAAGGAAGGAAGGAAGGAAGGAAGGAAGGAAGGAAAATGGAAAAAAATAATTCTATGATCTCTCCTTTTTTTTCCAGTTTTCTCTTACTAATGTGGACCTTAGGACTGCCCTCCTATTGGAATAATCTCCCAATCCATATTCAAAGAGTGGTCATCTGTATCTCAATTTGATAACAGTTTGAAATTTTTCTTTCCCCAGGGAGAATTATTTTAAAAAGGATCACAGGCTTAAGTTAGATTCTCATGAGGTGACAAAATCAGGCATCAACAAGGTAGGAGATATTTTATTTCTACAGGGACTTGTCTCTGTGCCTATAGAGTTACACCATTAAGGGGCTACTATTCCACCTACACTAAACTTTGATTTTGTCCCTGTCTACATGAACCTTCTATCACTCCTCCTTGATTCTACAGAGCTTATCCTAAAAAGGGTAGGTGTAGCTGGAAAGTACACTGTATCCATTCCTGACTGTCTACAGGAAAAACAACAAAATCATTGGCTTTTATTCATTCTTAACGTCCAAGGGTAAGCATTTCCTTAAATTCTATGGTATGCCTACATCAGTGTGACACTGAATGGAGTATGAATCCATAAAATGAAATTAATGTAATGTCATAAGCTATTTTAAGGCTGGTCCCAAACTTAGGGAAAAGATCCTGCTCAGAGAAGACCAAAAAGTTAATTTTGATTTGTTATCAGTAATATATCTTCAAATTTGAAATAAAATGATGAAGGGCAGGGACTTTAGGAAGGAAAAATATCTTCATGTTTGCAATTGACAGATATTTTCCCCCTTTCTTTAGATAATTTATTTGGCTTCCTTCTTTCTTTTTAAAAGTAATATTCAGGAGAAGAATGCAATTACTTCTGCATCTGGACACAGTAGCACTATCTTTGAGATCTAAAGGCTCATTCAATGTGTAGTAGTTGGATAGTAATATAATAGACTGACAAAAGTTTAGTAAAGTCTAATAAGGAATGCGGGCTTCCTGTGCTGCTTTGCGTAACCACTTCATTTTGTTTCAAAATTTGCTATACTTGACCTATTAGGCTGGCTGGATAGAAAGAGGGACATGGAGAAATTTTTCCTCATATGCACCTATTTCTAGCATGGAAAGGACAATTTTCAGTATTTTTCCACAACATTTCCTTAATTCATTGTCCAAGAATAGCAAGAATCCGCCAATACTAATTTCTATATTTTGTATGTGTGTTTGTGTAATGGTAGAATTAGAAACAGGAGTTCCCATGGATCTCACTATTTCTTACCATGGATTTGGGCATAATAAATAAAGCAGTCACGATGCCAAATGCCAACTGTGGTTAAATTCCTTGTCTCTTTCAAAATTTAGGAGGAATTTAAATTCTTTCTTTAAAAAAGAGAAAGTAGGGAGTGTTTTTTTTTTAAAAAAAAGAGAAATAAACATTTATTAAGAACCGTCTACATGGCAGGCATTGTTCTTTCTAAGTGCTTTACAAATATCACATACTTTATTGTTGGGGGGGAGAGAGGGAGAGAGAGAGAGAGAGAGAGAGAGAGAGAGAGAGAGAGAGAGACAGAGAGAGAGAGACAGAGAGAGGTAAACTAGGGTTTTTCATCTGAACTGGCCACTTTCAGTTCATAATTCAAATTTAGAAGATTTTATGCTGTCTGTTTCGTAGGGGAGAGTAAGCATGAAACAGACTAATGGCAAAGTAGGAAGCCAAAGAATGAATCGTTTTTTTTTATTTAAAAGTGTTTTCAAAATACATTTATTTTATCCAGATTCAGTTTTCTGTAACCCCATCACTCAAGAAAAAGGAAAATTGGGGTAAAGAGGGTGTATGGGGAGGTGTGGAATACTAGAGAGGCTTGAAATAGCAGATCCACTTTGCAGAAAAGGTCTTCGATGTTCATTGAGTAGTTTTTGATTCTTAGTTTCTATGCATTTGTAGCCACATTGGTTATTTGATTTTATAGACCTCAGCGGATAAATGAAAAGGGGAAGCTGTTTAAGAGATAGGCAGTTCATGGCAGAGGATAGCTGACCCAAGAGAGAAGACAGAAATACTGCGTAAAATCATGCCAACTGCCAGCCTGAGTAATCAAGAAAAGATGAAAAGACACAATTTTCTTTAGCATACTCTATTTTAGAAGAAAAAAAGGATCATGACAGTATAAGTTTTTAGAAAGATCTTCACTGTAAAAATTTTGAAATAATTGGTGCTGAAAGTGGTAAGCTTTAGGATTTTTTTGGTTTGGTCTGGTTTACTTTTATCCAGACCAGGAGTGGGGAGCCTACAGCCTCCAGGTCACCCGTGTGGCCCTCTTGGTCCTTAAGAGTAACCCAAATCAGTCAAAAGGCTGTACCTGAGGACCTAGAGGGTCACATGTGGCCTCGAGGCCACAGGTTCCCCATCCCTGGACTCTAGACCTATGCTTTCATCAGTGTAGGAAGTGCCTCAAGGGAGGAACCTCTGTCTCCCAAGGCTGTACAACTGTGCCACTATTGAGCCAAATTTTTTTGATCTCAGAGAGTTGTCTAGTGGCACTGAGAGATTTGTCACTTGCCCAGGATCAAAGAATCTGCATGTGTCAAGGACAGGATTTGAAACCATGTTTTCTTGACACCGAGGCTGATCACTGTAAACTATTCCAAGCTGCCAGTTATACAAACGGTACAAACTAATCTGAAGAAAAAAATCACCTGTACAGAATACTTAATTTCTGAAAATGCTTGATAAATTAGGCACTGCTGTTCTAGGTTTAAAAAGTAGTCAAAATATGTAGAAAATGTACTGAAAACTTAGCAGTATCCAAACAATTAAATAGAATAATTACTATTCTAGAAACAGGAACATAGTATTTCTAATTATAGCCTACATTAATACTTTGAAATGTGACCCCAGTAAAAAGTCATTTAATTTTATCATTAATCAGTTCTCCCATCTGCAAAATGGAAATTACAAAATTGGTCAATATTAGACATGCCAACACTATTTAAACAGTTCTTTAAAAAGGTTTTCTAAAAGACCAACTAGAACAAGAAAATTTAGTTACTTCAGGAGACATTTCTTAAATTTTCCTTCTTTCACCACATCCTACAAGTGAATACCCTGTAAAGTCATCTCAACTTAAAAAAATATGTTTCAATCCTTTAATGTTGTAAGTAACTAAATCTTTCAAGTCTTTTGATTCTTTCTCCAGTGGGTTTCAATTTATGGATTCTATTTTTAACCATCTATCCTAAACATTTAACTCTGCCCCAATAATTGCTAATTCTGCATATTTAGCATTCAATTGGTTTGATTTCCTTTCTCTGACCTTTGCTTTATTTCCTCCTCTTTTTCGTTCTAACCGGTGTTTTCTTCTTTGTCCATTTATTTTCATACATAAATTAAAACAGCTAAATTGTAATTATACAAGGGAACTTCCAATTCATTTATGACAGACCACTTTAACACACGTTATGAGACAAACCAGAAATATGAAACACTAAAAAGTATCATTCATAATATTTCAGGTCTTTTGCTTTATACATCCTGTCAATAGTCACTTATTAAGTCCCATTATTGTCAATGGACTCTGCTCCTATCAGGGATAAGGGTAGGACTTGGCCAGAGATTTCATAGGCATACGGAACTCTGTGGATGAGGAAACTACATTTCATCTAGAGATTTAATGATGGAAAACAATATAGATCCTGCTGATATATATTGGACCTATATATAAGGAGCTGACAAAAGACTAAAACTTTAATAGATAAATGAAAAAATATGTTACAATGTTGACTACAGGGACAAAGGACAAATTCAGAAAATTTACTATGAGAAAATTTTAGCACAATGTCATTCACATAGTACTCAGAATATGTTTGTTAATAAATTATCTTATTTGTTTGATGGTTGCAGGTGACCCAAAAGGCAAAGGATAGACATATGAATGTAGTAGTGTGTCCCGTATTACCAGTGGTTATACACTGGCCTTCTGTTCCTTATATGTGACACTATATTGCTTCACTCTTGAATTTTATTGTCTTTTTTCCAACTCTGGGATGCTTTCTCTCTCTCTCTCCTTAGCTTCTTATCTTCTCTTAAAACTCAGCTTAAATCATATCTTTTGCAGAAGGACTTTTGTGATCTACTCTGCCCTCTACCTCCTACCCTCTACGCACCATCCTATGTGAATGCCTTCCATCTGAGATTAGCTTCTATTTATACTATATCTCTCATATGTACATAATTATTTTCATGGTTTCTTCCCCATTAGAATTTGAACTCCTTGAAAGTGATATTTTGCCTTTCTCTATATTTTCAGTTCTCAGTGCCTGAAACATAGTAGAAAGTAAATAATAATACTTTTGAACTCAGTGACCAACTGTAAGAAGTGACTGTCATAAAAGGTATCTTCTGAGATATGTTTGATTGGAAAATGTGGGCAGGTAATGCAAGGATAACAGATGGGAAGCCTCACTATTGCACTTTCATATAATAACTATTACAATCCACAAAGGTAGATTATCAATTCCTTGGGTAAATAGAATCTGTGGACAATTTACGGACAACAATGAAATAGAAGGAAAAGATATGTAATGCAAGTAATTGTAATTCACAGTGATGCATTGATGCACATTAATAAGATTACGGATCCACTGAAGTATTGCTGTTTCGATTAATTATCAGCATTGTGTAAAAGTAAAGCACTTTAAAAGTGCTGATAACTGTTTTCTGTTTTATCATTACTACACAAATAATTTAAACATTTCCCTATATATTATGTTGTAATTAATAGAGGATGTTTCTGAAGTCTTTTGGAACATATACATGTATACATACATATATAAATACACTAAAATATGTGTATATGTATATGCATACACATAGTTATATTATGCCTATATTTGTTTGTGTGCGAAACATTTCACATATATTTAAATGTAACAATGTGTTTTTGCCCTTAGGCAGATGAAAACTACATGCCATTAATGTGGAAAGAAACAGCTGAAATAAGCCTTTAATGTATAAAGAATGCATGATTCAAATAACCAACTTGTTAGCATTATGTACGAATATAAAGTGGCTATATATATATGTATATATAATATGAAGAGTTAAAATGCATTATGGCTTGTGGATGTGATTATATTTTCCTTTAAGTATGTTTTCCAAAATAAGGTTTTTATTTTCTCTTGTTAGCTACTGGATATTTTCAATGATCATTTCTCTTCATGGCTGACCTAAATTTTTCTTACTTCTTATAAAAATCTGAGGCTGTTATGTTACATCTTAGTGAGCTGACATTTCTCACAGCATTTGTACTGAATTGTCTCACATTTTCTCCCCATGTTATACCTTTGGTAACACGTTAAAAGTGCAAAGAAAAAAGCAACTGCAAGCATGAAATCCCTGTAATGGAATTTTGCATTGTAAAGTCAATTTTCAGTTGGACAAATGAAAGAAGGGGGAAAAAAGAAGCCTAAGTTCCTACTTTTTTTCCTGCCCATTGCTATTTCCAAAGATTTTCAAAATAAATGGCACTATTATATCTACTCATGTACAAAACTATTTTAGGAATAAATTTTTTTTACCAGATTCCTCTTAAAACTCTAATTATTAGCAGTGGTATTAATATTATCATTACTACTAAATTGTTCTTATTAAATTACTATTATTATATACTATTATTATTGATATTATTACTACAAAATTATTACCCCAAATTGTTTACCACTTTCTACAAATAGTCTATCCTAATCCTCCTGGATGAAATGGCTCTGACATTTCTTGTACATGAGTTATAGATACTGAGCAAACTACATTCATGAGACCAAGGACTCATTTTTTTTACTTTGTTCCCTTGAACATAATAACCACTTCTCACACATTTTCATAACTGAGGTGCTTTTTTAATTTTAAAAGCAGTTTAATATAAATTATCTCATTTTCTTTTCAGAATAATCATTGAAAAATAGGAAGGAGATATATTATTGATAAAAACTGCTCAGAAGAATGGACAGTATTCTGGCAGAAATTAAATTTGATCAATAACTTATACCATACACCAAAATAAACTCCAAATGGATATGTGACTTTGATACCAAAGGTCACATCATAAACAAATTAGAGGACCAAGGAAGAAAAGAATCTTAGAAATCACAAGAGATAAGATGGGTAGTTTTGATTATGTAGATTAAAACGGTTTTGCACAAACAAATCTACAGTTAAGTCCTGACTGGTGTGAATAATGAATCCTGTGAAGAAGTCACACATGTATTCAAATTTGCACTATTCAAAGTTATAATATGTAAAATACGGTAATTGGTTCCAGCCTAATGGAAATAAGCAGTGCAAAATTGAATAACACAACCACTTTATAGAACTCACTGTTTATACTAACAGGACCCAGTTATAATATTTTTTTTGGGGGGGCAATAGAAAAGAAAGAAGCAAATGCAAAAATAAATATTTGTAGCAAGTGTCTCTAATAATGATATCATTTTCAAGATATTTGTAAGGAATTGGTTCAAATACATAAGATTGAGAACCTTTTCTCAGTAAATAGTCAAAGGATACGGCAGTTTTCAAGTATCAGGAACCATATTTAAACATATATTCCAAATCACTAATAATCAGAGAAATTCACCTCACAATTATTCAATTGGCAAGATTACAAAAGAAGAAAAAACAAATATTAGAGGTATTTTGGAAAAATATACATTATTGGTAGAGCTGTGAATTGGTCTAGCCATTCTGGAAAATAATTTGGAACTATGCCTCCAAAGTTACCAAAATGTATACGCTCTTTCCCTCAGCTATATCCCTGTTAAATCTACACCCCAAAGAAATTAAAAAGGAACAGAATCTATTTGTACAAAAATAATTAGAACAGCTCTTTTCATAGTAGGCCCAAACTGAAAAATACAAGGAGTCTTCATGCAGAATGCTAAACACGATGCAGCAAATAAATGTAATGAAATATTATTGTGCTTTAAGAAGAGATTAAATGCATAGTTACAGAGGAAACTAGAAAGACCTCTGTGAACTGATGCTAAGCAAAATGAGTAAAAGCATGACATCAATTTATACAATAACAACATTATAGAGAAAAACAATTTTGATAGATTTTAGAACTTTAATGCTAAATAATGACTCCAAGAGAAAGAAGATATAATATATTCACCTTCTTACAGAGAAGTGCTGAAACTGAAATTCAGGAAGAGAGATACCTTTCCAGACATTGCCAAAGTATGGATTTGTTCTGCTGGACTATACATCAATATATTAAGTCTTTGTTTTTATTTTAAAAATTTGTTCAATAGGACATGTGTGTAAAACACTGACTAAAAAAGAAGACTATATGCTATGTTATAATTCATTTGTTTTGATTTAATTTGTTGCTATACAGTGGTGTTGCTTTGAATTAAAATTCAAATACAGAAGAATGGTGAGAATACACTGCATCACATTTCTACTAAAAAAGGGTATTTCTATTCATTGTCTTGATTGAATAAGCCTATTAATATTGTTGGTAACGAATGGGGAACATTTATAGAAAAAAAGTAATGTAAGTATACAAGATTTTAAGTGGATACCATATATATTTTTAAATCATTGTACTGTTAAGATTAGAAATCATTTTTAGGATAGTTCTTTAAAATGAAGGCATATTATCATCTCTTTTTGACAAATGAAAAATTGTTTATGAATGTATAATATGTATAATATGCATTATTCTAATATAGTATAAAGAGGTTAATGATTCACATTTGACCACATAACATGTCAGGGGTAGAATCAGGACTAGAACCCAATACACAGTAAAATCTGCTGCTATATTTAACAACAGATTCCCTTTCTTTATGTTGTCAAGAGTTTGGGACGCTATGGGACTGAGGAGAAAAGAGAGATCCAGATGTTCTCGCCTCAGATTTCCTTTCTACAGCCCACTATTGTGGGGGTGGCTACAAGGGTAAATAAGTTCTTCCATTTCTGTGGGGGATATTTCAGAGCACCAAGAGGTTGCCTCAGGGCTGGTGTATGACAATTTGTGGTTTGGGAGACTGGCAGAGGGCCAGCGTAGAAGGGAAGTCAGCAGTTTGGATGAAAGTATGTTCTTGGTGTGTATTCATATGAGAAAGAACAGACCCTTGTGTCCCTAAAGAAGAGAGGGCAGAGAGGGTATGTCTAAGGGTGCAAAAGACACCCCAGGCAAAAGGATATGCCTCATGACACTGAGAAAGATGGAAACAATTCATTTATGCCTTGCTATCTGAAAGTATGAAATATATCCCTGAATTCTGAAAGAATTTTCAAATATGATTAGGAAAGCACTATTTGAGATACTTGAAAAATGTGGAACATTGAAAGGTGCTAGAGGAATAAAGAAAAACGCTTTCCTAATTTTTCATTATGGAAAAAGGGATACTTTCCAAACTATAGACTGATGACCTTGATTTCAATTGTGAACCAAAATATAGGGGATCTTATTGAAGACATGGCTCATAAGTTCATGAGAAAACAAGCCATTTCTTTCCTTTATTGACAAGATTAACAGACTGATAAATGGGGTAATGTCATAGGCATGGTATATGAGGAGAGGGGAGGGGAGGGGAGGGGAGGGGAGGGTTGGGGAGGGGAGGGGAGGGGAGGGGAGGAGAGGAAAAGATTCACTAAGGAACTACTATATGCCAAGCAGCTAGATGGCACAGCGGATAGATAGAATGCCAGGTCTGGAGTCAAAAAGACTGGACTTCAAATCCAGCCTCAGACACCTACTAGGTGCATGAGTCTGTGCAAGTCACTTAACCCTATTTGCCTCAGTTTCCTCATCTATAAAATGAGCTAGAGAAATTGAAAAACATTTGAGCATCTTTGCCAAGAAAACCCCAAATGAGGTCACAAAACGTTGTGAGGATTGGCCAATGGCTAGACCCTAGCTGACAGAAATGACTTTGACCACTGATTTATCTGCCTATGTAATAGATTATTCCTACATATTCAATACTGGTTGAGTCAGCTACTTTGGAGCAACGAAGGCAATACTGTGCTAATCATTTAGCAAACTTCACCTGATCCAGATGTGCAATGTTAATCACAATGCCATTGTGATCAATATTCCGAACCCTTCTCCTGCTAAGTCTACATTAATCTGCTCAGTAACAACAATCAGATATACAGAGACAGAGACCTGGACTCTTGATTGTGTTGGGAATCCCAAGTCCATAGGACTGTAGGAATGGGGATACCTTTCCATGCTTGTGAGCAGTAAACTGCCTAACCCAAGTGTGGGGAACCTGAAGCCTCAAGGCCACACGTGTCCCTCTAGGTCCTCAAGGGTGGTCCTTCAATGGAATCTTGTCAAAGAGCTGCACCTGAGGATCGAGAGGGCCACATGTGGACTCAAGGCCAGAAGTTGCCCACCCTTGGGCCCTAAGTCATGTCCCTCTGAGCCTTTCTTTTCTTCTTGGTACTTTTTTTTCTTTGTAGTCTCAATGTCCGGAGCAGTGTCTGGCACATGGTGGGTAGTCAATAAATGCTCACTGATTTAATGAATATATGAAAGCTCTCAGAATTCTAGGTGACATCTACTTGGAGAATATGGATAAACTGGTACATGTCCAGATGAGACCCTGCCATACTGAATATCAATTGAAGGAAGCAGGGGTAATTAACTTGGAGAGAACAAGACTTCAGGAATGTATATGGCACTATATCCAAATATTTGATGAGCTACTATGTGGAGGAAGAAGAAACCTTACTATTTTCTGCTCCCAAGGGATGATCTAGAAACAATGGGTAGAAGCTGAAGAGAAGCAGATTTCAGATTAATATAAAGAATAATAAAAGCTACCTTAAAGTAGAGTGGGCTACCTTAGCAGACAGCAGGATCTCCATCATTAATTGAGTTCAAACAGCAAGGCTGGATGACCAGCCTTCAGGAATATTTTAATAAGATCCATTTATATATTAATTATACTAGGTAATCTTATAGGATCATATTAGAACTGGAAGTATTTTAGAGATTAGTGAATCCAGTCCCTCTCCCTTTTCTTTCTTTCTTTTCTTTTTCTTCCTTTCATTTTTTCCTAACAGATGAGGAAACTGAGACATAATAAGATTAAGTGATTTCCCAGAATCACACTGATCGTAACTGTCTTACATAAGACTTGAACCCAGGTCTTCCAGATGCTGAGTTCAGTGCCCCATCTCACTAACACAAATTTCCTCTACTAAAATTCTCTTGAAATATGTGATACTATGATCCCTTTTGTATAACTTAAATGATACTTTAGTTGCCTGTTATAGGCATAAAAAGGGCTTGGTCAGCATTGACCAGGCAAAATTATTATTTCCCATACCTTAAGTGGGCAATTTCAGTAGGTAGGGAAGACATTTTTCAAATTTAGTTTATCATTTTTTCACTACTGAATCTTATTTAAAAAGACTGTCTGAAATTCTACTTTTGCTGCAGCAAAATTTTTGTTTCAAAAAAATTTTATCTCATTATTTTTATGTCAGATTCTATATTTGGCATATTTGACATAAATGTACATGACAATTTCAAGAGGCCCTATGTTTTCCGTTACACAAAATAATATAAATTAGTTCATTCTCCTCTGTTTATTCAAAGCCAGTGC
Organism: Bettongia penicillata ogilbyi; assembly: GCA_023548195.1. Taxonomy (NCBI): domain Eukaryota; kingdom Metazoa; phylum Chordata; class Mammalia; order Diprotodontia; family Potoroidae; genus Bettongia; species Bettongia penicillata. The sequence goes on from JAJHZJ010000569.1 coordinate 3,581,141, forward strand.
TTAGTAAATGACAGCAATGAAATGCCTGACAGATTTTTAAGCCAATCCATTTTCTCAGATCCCAGATTATGAGAGAGACATTTATCATGCATATAAAGAGATGTAGAGAAAAAACAGTATGAAATCAAAAGTAGGATGGGTGGTACTGACAGGGTGGGTCAGAATCTACAATCCTTATTTATTAAGACAGACTGCTGATATTACCTTGTCAATATATTTTATTTGAAAATACAATGGATTTCAATTTTATATGACTATATTATATAAAATGTGCAGCAACTTCTCTCAGTTATTCTATATATGAATAACAAAATCTAGTAGGAAGTAATGCAAAAGGCAGTTCCATTCAAAAGAACTGCAAAATGCACAAAATCTTTGGGTGTTGATCTACAAAATCATACACAATATTCTTACAGGTACAATCACAAAGTAATCCCCTTTGCTGCAATTCTTACAATTCTTTGTGTCACAGGACCTTTTGGAAGTTCAGTGAAATCTATGGCTGCCTTTTCACAATAATGTTTTTAACTGCATGAAATAAAATTCTAATATTAATGTAATTAAAAGGAATTCAATTATATTGAAATAGAGTTACCAATAGATAATATACGTATAATAATAATTATAATAATAGCAAACATTTATATAACATCTACTATGTGCCAGGAAATGTGCTAAGAACTTTATAAATATCTTTTCATCTGATCCTCATAACAACCCTGGGAGGCAGGGATTATTATATCCCCATTTCACAGATAAGGAAATGGAGAGAAATAAAGTTTAAGTGACTAGCCCCAGCTCACAGATCTAGTAAGTGTATCTAGTATGTATCTCTGTGAATTTATAAATATATGCATATACACATAAATAAATACACATATATAAGCACATATATACAAATAATTATATATTAGTACATATGCACACATGCATGCTTACATACATACACTCATACATATATACACAAAAGTTCACTGTCTTCAGGTTAAGAATCCCTGCTGAAGCAATAATGACTTAAATAACTTAGATGAGATTCAGTACTCAGGAATGTTCTACACTAATACCCTAAAGATGATGATATTACCTAAATAAATTTACTGGTTTGGTCCTATATCAAATTGTCAGGGGATATTCTGTAATTAGACAAAATAATGACAACATTCATTTGGAGAAATAAAAGATCCAAATTCTCAAAGGAAATAAAGGGTCAAGAGGAGTAGGAATAAGAGAAAGCCCACACTTGTAGACCTCAATTATACTATAAAGCAGAACCACAGAATTTGAGAGTTGGAAAGGGTCTCAGAAGCCATCTGGTTCAAACTCTAGAGTAAAAGGATTCCACTATAACACACCTGACAAATGTTAATCCCGCCTTAGCTCACAGACTTCCCCAAAGGGATAACTCAAACCTTTCCAGGCAGCCCTGTGCACTTTTGTCCAGCTCTGTTAGGATGGTTTTTTGGTCTGTTTGTTTTTGCTCTTTGTGATTTCTACCCATTTCCCCTGGTTCTGTCCTCAAAGTATTAAAGAGAACAAACCTGGTATAATCTCATCACAAGATAGCTTTTCAAGTTCTTGAAGACAGTTTTTATGCACTACTGACTCTTCTCCAGGCTAAACATCTCCATTTCTTTCAAACAGTCCTCATATTTTATGAACTCAAGACCCAGCACTACCTTGACCTATCTTTATTCCTTTCCTCTGGACACTATCCACTTTACCAATGTATTTCAACTGAGACACTCAGAAGTAAAGACAACATGAACATCACCTTGCTAATCTTCAAAGCTCTGTCACTCTTGATGCACCCCAAGAGAACATTAGTTTTTGGGGGGCTGCCAAACCATATTTGTGACATATATTGGATGTACAATTCACTAAAAAACAGTTCTTTTTTTCAGAACAACTACTGTCTAACAATACGTTCCCTAAATTAGACTTGGAAAGACAATTATTTTGTACCCATGTGGAATAAAAAGTTTGAGAACTACTGCTTTAGAGTGGCCAGACCATCTGAAACCTGACTCTGCCATGCAGAGTGTTTGCTCACCCTTCTAGCTTAGTGTCATCTTCCAATGTGATAAGCATTCCATCATCCATGCCTTTATCCAAGTCACAGACAAAAATTTTAAAGAGCACAAAGTTAAAGCATAGATGCCTGGAACAATCCTCCAGGACTTCCCGTCAAGTTGTCAATGACACTGAAATTGACCACTAATGATTACTCCATAAGTCTAGTCATCAAATGGTTCTTAAATCATCTATCTTCTAGCCTACATTTTCCCCTATTCTCCATAAAAATAGTATGGGATATTTTATCAAAAGGTGTCATAGTAATTTGAGAATTGATTAGCTTACCGATATTTGTAGTTGGGGAGGGAGGGAAAAAAAGAGAAAAATCCCCTCTCAGCCTCAAGAGAAAATTAATTAATATATCATAATATTAATAATCAATACAGCATTTTATCCAAAAGGTGTAATTGAGTCATGCTCTAAACTCCTTACAGAGAAAATAGTCTTTGTGAGAGAGATTCAGAGGAAGGAGATTGAGCCCATCGCTGTTTATGCTAATCTACTGAGGTCTCCCTCATTTGCCTCATAGACTGTGTGTCTCCTTAAGAAGCCCCAGCTGCAGTGGAGACTCAGGAAAGGTCTCATGTGGAATATGGCATCTGAGGTGATCTTTAAAGGAAACAAAACATTCTAAGGGCCAGAGGTGAGGAGGTAATGCTTTGCAGGAGAGATAGACAACCTCTACAAGAGTGTATTTGTGTGTATATATATACTGACACAAACATACACAAATATAAAACTATAGGTATATATTATGTATTTTGTGTGTTTTGTGTATGTGTGCATATGTGTCTGTGTATGTGTGCTTACATATGCATATGTGCATGCATATATATACATATATGCACACATATATGCACATATATACATATACATGTGTGTGAAATTTGCTTTAGAGCATATGGAAGGGAGTAACGTATAAGCCTGGAAAACTAGACATAGAAAATTTATTAAGAAATTTGAAATAATGATTAGTGTATTGGTATAAAAAAGTACATACCAATTATAAACAAAATATTTCTTACTAGAGCATAAGAGAAAGTTTCATGAAGAAAGCAGCCTTTGAATTGACTCGAAGCTTATGTCAGATTTCAAGTGCAATATGTGCATGTTGAGGGCCAGGTGAAGGCAAGCAAGAAGCATTGTATGCAGAGAGAATTCCATGGCTACTGCCACAAAGGTAGGCAAGGAGAGTATGGATTTAGGAAACCAAAGATGAAAGAAGAGGACAAAGTCAGATTGTGGAGGGGTTGGGATGACAGGTTGCTTTGGCAAAGTAAGCAATGTAGAGGAGCTATTACAGTTGGCAATTATGTCAAATATGAATTTGAGGAAAGAGATGCTGAACACAGAATGACTAGTTAAGAGAATCCAAGGTAATGAAAAGTCAAATTAAAAAGGTCATCACAGTAGAAATGAAAAAGAAGACGGGTGTTAAAGATATAGAATGGATGGAAATTAACAACTACTGGTGTCATGGAGGTAAGGAAAAGGGAAGAAACAAACCATATATGATCTAGTGGATTTTAGAAGAGAGGAGGAAGAATTAGTGCTGAAGAAAAGAGGTGGAAAAAAAGAAAATGATAAATATTACAACTATTTGTTCTAGAATATTTCATAACTATTTAGAACTCATTGTTAAACCTATGATATACTTTTAATCATTTCAATCTAAAGAATTAATTTTCCTTCTCATGAGAAATTATGAGATTGATTTACTTAATGATGAATTTTGCTAAACATTCATTAAATTTTCCTAATTCAATCTGTTCCTATAGAATGTTGAAAGGATCTTAGTTATTATAGAGTAAAACATTCCCCTTCATTTTAGAGCCAAGAAAACAGAGGTTCAGAAAGAGGAAATGATTTGCCCCAAAACACCCTTTTAGTTAGCTAATGGCAGTATCTGAACCTGAACTCGTGTTCTCCATGCTCTTCTGATTCTATCACAGTGCTCCTAACATTTAGTCAACTAATACACCTTTTAGAAAGGGAAGAGGCAAATACAAAGTTCCAAATAAGGTAACTGGGAAAATTCAACCCTCTACGTTGTTTCTCTGAACCTACTTTAAAAATTAAGCATACATTTGTTTCACCTCCACCTGGAATTCGTTTAAGGCTTTTGTGGACAATATATGTACCTGTTCAGTGGAAGATCTGTGTATCGGTTGTATCACTTAAAAAAGTTGTATTCAGTTGTCATCAATGTTTTCCAAGCAACTTCTTTTTATTTTTTTTTCCTGCTAAAATCTCTGCCAAGCACACTCTTCAACAGACACTAAAATAATTTGGGTATTTGACATTCTATCCAAAATTTCAATGGAAATATGCCAGATTTGACATCTGTGAGAAAGTGGGTAATTTTTATTACCCACAGAGAGCAAAGGCTTAGTCTGATATTTTGCTACCTCCACACATCTCCTTAGAGAGAGCTGCTACTAGAAGATAAATAACTAGAAAACAGATGAAAAAAAGAGTGCTAAAGAAAGTTATATAACCATTTTACTATGGATAGGAAGTGACAGAAATTCTGGACATTGGAACAGGCCATGGCAAGAGAAGAACGACAGATATTTTTAAATGTCCAAACATCTTTTTATTACTATCACAATATTACATCTCAGACTCTGATTTGACTAAATTTCAAAACAATTGTTTGTCTTCACTTCCCCTATACTTAGTTTTAACAGTAAATTATTGTTTTTATTTTCTCTGCAGCTCACGTTATGGGTTCACAGCATAGCATGGGTATATTTTTAAATTCATCAAATATTACTATTCATAGAGAATGAAGAATTAAAAACTCTCTTTTAAGAGTTATTTCATGTCTTGAAAATAAAATCCAAGCCATCTTCACAGATATACCTACCAAAATGACAGATTCAATTCAGTAAACTGGTTATCAAGATTTTACTCAGAGAAGGCCTTCCTCTACATCCAAAGATACCTAGCATCATACCAGCACTGGTAGGTGCTTAGGAAACGTTGCTCGATTTATTGATTGAACATTATATAAATTAACTGTTAAGGAGGCATCAGTTTCTATATATATGACAAATACCTAAATATCATGTTAGCAATTTGTCTCTGTATCTCAATGTTTGACATTTTTTTCGGGGTGGGGGTGGGGTAGAAGAGGGGCAAGGGAAATTGGGCGTATGGCATGGACATGTGTTTTTATTGATGTCAAGAACTCCAGGCATGAGGAAATTCTGTCTCCCATTGCTGATCTGCAACTAGCCTGTAACAAAAATTTTAGTTTTCTTGGACACTGGTAAGTTGTAAGTGAGTAGTCCTGGGTCAGACAGCTAATGTTTTACCAGTGTAGATACTCCTTCTACTGATATGAATCATTACTCTGCTAGTCCTAGGAGATAGTTTTAATGAATTATAGTGGCAAAAACAAAAAAAAAAAACCTCATCTTATATTTGTTGGCTAACCTTTGAGGGACATGCTTCTCTGGAAGCTCTCAAACAGTTTATCACCATGGCTTTGGTTTAAGTCTTTTCAACTTGGCAGGATCAGATAAAGTCTGAGCTTTGTCATACCACAATGAGGCATTAAATGGGAAAAAAAAATATTTTACAGCTTAACTGACAAATGATTATTCAGCTGTTACTTGGAGCAAAAGAATGCTGCAGTCACAGAATGCCTAGATTTCAGCAAATCATAATGAAGATTTTCATATGTTACCCTTATGGAGATGGTAAATGGTGTAGACTAAATGATAAGGCAGCACAGACAATAGAATACAGGATCTGGAACTGAGTTCAAACCCTACTCAGATATTATTATCTATGTCACCTTGGCAAAGAATTTAATTTCTACCTACCTCTATTTCCTATAAAATAGGATAATGATAACACCTAACTCCCAGGTTGCTGAGCAAATAAAATGAGATATTGGTAAACCTTCTGCTGTTGTTTAGTTCTTTCATTTGTGTCCAACTCTTTGCAACCCCATTTGGGGTTTTCTTGGCAAAGATACTAGCATGGTTTGCCATTCCTTACTCTAGCTCATTTTACAAATGAGGAAACTGAGGTGAGTAAGATTAAGTGGCTTGCCCAGGAACACACAACTAGTATAGGACTGAGGTCAAATCTGAACTCAGGTCTTCTTGATTTCAGGCCCAACATACTATGCACCATGCCCCCTAGTTGTCCTTAAAAACCTTAATGCTCTATATAAGCACTGGCTACTATGAAAATGATGATGTAGTAATAAGAATTTGTAAATGAAATTTTTTTCCACTTAGAACTCTATTAGCATGTCCTGGGGTCCGTCATTAGCCCTTTTCTGTTTTATATTTTTATGAAATATTTATTCAATTTTTCAGATAACACAAACCTTACATGTTGCTTTACAGAATCAGAATCCAACTTTCTAAGACTTTAAGTTGCAGAAAACATGAAATTCTGCATGGGTAAAACCAATCTCCTCAGCTGGATGTTCCCTATGCTCAGTGAAGTATCAGGTCCAGTTCCTATCCCCATTTTCCTGTGACTAAGTTCAATGCTTTTTTGACTGCAAGGCAACCAAGAAGTTAACGTGGGCTCTGACTTCATTAGCAAAATGAACAACTAAGAAAAAAGGAGATAGCAGTCATCGTGTACTCTGCCATGGGCCGGGAATGTCTGAAGTATCATGTTCAGTCTTGGGTGCCACATTGATACAATGGTAAGCTACATTGTGTCCAGAGGAAGTTCATTAGTATTCTAGGTAGCCTCAAGGCAGCGCCAGAAAGAGAATCAATGGAAGGAACGAGGTATGAGCCTGAGAAAGAGAATTCATAGGAGTGCAATGAAAGTTGACAAAAGATTTGTGAGGAGCAATCACTGGAAAAGACTAGACTTGTGCTTGACCACAGAAGATGGAATTATGAACAAATGGTAGAATTACAGAAAAGCAGAATTAGGCTTGCCATAACCAAAAAAATAAAAACTAAAGCTATTGAAAAACAGTAGGGCATATATCCCCTGCTGGAAAGGCTCCTAAAGGGAGTTTAGTCCAGCCTTGCTATTTTTTTTAATTCTGAACTTAAATAAAACCAGTATTCCCATAACAAAGTAGAACAGAAAAATGAAGATTGCACATGAAACTGCAAATATATTACATAGAATTTGCTTTTCTTTTTAAATATATAATAAAGTTATCACATAACTCTTTTTCCCCTTCTCCCCACCGTAGAGATCGCTACCATTAGACACAAATACGTATGTATGTATAAGTATACACATGAATATACTTATGTATGTATGTGTATGTATATACATGTGTATATATATACAAAATGTATATATGTATATCTACAAATATGCATATGTATATGTGTGTACATATATATATATATATATAAACATTTCTGTAAAACCATACTATGCATACTTCTATTTATCAGTTCTTCCTCTAGGTGCAGAGAGCATCTTCCTTCATAGGCTCTTGGTAGTTACTCTGGGTATTTAGAATAGTCAAAATGACTTGGTTGATCAGTTTTTCTTGAAACATATTGCTGCTATTGAATACAATGCTCCCTTGTTTCTGATCATTTTTCCAATGAGGAAACCAAAGTCTAAAGGAGTTCAGAGACTTTCATGAAGTTGTAATAAGTAGCCAAGCTAGAGTTTGAAGTTAGGTTTTCTTGACTCCAAATCCAGTTCTTTTCCAACGTATTAATGCAACCCTTCTTCAGATCTTCATGTCTTCAAGATTCGATGACTAGCTAGAAGGAATACTGTATATAGTATCCTTGTTCATGTATGGACTAGACTGGACAACTGATACCTTAGCTGACTACAATAGCTGATTACATGATCTCTAAGGCTCTCTTCCAACTTTGTGAAATTCCCCCTGAGAGAGGTGATGAATTGACAGTTCATATTAAGTTGCATATGGCTAAAAAGAGATTATTTCTATCAAACAGTTTTGGATGGGAGACAGAGAACTAGGCGACTGTAGGGCACAAAATGTCAGGAAGCATGAAATGTACGCAGATATCTATGACTTCAGACAAACTTTATCCACTTCACAATTTTGCCCAGGATCAATCCTAGATGTAACAATCAAGTAAAAAGTATCCTAAAATGTGTTATTTTCTTAAACTGTTCTTGGCATGTGCTAGGTTCTGTATTCTACATCTCAAACAAGTTGAAGGATGGAGAAGGAAGTTCAGGGAAAGTTCTTCAGTTCTTTCTGGTTATTAGTGAGGAATATCAAAGCAAAGAAAAATAGCACACATTACTTTTTGATCTACCCTAATATTTTGAAGTCTTTGTGAATTGTAGCTGATTTTGTAAATGCTAAATCCAAAAATACCTTTAAGAACTTAACTTTCTGACTGACCCTACCCTTCATATATTTCTTTATGTCATAGCAATCTAAATAAATTTTATGCATTTCTTATGAAGAGGTATATGATTTTAATTCAAGAAAAAAAATTGTCTACTACATGCAAAGCACCATGCTAGACACTGTGGGCACAAAATGAAAAGTGACACATTCTTTTTCTCAAAATTCTTTACACTTAGTAGAGGGTATGAGACATGTGAACAAATAATTATAAATTCGACTATGATAACATTCATGAGAGAGTTTAAACTAAGTGTGATTAGCTGATTCATGGAGGAAATAACACCTGAACAGGACTTTAAAGTGAATGAAGACCTATAAAAGGAAAAGATATGTAAGAATAGTTCAATGTGGGTACATTGAGAGGCTAGAGAGGGCAAGAGAAGATAAGAGCACAGTGAGCAACTGAGTGTGGCTATAACTTAACTCATCTAAAATAGAATAGTATGAAATATGATTAAGAAAGCAGGATAAAATTAGACCGTAAGACTTTGAAAAGCCAGTTAAGTTACTGGTATTATCACTGGTTGGGAATGGGGAGCCACTGGAACTTTTTGAGCAGAAAAGTAACATTACTAGATCTATGTATTAGGAAATTGTGCTTTGGCAGTGGTGTGAAAGACGGATTAGAGAGAGGAGAGGCTAGAATCAAGGAGACAAGTTAGGAGGTTTTTAGAGTAGTCCAAATGAAAGGTAAAGAGTATCTGAACTACAGTGGCAATGGGAGGGGGTAGAAGAAAGGAAATTAGGGACACCAGGCTCATAAGAGAGGTAGAATAGGAAAAACTTTTACCTGATCAGATGTCAGGGATGAGGAATGGAAGATAAGGGAAGAGGAAGAGACAAGTTTGGGTGAAAGGGAAAATAGAGATGCCATAAAGAAAAACAAGGATATTAAGAGGACAGTATGTTGTATAGGGAAAATGATAAATTGCATTTAGTACATGTTATATTGAGGTGACTAGGAGAGAGATGGAAATGTGAGAGCAATGGCATAGAGAGGGCTATGATGGAACCATCGATTTGAGAGTTATTGTCATAGAATCGGTCACTGAAGCAATAGAACTATATGAGATCTCCAAAGATAAATGGAGGACAATGAAGACACATCATGGCGGCACAACCACATTTAAAAAGTAGGAAGAAAGAGGAACTATGAAGTGATAATTAATCATGTTTATTTCCAATATCAAAAAGTGTTTTCAAGGTGCTGGCATCACCCCCGTATTACATGAGGAAAGTGTGACTCAGAGTTTAGATGGTTTACAGATAATCACACAACTGCTCTGATCTAAGATTCAAATCTAGGCCTCCAGACCTTGAAGTCCAGAACCATTCCTACTAATCCATGCGGGCCAGGAAGGAAAGCTTGACTCTTTCCAATGAGAAGTGTTCACCTAGGAAATCCCTAACATGCTATTCATCAATAATTGTAGTTTTATGAAATATTGAGCCCTTTTTTATAAGTTCTCATTGTATGTTACTCTTCAAATACTTTCTGAAATAAGGACAAGAAGGTGGCTTAGTGGACAGAGTACTGGAGTCAGGAAGATCCAAGTGAACATCTCACCTCAGAGAGAGAGAGAGAGAGAGAAAGAGAGAGAGAAGGGGGGGGGAGAAGTTTCTCACTAGAATTTGAGCTGAGCTCCTTTGTCCGTGTGGCTTTCAACAATGTGAACAGAAAGCACTGGAACCTGTTTCCTACAGCTTCTTAAGTCAGACACTGATTCCTGTTAATAGCTCCAAGATCACTAGTCCCATTAAGCAGTCTTTCATGGCTCTATATCCCCACATTAAACTCTAGAAAAATGAGGATCTCAATCTGCTTCTTTTCTTATTCCTTTTGTTCCTATGAGAACTGAAGAACACTAGGATTGTTTATTAAGGTCAAATACTGGAGCAGCAGAAATGAACAGCAGACTCATGCTACCTTTGTGACCCTGGGCAAATGACTTAACATTCCTAGGTATCCTTACATTTAAAATTAAACTAGATGATCTCAAATGTCCCTTATAGCCCTAAATTTAAACTGTCTTCTGCCTTTCTTTGTATCCCCAGCATTTAGCATAGTGACTAACATATAGTAGAAATTTAATAATTGTTTGGGACAGCTAGGTAGTGCAGAGGATAGACTGCTAGACTTGGAGTCAAGAGTCATCTTCATGAGTTCAAATCTGGCCTCAGACATTTCCAAGCTGTGTGACTCTGGACAAGTCATTTAACCTTGTTTACCTCAATTTCCTCATCTATAAAAGGAGCTGGATAAGGAAATGGCAAACCAATCCAATATCTTTACAAAAAATAAAAAATAAAAAACTAGGGTCATGGAGAATCAAACATAAACAAAATGACTGCACAGATAAATATTTACTGAGTGACTGTGAATAGACACTTATTTAAGCATCTACTATGTGGACAGAGAGATATTCAACTTACCATTTTCTACTTCCTCATTGCCATGTATATATCTAGGAGGTAAATCCATTGTGAATCAGTGGGTACTAAACAAAATTGTCTGAACTGTATGACAGGGCCTTCCACCTGGTTATCTGAAAACATTTCTTCTGCCTCATTGGTCACCAATGGACTTTTCCGAGAAGTTCAATTGAGTCCTGATCTCTTTTAGCTTTCTTTCTTATGAGGGAAAAGCTAGAGTTGTTTAAAGCTTTCTACCAAAAGCACAGCTCTTTGATTTCAAATCTCCAAACAGCCCACCTTTTAACTCAGAACCACACACACCCTTATTTTAAACACAGCAAGGAAAGCCTAATTATCTGAAGCTTTCTTTGTTAACTCATTTTTCTGAAGTTCACATTCCTACTGAGAGAGCTGCTTCTGGAAAGAAGGTTCTACAAGCCCACCGACCGGATGTATAAATTTAATCTAGTGTACTCATTGGTTACACTCATGATAGTCTGCACAGTTACTTTTTGAAGCCAAGGATTAGTTTGATTTCTGGGGCTTTAGGTCTGCAAGCATAGAAGAGAGTCACCAATTTAGGAAAAAAAGCCATTTTTTTGAGAATAATAGTTGTTCTTTCAGTAGAGTTTGAACTAGGTCGGACAAATAGAGCGAGAAAAACCTCCTTGGAGTCTAATAAAACAGGGTGATGAAAAAAATGGTCATAATTTAAGGAATGACTCAGTAATCCCACAAATTTGACTCCTCCCTTCTACAGTTATGGTACTTTCCTAAATTTTTCATTTACAGAAGAGAAATAAGAGAATGGATACAGAGTGTTTGAAATAACATTCTCTTTTATCATAAATTTTCAACTTAAATGATTTGAAAACCCCAAGCACTAGAAATTTCATTGTCACTAACATTGAAGAAATAACAATAATTTAGAATTATAAATCAGGACTTACAATGCATTTTTCACTGTATTGCTAGTATAGCTTCAATTTTTTCTACTTGTGGTATCATTACACAAGGTGCAGGATTTAATCTATGAAACACATCTGTACTTTATAAAAGTAGGTTTTGATCTACAAAATGATATGTCACTCCTTTTAAGTACTATTTCAGAACAAAGATTTGCAGATAAGTAGAAAAGACCATTCTATCTCATAATGTGGAAGCCATCCTAGCTCCTCTGTATTACTTCCTAAAATATTTGTAAAATCCATCCTCAACCAAATGTCTCTATAATATTCTAATTACCTTCTTTTAAACTTCCCATTCTACTTGATAATGAAATATTACTTTAGGAACTGATAACTGAAAAACATGTATATGGGTGATCTTTTGTAACAGATAAATTTGCCAACAATGCAATCTAATAAGTAAATTTTGAAGATAACACTATTCTAGACACTGGCTACTACAAGGACAAAACAGAAACTGTCCCTGGGCTCAAGGAACTTACATTCAGGGCTAAATGAGTGAGAGGGGTAATCTTCTTAACAAAACTATTAAATATTAGAAAAAGCATTTGAAAAGGGTCAAACCTTTACTCAGTGAGAAATTATTTTAAAAGGCACAACTATTCTTGAGAACTAAATCTTAGAAGAAACTGGTTTTGCCGTGTGTCTCTGCTACTCAGATAGGCTCTTACTAACAAAGAGAAACATGTGAAATCAATTCTATTTGCCAAAATTAAATAGTCTTATGTAGACAGTGAAATTAATATAACCCAGTGAATGTAGTACACCTATATTCCATTGGACAAGAAAGTCTTAATTATTTAATAGACAAATTTACCAACTGGTGATATGCTACAGTACAAATGTACTACCGTACATTCATTGAATTCACTAATGCAAATATTAAAATATTTGCGTATGATCAATTAATTCCTTCAAAATGATTATCTTTATTTAAATGTTTAATTTAATTTTGTTTAAATTTTAATTTTATATAATTTTCTCCAAATAACTCTACATGCATACTCTACTTCACTAAAGCCACTTTCTCTCTTGCCTGTGGTTAGAGACCTTTTTCTTTATTTGTGGGAAGAATTTTTGGAATCATTTGCTATATGTCTAAAGCACATTTTCTCAGTAGGATCCTGCATTCTGGTAATGTATTCCCCTGGGAAGGTGGCCCTGAACCATGACTCAGAAATCTGAGACAAGTGAATGTTGACTGGAACATGCTGTTAGATCAGGGACAGGTTTCTGCTGTGCATTGCTAACAAGGTCATGTCATCTCAACTCTGCTAATCAGTTAGGAACCAGAAGAAGTATACTATGTACAGGTTCAAGGGAAGAAAAAAAATAAATCAGTCCAGTGAAAAATCTTATGCTACAAACAGCATGGGATGCTAGATTCAGAAATTTTGAAAGCATTGCTTCTGATACTTGGCTACATAGCCTACAGAAGATAGGCCTTAGCCTAAGGTAGTTAAGCGGCTAGGACAATCTCACCACAAAGCCCAGTTCCAACTACAATATACAGTTACATGGAGGTAGACTACAATCTTCAAGCTCATTTGGAGCCAGAACTGTTTGGTTTTTTCTTAAGTTGTTCTCTGTATCATCATTCATTCAACTCAACAAGCATTGATTAAAATGTGCTAAGTACCAGGGATTCAGAGACAAAAAAAATAAAAAATAAAATGAGTCTTTTTTCCTCATAGAAATTACATTTTATTGGTGAAAGGGAATACATAAAGATAAATAAGAACGAAATACATACAAAGTAATTTCCAAACAGATGTCACTAGCAACTCTAAGTTTAATCAGGTAGAATTCTGCCTGAAGTAGCTCTTCAAATGAACCTTGAAGGAAATTACAGATTCTTCAAGGATGAAAGGGAGAAAGAAAACATTCCAGGCACAGTTCATAAAAGTAAGGGAAATGGGAGGAACAACCACAATTAGGTCAGTCCATAGGTGTTCCAGCATACTTGCTGGAATGGATTGTATTTGGGGACCAACCCAGAAATGCTGGGAGTTGGTGCACACTAAAGGAGAAATGCCTGTAACAAGACCATGGGTTCCCACATCCAGAGGTACTCTTAGATAAAGGCTAAGATGCGTAACAGTCTTTTAGCCTCAACTTTGTAGCAGGAGAAACTTAGAATTTATCTACTTAGGCAGAGTACAACCACCTGATAGAGAAGAAGATAGAAAGGTGAGGGAAAGAAAGATGAAGTTCTATCTTTCAGATACATCATTTGTAGGGCCGGAATTAACAGATAAACCATCTTTTTTAAATCTTGGGTGTGTTAGTAAAACCCTGGAAAAATGTAAAAGCTGAAACATATATTCTTTTTAAGAAGGACAAGGGATGAAGGGAAGCCAGAATAAACAAACAGCAGGAAAGATGGTACACCTAAGAACCCAGGTTTTTTTGGAGCAGCCAGTTTGTGGAGCTTCTTGGTACAAAAAAAGGCAATAGAGGCACAGATGTTTTATGGAACCACACTAGCCACCAAAAACGACCAAATCCTTTTTTCCCCACTTTCTTATCTTTGTCCTTGTTATTTGTCCTACCTCGTTTCTCCTTCCCTTCCTCACTGATGATCTAAATCATGTTTAGTTTTCAAAGTCTAGCTAGAGTTCTACCTCTTCCATTATGACTTCTGTAATACTTCTGAATTATATTAGTCTCTGATTTCTTTAAATTAATAGAAAAAGCTAGCAAGGGTCTTGGAAATCATGTAATGCATTGTACCTAACCAAATTGAATTTCCATCAACAAACATCTGTTAATTGCCACATTTCAGGGTAGTGTGCTTGGTTCTGGGGACACGAAGGCAGGAGAAGTAAGAAGCTGACGTCCTATGACAAGTACAACAGATAAGTAAACCTAAGATAATCTAAAAAGACTTAGATAAGTTAATCAGAAAAGACAGACTTTCAATATATGAGTTTTGTCTTAAAGGAGGGGAAAAGAGCAAGAATCAAAGATGCAGGGAAGAGAATGGAGTACATTCTAGACATACAGACAGTTCATTTTAAAAGCCAGGAAGTGGAAAATGCTAAACTTTAAGAAAAACAAATAGGTAAATTTAATTTGTACATAAGACGTGATAAGAGTACCTGTAAAATAAGACAGGAAAGATATGCCAGACAATCCCTCTTTGAAAGTACTTAAATAACTGACTAGTAAGTTTCTATTTTATCCTAGATGCAATAGGGAGCCATGAAAAATTTTAGTAGCAGTGGGATGATAGACTGGAGAGGGGAGAGAGTAGCAGCAGGGAGAGCAATTAAAAGACTATTGCTAAAAATAACAAAGATTTTTCTTAAAAAGAAAAACAAAAGACTACTTCAATGAGTTATGAAGGCCTCAAAAAGAATGGTGATATGTGAGTAAAGAGTAGGTAATAGATGAGTGTTGGTTTGGTTTTCCTAAATACCCTGAAAGTCCTTTAAGGGCAGACAGGGACCACCTCGTTGGATACTGTTGTTTTTGTAAACACCATGGAGCCTTAGAAAGTGAATGTATATAAAAGCTACTCAAAAAACCACGGAGTATAATTATACTACTTATTAGTTATAGTATTTTCATGAAAACATAAATAATAATAGTAATAGATACATCTGGAAAGAACACTAGAATAGTATGGCAGACAACCACAGTCTAAGTTTTGATTCTACTACTAGCTTTGACACTAACTAGTTATTTGAAATTGGGACGAATCCTGTTGGGTCTCAGTTTCCTTATTAATAAAATGAAAGAACTGGACAAGTTGATCTCTAATGTCTCTTCCAGCTCTGACATTCTACGAGTTTGTGGATCAACTGGAATGCATGCTGATACCAATAAAGGAATGTAATATATCATTCCATTTTTTCCAAGATCCCAAAGTATTTTATAATAATAAAATCAATTTTTCTTTATATTTTTGTACCAATATTTAGTTTCTTAATTCACATATTGATAAACTGATAAACCCAGAGGTTAAATAGTTTTAGCAGTTCACTGAAGAATCATAACACTTGAACACCCTCCCCCCAAATGATGTAGTAATCTATTAAATCTATTAAAAAAATCTAGTGATTGCTAGCTTAATTCAGTCCCTGGGTACTATAGAGTCTAATTCCTATACTTTATGAGCACACAAGTTTATAATCTCCATTACCACTTATTTAGTATTCATATATAGGGCAAAACCTTAACACCCCCACCTAATTTTGCCACTCTTCTCATACTATTGCACCCTCTATTTTGGTTTTGTTGGGCTATTTTTTCCTTTCCTTCAGGGTATAGCCGAAATATACCTACACAATATTTAATTTCAATTCCCTTTAAATTGGTCCAATGGAAAGGATCCTGGACTTGAAGTCAGGAAAACTGAGACTAAATTCCTACTTTAATGCTAGTTGATAAATTACCTCACATTTTCAAGACTTAACACAATGTTTGGCACATGGTAAGTGCTTAATAAATTCCTTCCTTCTCTCCCTCCCTCTTCCCCTGCTCTTCCTTCCTCTCTTTCCCCTTTAATCCCTCCCTCCCTCTTTCCCTCCCTTCCCAGTCTTTCCTTCTTTCCTTTCTTCTTCCTTTCCTTCCTTTCTCTGACCTCCTTTCCTTCCTTTCTCTTCCTTCTTTCCTTACTTCCTTTTTCCCTTCATTTCTTGCTTCTTTCTTTCCTTTCCTTCCCTTCCTCCCTTTCTTCCTCTCTTCTGCCTCAGTTTTTGTTTTTCTCCAATCAAATATACACCACTTAGGTCACAGCAAGTGTTATTTAAATCTTGAAGTGCTCTAGAAGTGGAATATGGCAGAGTGGAAGTCAATGCCAGATGAAGATTATATAGGATCTTGGTTCAGAAATTAGATTTCTGGTGCTAATGAGCACGTATAACCATGTGTAGGTTATTTAACCTTTCTGAGGTTCACTTTTCTTACCTAGAAAAGAAGGATGATCATAGCTAAAGTATGTCCTTAAAGGGTTGTTGTGAGGCTGAAATGAAATAATACAGGCAAAGTATTGTACAAAATTCCAGTCATTAAAGAAATGTCAACTCTTATTAATGTAGTCATAATGTGTTTTTTAAACTCTTTAGTTTTTACTGGATAAGAAGCAAAATTCCTAATCTTTCAGTCATGTAATTTCCCAACATGAGTCAATCTCCATTCCTCAATCTCTCTCAACCCCCATGTTCAATTAACTGCCAAGTCTTTTGCACAATTCTCCAGCACAATGTCTCTTATCCACTTCATTAACTCACACAACTCAATTACTACTCAGGATCTCAATACATCTCCTTTAGTTATTGGTCTCCTTGCTTTAAATATTTCCTCTTTCCAATCTCTCCTTTCCACAGCTGCCAAAGTAATGTTTTTAATGACAGGGAAAACGATGCTACTCCCCTCCTCCATAAATTCCATGGTTCTTTATTATCCCAGGATCAAATACTAAAGACTCCTTTGGGCACTTAGAGTCTTTCCATTCTGTCTCAAATCTACCTTTTAAGCATTATTATGCACTACTCTCTTCTATGCACTCTTTAAGGGTTAAGCTAAACTATTATTTTGATTTCTCACACTTGACACTCTATTTTCCATTTCTATGCTTTTGAAGAGGTTATCCCCTATGTTTGGGAGCCCCATTATATCCCCCCTATACATCTCCTTCTTAGATGCCTAGTTTGTTTCAAAGTTCAACTCAAACATGTGCATATATGTGTATGTATGTATGTTTTTTATATATGTGTGTTATACTATTTTTCTCTAGGGAATACAAGTAGTTTGAGGGCAGAAATGGTCTCATTTTTGTTTTTTCTATTTCTATCACAATACTCTGCCTCAAAATAGGCACTTAATTAATGCATATTCAAAAAATTACTCAGCAAACACTTATTAAGTGCATATTGTATGCTAGGCAGTGTTCAACACTATACTTGATCTATTAGTTGCTAAATTTGGTTTCCCCTGTGAAAATTCTGACAATTAAGAAAACTAGGCATATAGAAAATCTCTTGGGGGACTCCTGCACAATTTCAAATTATCTGAGCTCAGTCAGAAGAACTTGGACAGAAAAAAACAGGTGGGAAGAACCTATGATGTGTGAGGAAGGCAATTCAAAATTGATCCCAAATTGGGGATGGAAAGATGTCAAAGTAAGCAAGGATTTTAGGGAAGACTTCAAGATGGAAATAAAATAGAAAGTACTGAATAGGGACTGTTTGGATTGGCTGTAATTAAACTGATACAAATGGAGTCCAATTCTCTCAAGGAGAGTCATATTTTAATAACAGCATCTGTATCACAAAACATCAAAGTTCAGACCTATTTACTTTAACAATAAAAGTATACTGTGAGGTTGAACATCAACTTTTTCTTTTGGTAACACTCTAAGAGAATATATTCAAATTGTGACAGCTGCCACTTTGATAAACCTCTAAATTCTAGATGTAACAGCTGTGGGATGTGACTATGGTATTAAACTATTTGTCATGAATTGACAGAGCTAAGTGCTGTGCTAGACAGTTTTTGTCAAAGTAAGAAATACTAATTACTTAAACTAGGGTCTCAAGAGTCTCTGAAATCTCTGTGGTGAGGATTGATGAACTGACCTGGCCCCAGAAAACTTCCAAAGAAGATCTGAAGTACTTTCAAGTACAAAACAAATGCAGCATTTTAAGTAATGGTTCCTCAGTTCCAGTAAAGATAGATAAAAGAGAAAAATCATTCTAGGTTACAATTTCTTCATAGGTAAAAATATTCCTGACAGATAAAAATAAATCTTAAGATGGTCAGGTTGCTTTTTAGAGGATAACTTCTCATGACTGTAAACAATTAGAGATGTTGAAAATTAGTAACAGTTTTCTTTAATAGCCATTTATTATCATGGAAACGCAGTAAAAAGAAAGGTAGGAATAGGTTACATTGTTCATTGTTCCATCATTTTTGGAATAATAAAAACTTCTTTCCATTATGAGACATTTTATGCATTTAAAACTCCTTAGATTTTACTTAGCTATGAGAACATTTCCTTTCATTTCCGGATCATTTATACTGAGGATTGGGAAGAGACTTGCTTCTCTTTGTAACAAATACAAATCTCAAGAAGGCTAAATAATTAATCAACAGGCATGCAGATAATTGTATGGCAGCAGGGTCAGCATTTAAACCTAAATTCTAGGGTGTTAAAACCATCACCCTTTCTGACTGGACATCGTAGCCTCTGGTTAATATTCTCCTTCCATTCATCATTGTGCTTACTTAATATCTTTTTGAAGAAAGCAATACCATTAAAAAAATCTTTCTCTATACAACAGAAATGAAAAGGTCTTATAACCAAACAAGTCAATTGGATCTTTATTATGATTAGCTACAAAAACCACAGAATTAGCACATCATGGTGCCTGTCCTCAAGAAGATTATAATCTAATGAATTGGAAAAGCAAGCACACCACATCTGAAAGAATGCACTCAGTCACTATATAAGTGATTTTCCCTGTGAGATAAACAATACATTTGTTCAGCCAATTTTCAGTTGTGTTAAGACGCTTCATAACCTCATTTGGGGCTTTCTTGGCAGAGATAAGGAAGTGGTTTGCCATTTCTTTCTCCAGCTCATTTACCAATAAGCATCTGAGGTGAACTGGGTTAAGTGCCCAGGGTCACACAGGTAGTAAGTGTCTGAGGTTAATTTTGAACTCAGGAAGATGACTCCAGGTCTAGGACTCTATCCAGTAACGACCTAACTCCTCTGAAGCAATGCATACAATCAGAATTTCAAAGTCACAACATGCATGGAATAGTCAAGAAAGAAGGAACTTCCATTTAAAGTGGTATTTTTAATCAGCCTGATTAATTTATTTGACCTTGACCTGTTCATTGATGTATGGAGTTACCTCACACCCTGCCTTCCCCGCCCCAACCAAAATCCCCTCCTGATGCAAATGAGCAACTGCTCTGAAATTTCTAGTCTTAGAGAGTTACCTGGGGCAATACAATGTTAAATGACTTGCCCAGGATCATGAAATTCATATGTGATCAAGGTAGCAATCAACATAGGTCTTCCTTCCTGAGAGACTAATTCTCCATTCATTTGGCCACACTGTTTCTCACACATTAGACATGTTTAAAATGACACAAATTAAGTTTGAGTGACAGAGGTTTGTGATACCAGCAACAAAGGAAGAAATAGAGGGAAGATACCAAGTGGTTTTCCAGTATACATATCAATAGTATTGATTTGTTGATTACCCAAGCAGCTTCTGACACAATGGGCCTGGAGTCAAGATGATCCAGCCTCAAACATATACAAGCTCTCAAACTCAGAAAAAGACACAACTTTCGTTTACCTTAGCTTCCTTAACGATAAAATGTGGATAATAATAGCATTTTCCTTACAGTGCTGTTGGGAGGATCAATGGTACGATAGTTACAAAAATACTAATCAAAGTGCCTGGTATACAGTAGAAACTTAATAAATGCCTATTCCCTTCCCAGTTAATGCAGTCATTTCTGCTATAGGTACAGGTTATTTTACTTTGCTTCACTTTATTATGTTTTGCAGATATCACTTTTTTTGTGGGTTTTGTTTTTTTTTTTTTACCATTGAAGGTTTGTAGGAACCATTCACTGAGCAGGTCTGTTGGAACCATTTTTCCAAGGGCATGTGTCACATGGTGTGTCTGTGTCATGTTTTGGTAATTCTCACAATATTTCAATTTTTTTATTATTGTTATATCTATATTATATTTATTATATAATATATAAGATATAACTTTATATATTTTATATGGATATATAATATCTATTTGTGATCTATGATCAGTGATCTTTATAATTGTTCTGCAGCAATACAGAGCCCATATAAGATGGGGAACATAATCCATACATAAATGTGGTGTGTATTCTGACTGCTTCACCAATCAGCCATCCTTCATTGGGCCTCCCTATTCCCTGAGACACAAAAATACTGAAATCAGACCAATCACCATCTTTCACTGCCTAATCATCACCACTGCATAATCATTGCACCCTGATTTTTTTCCCTGTCAGTCCAAAAATAGGTTCTTAACTTTTAATCACATAATCGTCATATGGTATAATTTTGTTCTTCACACAGTTTAAAAGGTAAAAACAGCAGCAATGTATTCACCAGTGGCACATGGATATGCATTTATCCTCATGCATTGTGAACCATGAGCCTAGCATTCTCAGTACATGTGCATGGTTGATATATTTCTGAAAGCTGACTTGCACAGTTCGTTTTGAGTGCAGCAGTATCAATGATATTGTCACTCAACCCAAAGAGGAGCAACAGGCTGCAAGGGAAAGGTGCCATCAGTAAGCCAGGTGATATAGCAAGATTTGCATCTTCCTGCACTAGTTAAACTATACAGTTAGTCTGCCAGAGATACAGTTAAGTAATAAAGGAATTTTAAGTAATATGGTCAGCATTTTTTAAAAGCTTCACATAATGGTTGCCCCCCATTTTTTCACACATACAAAAAAACTTTGTCATAAAATCTGTGACTATTATGCGGTGAAATACAGTATTAACTCAACAATGACCTCTGAGTGCTCGAAGTCCAGAAATGGGGCAAATTTCATTGTCTTATTTTAAGAAATTGCCACAGCCATCCAAACCTCCAGAAATCACCACCCTGATCACTCAGTAGCCATCAACATCCAGGTAAGACTTCCCCTCCACCAGCAAGAAGATAGTGACTTTCTTAAGGTTCAGATCATGCTTAATATTTTTTTGGCAATAAATAATTTTGAATTAAGGCATGTTCACTTTTTTAGATATAATACTATTACACACTTAATAAACTAGGAAAATATATGTATTAAATATATATAAATAATAGAGTAATATAAGAGAAGAGTATAATGTAAACATATTTTTTGTACTAAGAAGTGAAAAAAATCACATCACTCACTTTATTGTGATATTCTCTTTATTATAGTTGTCTGAAACTGAATCTACAATATCTCTGAAGTATACCTGTATTTGTTTGGGGGACAGAGGCTTAATATTCACAACTTAGCCATCTGGTTTAGGTAAGCGAGAATACAAAAGAATATTCTAGGACTCCACCTATAACGTATTTCAGTAAGTTAGAAAAATAGGATAAATCTAACAAACTAAATTTGAAAAGGGAAAAGGATAAAAAGGTATCATAAGTCACGAACTTAGACCTAGAAGGTCACTTAAAGCCAACTAGGTCAATCACTCCATTTTACTGACATGGAATTTTAGACCCAGAGGAGTTTTAATACTTTCCCAATATCATAAAGTAATTTAAAATAATAAAATAAAATAAAAATAATAGTAGCTACAACTAGTATTTACATGTTGTTTTAAGATTGCAAAGTGCTTTATGTATAACTCATGTGACTGTCACAACTCTATAAAGTAGATGTGATTATTATCCCCATTTCACAGATGAGGAAAGTGAAGAGTAAAGAGGACAAGTTACTTGCTCAGAGTTGCTCAGCTAGTAAAATGTGGGATGTGACAGCAAGTCCAATGTTCAATCCACTCTCTCTAAAATGGCAGAGCCAGGATTCCAAATCTTCTTATTCCAAAGCTAGCCTATGTACTCTTTTCACAACAATATAAGACTGCCTCCAGGAGTAACAATTTATGCTAAAACTTTGCCTGTTTAGCTGACTGTAACATAAATCGATAGAGTAATATAACTCCCACTAATGCAATGCAATCTAGTTACATAAACAAGCAAGTTAAGAGCCCCACAATACTTGTTGCCTAGACCATAGCTGGAATGTCACATTCTGTCTAAATCAACGCATTCTGAGAGGAACATTGACAGAAACAAATCCAGAGGTAGACCAGGATAGTTAGGGGCCTTGTGCTCAGGTCAAATGTGTTCAAATATCTGAATACCTCTCGTGTAAGACGTATTCTTGTGGTTCCAGAGGATAGAGATAAGAGTAATGGATGGAACTTGAAAGGAGGCAAATTTGGGAACCATGCGAGAAAAAAAAAAGCTTTCTATTCACCATAGCAATCCAAAATTGGAATAAATTGCCTTAAGAAAAGATTGAATTACTCCTTGTCAAGGATATCATAGAAAGCACTCATATATGAGCTAGATAGCTGGGCTTCCAAAGTTCCTTCTAACTCTAGGAGTCTATGATTCTATGCTATCCATCCCCTAACTGGAATGATGAATAAGGCAACTGATCATTTTATAAGAAAAGAGAAGCTGGGCACTTCTACACTCCCTCTCCCCCCACACTACCCACCCCTCTGCCCCTGCCTTGGATCTTTATGATATGGTTTCGAGTACTGTGGATTTGCAGAATATAAAACAATGATACATTCAAATAATAAAATGCACTCCTATTAAAATGGTTTTTGAGATGCCCATCATTTTGATTGTTCTGTACCATCTTACCACAGAAAATATGCCTTTTATTGTCTTCCATAATGAAAGAATTTTACTGAGGCACTGTTTTAGATAGGATTAGAACGGGGCTTGGGTATTCTAAAATAGGGCATGCCTTCAGAGTTCTGCATTAGGTAATCATTTCCTATGTTCATCAAACTTAACATCTATCAATATCTGTTTTGTAACTCTTTCTAATAGAGGGGCAAGGGATGCGGTGAATGCAAATGGTAAGTAATTTTAACTGTCACTTTAGCAACAAATTTCAATTGTAGTATCCACCCTACTATCCCAACTCTACTAACATTCTGGGTTTATACTCCACGCTGTTCTCCACTGCTAGGCTGAGTATCTTGTGAACTTTTCAAATACCCTCTAGCAAACAATTAAGAAATAGTCAAGAGTTTTGTTTTTTTAATGATAAACTAATTGGTCAGTCTGAAAGATACTGGACTCTTGGTTGTCTTTTTCTGAGTCACCGGAAGACTGGAGGTAGAGAATATCATTAGGGGCAACTGAGCTGAAAGAATGACTTAATTCCTTCCCACTGCACTTAAAGTATCATTTTCTTGTTATTCAAAAATTGCTAATGTCAACAGAATGAACACCTTACCCTGTTCACAGTATCCTAAACTGCTGAAGTAAGAAATTATAATGATTAGTTATTAAAGTAAAAACCATTACATGAATACAACTGGGAGTCACAGAGTAACAACTAGATAATTTCTGTCTAACTATCGGGTAATTAATGTAGTAAGAAAATAACGTACATATTGAAAATGAAGAATTATAGATTATTTGCACTTATTTTCTTTCTGGGGCAATTAAATTAATTATCTTTGATTTCTCACCTGTTACCATAGTTATTTTCAGTTGATCCAGGTCATTAAATGTCATGAGTATAATAATTACATTAAAATTACAGCTCTTTCTACTTTGAAAAAGAATCTTGGAGCCAAATGAAAGAGAAAGCTACTGGCTTGGGTGAACAGAAGTGCATGTTTGAATACAACTATTTAAACTATTCAGTAATAGAAAAGACAGACCAACATTTTATTCCCTCTTAATATTTTCCCCCTAATAGCTTCAGGACCACTTTGCTGGTTTGGGATGGCAATGAATACATGGGTAATTTACACACTGCTGATTCTAACTCAACTATCTGTGCTACCTTTTATTTATTTAGGTTAAGGTGGACGATTACATGGAACAAACTCACTACAGATACATGACAATTCAAATTATACAAAAGAGTTTTTCAAATGTAAATTAGAAACAAATACTAAAACAAAGACGCAGCATATAGGATGTTGAACTGGGAATCAGAAAAACTGGATTCCAGTCCTGACTCTGACACTTGAATGAATACATCCTCAAAATCAAAAAGCCTCAGTTTTCTTCTTCATAAAATAAGGAGAGGAAATAATTCATTTCTAATGTTGCTTGCTGGGCAGCTAGGTGGCACACTGGCCTTAGAATCAGAAAGACTTATTTTTACAAGTTCAAATCTGGCCAAAGTCACTTACTACCTGTGTGACTCTGGCCACGTTACTTAATCCTGCTTTCCTCAGTTTCCCCATCTATAAAATGGGTTGGAGAAGGAAATGGCAAACCACTCCAGTATCTTTGCCAAGAAAACCTCAAATGGGGTCACAGTGAGTTAGGCATGACTGAACGCAACTCAACCATAACAATGCGGCATGCAGTTCTGTAATTCTATGGGTACCTGCGATTGACACCCAATCAATCTAATTCCTCTCGGTGACTGAAATCTTGAGATAATCCACTGAACGGGAGGGTATCTGTGGTATTTTGGGTGATCTATCTTAAACACAATGGTATCATTCAAAGTAAGGCTCTGCCCTTTTTACTTGGTATATCAATTATTCAAAATACTGATTTAGGTGCAAGACTTAGCTATCAGGCAGAGAGAATTATTTTGACATCGGGATAGATCTATGATTTCATTTTATGCGGCTGTGCTTCCTTTGCTCGTGGAAACTGAAGGTCTTTAACACTTCATCCTGACTTTTGCCCGTAAATATTTCATATAAGATTTACTCAAGGCCCTGGCCATATTCTTAATCTTTCAGTATCTTTGGGATACTAATAAAAGATTCTATTTATTTGTTGCTTCTCACTCTCATTACATGGACAACGAGTCTCTCTTTTTTTTTCTCATTCATCTCATTAATGTAAGATTTGGCATCCAAGGTTTTGGTGGCATGCTGTAACCTGCTTGTGTGTACAATGTGTGCTTTGAAAGAACTGAAGACCATCAGAGCAAGCAGGCACCTCCCTTGCCATTTGAGTTATTTTTAAATTTAATTCTTCTGAGATCTCATTGTGTCTTTCTAGTAGCATTTTTCCACTTTGTCTTTTTGTTTGTACATTACATGTACATTACATACCTTCCTCTTCTAGTTTATCTGTACTTTGTACACTGATCTTCTCTTTCTTATAATTTGACTTTGTATTTTACATGCCAAAGAAATTTTTAATTAAAATACATATTTGAGATAATTTCACCTTTCATTTTACCCATGAGGGAACTAAGGTCTAGAGAAGTGAAATGACTTACTCAAAGTTCATAAAGTCAATAAATAGCAAAACAAACATGCAAATCCAAGTTTGCTGACAAAAGATTCATTCTTCTTTCAACTATATATTTCTGCTTTATTATCATTTACATTTTTCTTGATTTGTTCCAAAGAAGAAATACATATTACTTTAACTATGTTTCTTCCGGTAGTTATTCTACTGGTATAGATGAAAACTGTAGTATCTATAAATATTTACTGGAACATCCAGAATTCTAGAAAGATCAGAGACTTCTGGTAGTATGGAAATTTAAGGGAAAGAATTTATTTTTTGCCTAACCCTTTCCAATGATGTGTTGAAACAGAGCCCTTAGTAGCAACCACTGAGTTGAACACTTGCCCATGTTCCTAGAGCTATCAAAATCTGTTAAGTAGGCAACCTCTTGGTTTAGTTAGAGCTATAGCTTATTGGAAGAGAGTGACTCTGCCTTTTAAACTCACTCTTCTTTCACTCAAAATGGTTCTTTTCAATCATGACCTTGAGCAAGTAGGAGCACTGCAATTTCCTTCTTGAAAGATCTATTTTTTCCCCTCCTTTATTCTCTGAGACCAGGTAGTAATGATCATTTATTTAGGATATTTTAAGACACCAAATGATGAACGTGTAAACTTTATTAATGTATCAAGGGGCTGCAATCTGCAGATCTGTTAAAGTGCAATCACAAAAAAAGTATTTGAAATAAGTTGCTGATTTCTAACTGCTACCATCTCACCTCATGGAATCCACTTTGCTTTGCCAATTATGCTTTCTGTCAAATAATAACAGGTTTTTCTGAAAGCATCCTGCTCATCATTTCCTATGGCACAATAGTATTCTATCATAATCATATGCCACAACTTGTTCAGTCATTCCCCAATTGATGAGCAATCCTGTAATTTCCAATTCTTAGCCACCACACAAAAAGTTGCTACAAATGTTTTTGTACATGTATGTCCATGTCCTTTTTATTTGATCTTTAGGGTACACACCTAGTAGTGGAATTGTCAGGTCAAAGGGTATACACAGTTTTATAGCCCTTTGGGAATAGTTCCAAATTGCTCTCCAAAATGGTTGGATCATTTCACAACTCCACAATCAGTGCATTACTGTCCCCATTTTTCCACATCTCCTTCACCATTGGTCATTTTTTCTACTCTAATAGCCAACTTGATGGTGTGACATGGTACCTCAGAGTTTTTTCAATCTGCATTTATCTAATCAGTAGTGATATGGACCATTTTTCCTATGAGTAAAGATAGCTTTTATTTCTTCTTCTGCAAAGTTCCTGTTCATATACTTTGACCATTTATCAATTGGGGAATGACTCATATTCTTATAAATTTGACTCAGTTCTTTACTTAGAAAAGAGTCCTTTATCAGAGACATTTACTCTAAAATTTCTCCCAGTTTCTTGCTTCCTTTCTCACCTTGTCATAGCTGATTTTGTGCCAAACAGTTGGCATATGCAAAGTTCCAGGTTAAAAGAACCACAATAACAAATCTGTTATAGGAGCTATTGTCTAACTATCTCTATAATATTGTATTTATGAAATATAACTTAATTCAAGTAAAATACTTTACATTTATCACTATTAAATTTCATCTTGTTCCATCAGTCACCAAACATTTGTCTGCTATGCATGTCAAGTGCTTACTTTATTTGAGATGACAATACAAACACCAGAGCAAGATCATGCCTGACTTTAAGGATTTGACATCCTACTAGGGAGATTCAATAAATTGTTCCAGTCTGATAAGAATTTTAGGGATCCTGGTTTTGTCATCCAACATGTAAGTTGTCTCTCCCAGCTTTATCACATCTACAACTTTGAAAAAAAAACATTTTCTATGGCTTGAAATTTATCATTGATAAAAATGTTGAAGACTAGATCCTTTGTGCCCTCTACATTATTATCAGTTATTAAGGATTACTCATTCAACCTTTTGGAAATCTGCCTAAGTATGTTTTCATTCAGTTTATATATTTCCATCTTGTCCACAAAAATTATGTCATAATTGGACTAGCTTGTTTAATAAATCATCTCCATATGATTCTAATGCTTCCCTTTTAATAGATTTCTAATACTTGTTGCTTACTTTTCATATGAGAGTTCTTAGTATTTGATATTTTATAATGTTCCATGGTTCTTGGCTTTGATTACACACTTTTCAGATTAAGTCCCTTGTTTATATACTACTTTCCATATAATATAGTTGGATTTTTTCAGCTTTTCACAATGAAACATACCATCTTATCTTCCAGATTGCCTAAACTTCCTACAAATGGAGAGAATGAATTATTCCTGCCACTGGAAAAGACAACCTTGCAATAATTATCTTACTTTGCTTATATTTTAGGACATAGGATAAAGATGTCAGTGCTAAAACTCCAAATTTCACCTTCTAGTTTTCAGTCCCAAAATGCACAGAAAATATGAAAGAATTTTTTTTTAATAGGCTCTTTTTTAACCTTTAATTTCTTAATCTTTCATCTAATTATGCCAAACTTTCAGCTTGAGTACAAGCAGCCACATTATTAACACTTATTTTACTTAAATATGTATTGACTAATGTCGTCTTTTCACTGTCATATGTAAAGGCCTACCCTGGCCAGTTTTTGAAAGACCTTAAGTAGTTACTTTATTCCTAGTTATTTTGCCCCGAACCAATTATTCCCTAAAGAGTTTTTCACGTGTTAATCATTGCATATCTTTATTTTCAAATAAAAAATTTTGAATCTGAGATATGTCTTATTTCTGTCCCTCTATTTAATAGTTCTTGTTTAACTGGTGTAATTTTTTTTTTTAAATCTACCCTACTCCCCTAGTCCCTGTATCTGTTCTCAGGCCTTCACTTTCATTAAACAATTTATCAAATATAGAGACAGATAGGCAAAGATACAGAGACGCACCAAGAGAAACGCATGGAAATGTGTTTAGCCATGAGGTGAGCCAGACTATTCTCCTGTTCCACTTCTTCTCTTTTTCCTCAATCAAAGATTCCCAGAAGTGGCTCTAGGGATGGAAGTAACATATAACACCTTTCCTTCTTCACTACTCTATGCCTTAAAACCCCTTGGAGTAAGAAAAACTGTGAAACATAACTGACAAAAGTTAGAGAAAGGTCTTTTACTATAAAGGCAAAACTACACAGCCATGTTTATTGCTATCCTCCATGAAAACCCTTGTATCATCCCCCATCTTCATGAAGCTTTCTTGAATCATTTTTCAAATGTTCAGAATATCCTCCAGTAAATCTCATTCAAACAAATTTGTTTTATTTGTGGACTCTGTTTTTCTTTCCCCAATAACTGACCACAAAAATATTATTCATTTATATAGGCATTTGTGCAGGAAGAGAACTTGGGTAAGAGAACTTGATTAACTATCTGTTTCATTAGAAGGAAAAATCCTATTGACTGAGGAAATAGAATTGACATATTCATACATGAACATATTCATAGTTACAAACTAATCCATACATATGCAAGCAATCTTTCCCTTCACAAATTTTGCTAAAGCTATTTTCTGGGGCAGTTTTGCTCCTATTCTCATCTACATTGACTCATAGTCATGACAATTAAATTACATTCCCCCCAAAAAACATTTACTAAGTATTACCATGTGCAAAGCAGATTATGAGATACTGCTGACAATAAGACCAAAAACCACCCCC
The DNA here is from genome assembly GCA_023548195.1 of Bettongia penicillata ogilbyi. Classification (NCBI taxonomy): domain Eukaryota; kingdom Metazoa; phylum Chordata; class Mammalia; order Diprotodontia; family Potoroidae; genus Bettongia; species Bettongia penicillata. The sequence goes on from JAJHZJ010000569.1 coordinate 3,610,585, forward strand.
AAAACAAAGAAGGAGCTCTCGTTCTACTAGATATAAACTCTCTTTGTGTTTGCGTGTGTATAGGTGTCTGTGTGTGTATATATATACATATATGTATATATATACACACATATATACGCATGTGCATATATACCCGTACCACACGTATGTCTTGTACCTTCTTTCTAAGATTTAAGAAGTCCCTAAAAAAAAGGACTTAGTCATTTTTCATTTCAGCAACTAAAATAGTGCCCTAAATAGAAATTTAATTTAGTTAAACAGAAAGTTTTACATTATAACACTAATATGTTGAGCACCATATTCTTGCACTTGCTGCTATGATTTTCTCTTCTTACATGGACATTTCATGTGAGTCTGATTAAACAGTAATAGGTACATCTCCATCCCTTCATGTTTCTCAATTATTAGTTAGTGCTTTTTCCACCTCACAACCACACAAACCAATTCATATAATATATAATGGGAATAATATCAGTTATGGTAATAAACCCAATTATATTTTCCATTTATGAGAAAATATAATTGGCTGTTTATGGGGAAAATTCAATATTACCTTGAGTTTATTTTTGAATGGTGGATGTCTTTTCTTTATCTGTGTAAGAAAAGATAAATTTATGCTCTATATTAGCAAAGATTTTAAAAGCACTACAATTAAAAATTGTAAGATTTACAAGATTTAAAAGAAATTTTCTAACATTTCCAGACAATTTTGTACTTTCAAGGGCAAAAAGCTCAAAATATTATTTTTTCAACATTTCAATAGATGTATGGCAAAAAGTTCACATTAAGTTCTATTTAACCTTTCCAGATTTTAAACTGCTCTATTAGATCAAAAAAATCCACAATGATTTTACATTTAAAAGGAAAAAAATCTAATACAGATATTTATGATGTATTTGGTTTACTCTAACAAGCAAGCTATTATGCAAAGAAAATAATGAACAAAAGTTGATTATACCAATCACTTAACAACATTAAGTTCTCTAAAGCTGTGTTAATAATGAGTATGGACTTTCAACAAAAAAAATCATACCTACCAACAATGAAAGAGATAAGAGAAAGAGAGAGAGGGACAGACAGAGGAAGAGGAGGAGGAGCAGAAGGAGAAAAAGAAGAAGGAGAAGGAGGAGAAGAAGAATGAGGAGAAAGAAGAGGAGGAGGTGGAGGATGAGGAGAAAAGAAGAAGAAGAAGAAGAAGAAGAAGAAGAAGAAGAAGAAGAAGAAGAAGAAGAAGAAGAAGAAGAAGAAGAAGAAGAAGAAGAAGAAGAAGAAATAAAAAGAAAGAAAGAACTGACAATTTATAAGTACAACAATAATGATGATATGTTTCATCTCAATAAAAAGAGCGAGGGAGGAAGACTTTGATGGCCAGTTAACCACTGTGGCCCAGCAACATTACAAATGCTGTCCTGGTTCCTTTCAGATTCCACTCCCCCTACTGCCTGTCTCTCTCTCTCTTTCTCTCTTGGTGGCCATTAACCACACTGACAGTTTGACAGGCTGAAATAAGGAAATAAAACACTTAAACATTGTTTCCTGATGTATGCATTCATCTCTTCTGCCAAACAGAGATATTGAGGAGATCCTTCACTCCTCCTGTCAGCTCACTAAATTACACGCCCGCTCACAGAGCAACACAACTCTCAAGTCGCTCCTATTCAGTCACTACGGTTTCCTATTAGGCGATCCAAGGGCTACTTCATATTCTTTAATGACATCTTCCTCTTCTTGTTTTTAATGCTAGATTTTCTAAAGCTATGAATTGACTTTTTTTTAAATTATAGTTCTAGTTTTTCACCTGTCATAATCCAAGTTGCTGCATAAATTTTATTTTTGCTTGGAGTTTTTGAATGATTTGAGACGAACAAAAGGGAATGAATACTAAACCACTAGTTAAACTTTACATCTTTTCTGACAGTCAAAAATGATTTTTTTAACTTTTTGAATACAAAGTAGGTTAAAAAGGAAATAGCTGGCAAATATCAATGAAAGAAAGAAAGCATTTCAAAAATAACATTGCGGAGTTTGGTTTGGTAGATCACATAATGATATTTCTTACATTATGACTTGGAAATGGCCAACAATACAGGACTTGTACACACACACACACACACACACACACACACACACACACACACACACACACCACCACCACCACCAGCAGCACTCATTTCTTCCAGTGTGGGGTGCTATGCATTAATCTTTGAGAGAAAAAAATAGGAAAAAAAAAGAAAATGGTGCCATGAATATATAGCTAAACTTATAGTGTAAAAATGTGATATTTTCTGTTTATATTTAACTTGCAATCAAATGCTTGGAAGTAATGATTTTCTTTGCATAATCAGGTATTTTTTTATGAGGAAGAAAATAACTACATATTTTTTTCCTAGCTCCTTCATGTTTTCTTTCTTTTTCAAGCCACTCTTTTTCACAGGATCATTAGATCGTGGATATAGAGGCAGGAGGGACCTTAAAAGTCATGTAGTTCAACCTCCTCATTTTATGGATGAGGAAACTGAGGCCCAAAGGAGGTAAATGACTTGTCCAACATACAGTTTAGTGATAGAGTTGGGGGAAGGGAAAAAGGAAAGGAAATTTATTTTTTATATAGTGCTTCCTGTCATCTCCATTTTACAGTTGAGGAAACTGAGGCAAACAGAGTTTAAGTGACCAGCTCATATACCCAGTTAGCGTCTTAGACCATATCTGAACTTTCTGACGCCAGGCCCAGCACTTTCTTCACTGTGCCATATAGCAGATGGAGGGAGGAAGGGGAAGGGGAATAATTTGAACTCAGATCCATTCACTCCAATTTCAGCATTCTTTCAATTGCACAATGTTTCCTTTCTTGCAACATAAATATTGGACACAGAGGATCAAAGAGTTTTTGTTATGTTAAATTGATTGTATCTCAGTCACTCTCAGATACTACAGTGTCTTTTCAAGGTTTCATTTTAATAGTTCCTTTTAACTGTTTAAAGAAAAAGTGTGTCATTCACATAAGACTTGCTAAGCTTCATTTTACTCAGAATTTGTGAAGCTTCAACCCATCAATTAATTACTTGTATTGTTAAGTGCTGCAATTTCTTTTTTTTGGGGGGGGGAGGTGTCTCATTTCTTACTATTCCTTTGTTTCCACTGTTTGGCTGAATCTAATTCATAGAATACAATTATTTTTAAGATTAAATGCAAGGGAGTGAAGAATTAATCTTCCACAAAATATGGTTTGGGTTAACCAAATTCCATAGTGGGAAATATATAGTGTAGAGCACATAGTCAAAGGACTATGGAGGCCTAAAATTATTTAATACCTCTGCCTAATTTTTATGCAAATAATTACGAACACCTCATTTTATTCATAGAAACCCAAAGAATCTCACAATAGGGGAAAATAATTTTATCTCAATCTCCGACATAAATTATAAACTGCTTAAGGGAATGGACTCCTTACTTTTCATAATCCTAGCCAACAATTCTATATGTATGTAGACATATTTGTGTAAATGAACATATATATCAACATTCATAATTACATATAATTTTAAAGCATTTTACATTTGCCTCCATGATTTGCCAAGCTTCTTGTTCATGTTTCCCTTGTCTCCTGCCATATCACCTAACCAATGGAAAATATGAATAAAATCATTAAGACTTTTCTCCTATATTGACGTTACAATTTTTTGGAACTTTTGACAACATGTAATTTCAAATGAAGAAGTGAGGTAGCACGGTGCCCAACCTAGATAGGCACTGTGTCATGGTGAGTCAAGAAGACTCATCTTTCTGAGTTTAAATCTGACCTCAGACACTTACTTACTTGTTTGTAACCACAGGCAAGTCATTTAACCCTGTGTGCCTCAGTTTCCTCATCTGTAAAATGAACAGGAGAAGGAAATGGCAAACCACTCCAGTTTCTCTGCCAAGAAAACCTCAAATGGGGTCATGAAGAGTCAGAAACAACTAAAATGACTAAGCAACAAGAAGTTTCAAATGACTATATTTGGGGACTTGTAACTTCTTGTGACTCTCAAATGAACAAGCAGTCCTATCTTAGGAAGTAAATTTTGTTTTTGCCATCGCCCACGAAAAATATGTTGAATAAAATCAGTCATCGTTAATGTTATCAATTAAAATGAAAGAAAAAATGCAACTAAATTTCATTTGGAATTCAAGAGTATGTCTAAGACACTCTCTTGATGAAATAGATCTCAACCAACTTAGGTACTATCTTAATGAACTCTAAGGCCCCTATATTACTTCCCTCTTAGAAAAAGTTACCTGAACTAAATGGTCCTTCTGACCTTGCTACATATGAGCTGTGACAGGCAGAAGCTGGTTCTTGAATCTTCTGTTTCTAAGATGTCAAGAGAAACACTATGCTTTCTACTTTCTTAATAGTCTTCAAAATTTAAAGAATATACTTTTTATCCAGGGTGAGGGAAAAGAATTTGTTGTTACAAAACCTAGGTGACACAGTGAATAAATAGGGTGCTGTAGTTACAACGAGGAAGAAGGTAAAATCTGGTATCAGGCATTTCCTAGCTATGTGACCCTGGGCATGTCAGTTAATCTCTGCCTCAGTTTCCTTATCTATAAAATGACTATAATAGTATGACTAACCTACGTGTGGATCAAACAAGAAAACATGTTTTGTTTTGTTTTATTTTTTAAGGTTTTTATCTTGCAAATCTTAAAGTATGTGTATGTGTGTATATACACACCTACACACATAGATGCTAGCTATAATAATATTAATCATTAGTATGATCTATCCTTAGAGCTTATGTAGAGTGAAAATACTTTGGAATGGATTTTCAATAGGGAGGATCTATCTACTCTTGTCAGAAGCTTTTCTCATTTCAGAGGGAATAATCACTTTTAATAACTGTAGTGGCATAATTTGCAGAATAATACAGAAAAATAGGAAAAGAGTTTAAAAAAACAAGGTAGGTTAAAAACAGGGAAGAGATGGGAGAATAGAAAGAAAGAGAGAAGGAAAATAAATGGAATTCATCCATTTAAATTTGATCTTTGATGAGTTTATGCATTTGCCTTTAGCCAAAAGTTTCCCCTTCCAATACTGTAATACATAATTTCTGTTCTGTTTCCTCTCTATATGGGCTAAATCTAGAGGCAGTGAGCTTGGCTATGCATAAGATTTCATAATTCCTTCACAAAATGAATGAATGTATTTATTGTGTCTTTAGTTATTTATTATATACTAAGCAATGTGCTGTGTTCTAGGGACATAAAAACCAGTAAGCAAAATTGTTCCTGACTTTAAGGAACTTATGTTCCAACAAGGAAGACAACATATTAAAAAATAAGTTCATTTTTCAAGTAGAGGAAAAAAAATATAAACTGAAGGTTACATCACCATCTTTATCATTATTTATTCAACTAAACATGGACTTTTGCATTACTATCATAAAACTTGCTAGTGTGATCTGGGAACAACCATATAAGTTAGAATGATAATTTTAAAAGAGAAAGGGATTAGGAAGGCAGATAAAAATAATTAGGAAATAAGAGAATGTTGGCAAAGCAAGGTGATAGGAAAAGTAACCATGAAAGAAGCTTTCATGAAGCAAAGCACCTACTTTGTGCTAGACCTATGCTGAACCCAAATACAACAGTGAGGTCATTTCTGCTAGACCTATGCTGAACCCAAATACAACAGTGAGGTCATTTCTGCTCTAAAAGATTTCACATTCTACTAGGTAAATATAACATGCCCATAAACAAATAAAAAAGAAGATAGACTGATAGATATACAGTGATTAAGTGATCACTAATAACTAGGAATCAGGACAGGCCTCTTCAGAAAGAAGATAGGACTTAATGCTATCTCTATCTTTTAAAAACAATTTCATTTTTAACAAACGATTTAGTATATGCAGGAGTTTTTTCATGCTTTTTTTAAACTAAAGCATCTTATATTTCTATAGTCACAGAGTCTTGGTATTAATGACCCTGCTGTAGTAATATGAACTAGTGGGCCACGTTACTTTCCTTTGAGCTAGTAACAATTAAAAAAGGACAGGGCACTAGCAAATTTTTTAAAAATTGCATATGAAGAACTGAGGAAGTTATGACTCTGTAGGTCAAATGCATGAAGTCCACAGAGTAAATTGTTAATTGCCAGTCCTTTCTATCTATAACCGATATTTAATAAGTATTGTCTGTTGACTTGCCATCTAATTCCATTTAAAATAATAATGTACATAAATATTCAAAGAGGCTACCATGCTCTTTTGTAGAATCTATACTAGAGAGTAATAAAGTACAATATAGATTTACACAATAAATGCATGTGATCCATTAACTGAGTTGGTTAGCATGTCCAGGGTCCAGGTTAAATTTTCCATATGAGCCAATTAGTTCAATTCTATTGCATGGCCATAAATTGCCCTCTGAAGCCAAGGAAGCTCTCTCCAACTTGGTCGTAACAGAAACCAGGAAATAAAGCCAACACAAAAGGAGAGATATATCAAAATTTACTTCTTATTTCAGCGTGATCCTTACATAAGAGGACAGTATCATTTATATAACACGGTTTGTTCTGAAAGGTAAACTCAAGGTATTTTCTTATCATTTTAATTCATAAGCTCTACATTTATATTTATGACATTGCATTAATATATTGCAGTTTGGAGGCTATCTACTGTTTCGTGTGGGCACATGTAATAATGACTCATATTACATAGCAAATAACAGTTCACAAAAGACTTACCTCACAGCGTTCCTTTCAGGTAGGTAATACAAACATTACTATCTTCATTTTATAAGAATGAAATCTCAGTTTCAGAGAGAGAAAGTAAGATATCAGAGTAAGACCGTCTCTCTGTTCCAAGTTCAAGTGCTTTTTTCTACTGACCTATTTTAAAAGCACAAGCCAACACACCCACACAACTCTCTCGCTCTTGTTTTACCTATTTTGACCTAATAGCCATGATGACTTCTCTGGCACTCTGTTCTATGACTATTCTTCTCCTTTTGCCCTATTCTTACCTGATTGCAAAGCAACATGGCAAGCAAAGGCCTTCATCTACTTCCCAAAGGCCCACAAGTTCTCTCTGTCACCACAGAAAATAGCCAGGAATCACAATTTCACAATATGTAAACTTCTACTGTGAGCGTCTTAATCAACCTGAAAACTGTCATTGGCTTTATTTCTACTTTTCTTTGTTGCCTTATTTCCTGTAGGGTCCTTCAGTGTGGGTGGGGAAGTAACTAGGTAGGCAAATATGTTGGTTTTGAATGTCATGTTATGCCTGGCTTAATACAAATATAGATATGAAGGTGAGATACAGATTTTTCCTCATGCACATACTAGGAAACACTTTCACAAATTTGTAAGAAATAAAACTTTAAAATAAAATTTGTGGTTTCACTTTAATCATGAAAATAACCCCCTGGAACTTCAGCAATGTTTTCTTTTTGGTACAAGAAAAAAATGGAAATGTACACCATTGCAAGTCTATATAAACATACTACATTTGGGCCTCCAATCTCTACGCATTCAGAACTGCTTAAATTTAGCCTGTGTTTACATAATAGACACCACTAGAATTTTAAAATGGCTGATCTGTTCATATCAGCCTCTTTCACAGCTGATTTGTGTTGACTATGGCCAATCAAAGAGATTGTACAGAAATCGGTGCTTAATATGGGGGTGGGGGAAGTGAGGTGAGAAGTAAATGAGAAACTATATCAATGCAACTGACTAGGAAATTGCTATCTGAAATATAATGTAAATATAATAGTCCTGCTAGACCACATCTAAGTATTAAATTAAGATTTACTTCAGAACTGTAGAATTGGATGAGCATATATAATATCAGAAAAAGCACAATATGACCATACTGGTCAATGATGTCAATAGCAATCTTCTCCCCTAGGATCAATGTTGTATTTTACATTTAGCAAGTTTAATTTTCATGTTTAAAAGGTAAATTTAAAAGATTTTAAAGTTCTTTGTGTTTCCCCTTTCCTCCAGGAAGAAAGGCATATCTTCTATCTAAAATACTATTAATAGAAAATACAACTATTAGTAATCAGAATAATCATTAATATGAAGAAACCACAAAGTACTAAATGACTGCTAACTCCTGAGTCTCAAAACAAGTCATGAACTGTGCTAAATATATACATGAAATATACCATAATTTTACTTCTATTACTTATTTTTATATCCATTCAGTACAATTTTAATAATTCAAGTATATTTACAGGTAAATCACTATTACTTTATTACTACGCCTACTGCGTGAAATCTCAATTTACTTAAGAAATAAAATGCCCTATGTTCTATCCACTTTTCTTTAATATATCTTGGTTCTAGCTTGATTCCTCATCACTAACCTAGATCTCAATTTCACTGTAAAAAAATAAAAGATATTTCTGACATGTTTTTTAGGAAAACTGCTTGACTTTTTTCTCTCTCTTTCTGGTTGTCCTAACCTTGGCACACTGCCAATATGTTCTCTAGTGGTGCATGGTTTGGGTACTTCTGTATATTACCCAGGCTTACCTAAGTTACCAGCTCAGTAGAAACAGCCTAAGAACAGTAAAGCCTTTATACTTCAACAAGATACATGATATAATATGTATAACCAAGTACAGAATTTATAGCAATAACATTTATATATCATGTTACTCTAAGAACAATATAATATATAAAATGTCTATTGTGTATACATATAGAGCACTCATAAATCATTTACACTAAACAGTGCCAGCAGGGAAACACAACTTTCCCAGTAGATTCTGCATGATGAGGCTAATCAGGTTTTTTAAAGGGAAACACACACATTCACACAATAGTCCAACTTATTCTCTAATTCATCTAAGTTGGACAATATACCCATAAATGGGTGCAGGTGTCTACGGTGTGATTTAGAATACCTACGGAACATCTCTGGAAAATATAAGCTTTCTTTGAAGTAGAAATATATCTCTAAAGGTGAGGGAATATGAAACAACTTCAATCTGGTTATCAATAAAAATCATCCTATTAATTTTTTTTTAGGCAGCAAAAAATATAACAAGATCCTAGATGATTTATTGATGCTATATTTTAATCTCATGACATTGAAAAAGAAGATGTTTTGCCTTCAAGATAAAGTACACACACACACACACACACACACACACACACACAAGCATGCACAGGCAATGATGGATGCTAACAAAGCCCGTAGAAAGGGACCTTAAAATGCATAATTTTTCTCTGCAAAATCACAGCTCATTCTACATTTGTCAAAGTTCTGCATGTTTAGAAATATAAACTAAACTAATCCTCTACTTGTTAAAGCAGCTAAATTTGATACTGGGGAATTTTTCAAAATTTTGCTTTTGTATAAGCATAAATCTTATCTAAACATCTCACCTATACTACCTAAAGTCTTAATCAAATGTTTACTTACTTTTGCATTGTCAAAATAAACTCTGTTTTTGATGTTTGGTGCCTTTACTTTAAGTTGTCAGCAAGCACTACAGAAGAAAATGCTTCATTTCAACTATAATGCTAAATTAATTATTTGGTTTGCTTTAATTCAAGTTTGAGAAAAAATTTAGGCATTTCCCCTTCAATCAACCCACGTTTTAATTTAATAAATACTTCAAAACAATAACGATTTCTTAGTATTTATTAATCAAAATTCATATGACATTATATTAATCTTCATATGGAATAACCATAAAACCATAGAGCTAGACCTGGACATAATCCTAAAAGCTATATGATTCAATACTCTTCATTTCAGAAGTGAAGAAACTGAAACCACAGAAATGTTAAGTGATTTTCCCAAATTCATACAGATAATAAGTGGTCAACACTCGGCACACAGAACTCACTGCTCTTGAGTTCCTTCATCATTCTGGGTGATTCCTTTTCTCACTGTACTTCCTAGAAGGGAATGCAATTCTTGACAAGGTGCCTGAACAAGGCTGAGTTCTACCAGGCTAACACCTAGCAAATTCTGGACAATGCGCCTCTCCCAAATGCAAGCCTTGTTCATATTAGCATTCGTTGATCATTCCAATCACTCTGTTGACAGATAGTGAGGCTTTAAGTTGAGTAAAATGCCTTTCAGTCAAAATGTTGCTTTACACTGCCTTCTCCATTTTTATTTCAAAACAAGTACCAGAAAATCCTAGCAAGACACAGAAGTAATGTAGGACAAAGATTCCTTTTCATTAACAAAATAAATAACAACAAATCTCCCACATGCTAAAAACAAACAAATGATTGGAAGAGGAACACTGAAAGCACTCACCACAAGATAATTCTTACAAAAAAGCAATTGTTCTCTTATTCCCATTATTATTTGATATAGTTCTAGAAACAATAGCAATTTCAGCAAAACAAGTCAAGAATTTGAAGCATAAACACTGGCAAAGAGGAGATAAATCAGATAATGTATTTAACTAAGAAAACAGCAAAGAATATATCTGTGATAAGAGCTCAGTAAAAAAAAAAAAAAACTCAAAAGAATTTGGCAGAAATGAGGCTCAAGTCAACATCTTCCACCATATTCCACAATAAATTCAAAAAGGCTTTACATTCCAAATATTAAAGACCATGACATAAAAAATTAGAAGACAAGTAGATTTTTTTCATAGCTATTATCACTAAATAAATTCTTATTAAATGGATAGAGGAAATTACAAAGGATAAAATAGATAATTTTGATTAAATGAAACTGAAAACCTTTTGCACAAATAAGATTGTTGTAATTAAGATAAGGAAAGTGGCTGAGTGACAAAAATTCTTTGTATCAAATATCTCTGATAAGGATTTAGTATCCAAGATATATATATATATATATATATATATATATATACAGGTGAAAGAAACATATGAGACTGAAACTATTCCTGAATAGATAAAAGAAATAGGTCTTAAGAGAAGAATCACAATTAGCAAATACATATGAAAGAATTTTCTACATCATTTATAATAAGAAAAATACAAATCAAAAACATCCTAAGAGCTCACCTAATAGCTAGCAAACTGACAGAGATGAAAAAAGATGAGAATAGTTAATACTGAAGGGGCATTTGAAATACAGGCACTGAGGGAAGAGCCAAGAGGGTGGAGAAAAGGTGGAGAGTCATCTGAGCTCTCCCCTGAACCCTTCCAAATCCCTCAAAAGTAGCCCCTCAAAACAAATTTTAGAGAGGCAAAACCTGGAATGAAACAATTTTCCAGCCTGAGACAACTTAAAAAGTCAGCAAAAAAGATCTGTTGCTCCAGGTTAGAGTGGAGTGCATTCCAGTGCAGGTAGCACCCTACCAAACCAGTAGTATGTCTTAGGGGTGACAGAATTAGTGGCATCAGTGACAGTTTCCAGACTTCTCAACACACAGATGGTAAAGGGGTCAGAATTCACCCATCACCTCCTGAAGAGATCCCAAAATGAAAACTTCTAGGAATCATACAGTCAAATCCCAGAGTTCCGAAGTCAAGGAGGAAATATTGCAAGCAGCCAGGAAGAAACAATTCAAATATCATGGAATCATAATTAGGATAATACAAGATTTAGCAGCTTCTACATTAGAGGAGTTAAGGGTTTGTTATATGCTATTCCAGAGGTCAGACTCTAGGCTAACAACTAAGAATCATATACTAAGCAAAACTGAGTTTAATTCTTCAAGAAGAAAAATAGATATTCAACAAAATAGAGTACTTTCAAACATTCTTGATAAAAAAATCACAGCTGAACAGAAAATCTAACTTTGAAATACAAAACTCAAGAGAAGCATAAAAAGGTAAACAGGAAATGGAAATCATAAGGGACTTAATAAGAAGAAACTGTTTGCATTTCTGTAGGGGAAGGTGATACTTGTAACTCATAAGAATTTTTTCATTACTAGGGCAGGTAGAAGGAGTATATATGAACAGAGAGCAAAGGTGTGAGTTAAACATGAAAGGGTGATGTTAAAAAAATAAAATTAAGGGATGAGACATGAATGTACTGAGAGAAAAGGAAAGGGAAAGATAGCATGGAGTAAATTAGTTTACATAAAACGACAGTTAAAAAGCTTTTACAGTGGAGGGGAAGAAGGGCAAGATGATGAGAGGTAGATGAAACTACTCCTATCAGAACTGGCTCATAAAGGGAACAACATACACATTCAGCTAGGGTTAAGAAATATACCTTACAATACAGTAAAGTAGGAGAAGAAAGGGATAAGTGGGGTGGGGGAGTTTATAGAGGGGAAGAGATATTGGGGGAGGTAAAAATCAAAAGCAAAATACTTTTGAGGATGGAGAGAGTAACAGGAGAAAGAGAATATAATAAATAGGGGGATAGAATAGAGGGGAATACAGTTAGCAATAGTAAATATGAAAAAAAAAACTGAAGCAAGTTTCTGTAATAAAGGCTTCATTTCTCCAACATAGAAAAAACTGAGTCAAATTTATAAAAACCAATAGTCAAAGGATATGAAGAAGCAGTTTTTAGATAAATTAAGCAAATATGAAAAAATGTTTAAATCACAATTGATTAGAAAAATGAAAATTAAAACAACTCAGAGCTACCACCCCACACCTATCAGATTGTCTAATATGACAGAAAAGAAAAATGACTAATGCTGCGGGGGGGAGTTAATTAAGAGAAAATTAAAACACTAATGTTGATGAAATTGTGAACTAATTTAACCATCCTGTAGAACAATTTGGAACTCTGCCCAAAAACCATGCATATCCGTTGACCAAGTAATACCACTACTAGGTCTGTACCCCCCAAAAGATTTTAAAATAAAAGGACCTATATGTACAAAAACATTTATAGAAGCTCTTTTTGTGGTGGCAAAGAACTAGAAGTTTAGGGACCATCCCTCAGTTGCAAAGTGGCTGAATAAGTTATTTTTGATTGTGATGGAATATTATTATGCTATAAGAAATGACAAACAGGAGGCTCTCAGGAAAACCTGGAAAGATGTACATGAACTCAGGCAAAGTGAAACAAGCAGAACAAGGATCAACTGTGAATAATCTAGCTATTCTCAGCAATATAATGATCCAAGACAATGCTGAGGACTTATGATGATGAAAGGTGCTACTGATCTCCTAATAAGAAACCTGTAGAGCCTGAATACAAATTAAAACACAATTTTTCTTTACTTTCTTTATTTTCTTGCGTTTTGTGTCTGTTTTTCTTTTTTCCTTTCACAGCATGACTTACATGGAAATGTGTTTTTCATGACTATACATATGTATAAACTATGTCAAACTGCTTGTCTTTTTAATGTGGGGAGGCAGCAAGGTAGGGACAGAGAGAATTTGGAACTCAACATTTGAAAAAAAGAAAGATTGTTTTACATTTAATTGGGGGAAAATAAAATATTAAATTACAAATAAAGAAGTTAAGCATGAAATAAAGGAAAAACTATTTTTTCTATAAGAATTACATTGTGGTAACTGCTTTCAGTGTTCCTTTTCCAGTCATTTCCTTATTTTTTTTTTTGGCATTTGTGGTTGTAATTTATTTTTCATAGTGACGGGAAATCTTTGAACTATGTTACTTCTCACTCCTATGTCTTCCTAGGATTTCTGAACATATACTTGTTCTTAAAAAATTAGATTCACAAAAACATGTTGAGAGCCAGGATGTAGTGTGGTTGACCAGTTCAGGATAGACCTTTGGGGAAACTATTCTTTGAGACTGTGCTCATTATCATCTGGAATAGCTCTCCATGCCCCCCTCCCTCTCCCATGTTGCTGTCTCCTTGAGACAAACAAGAGAACTACAGAATACAAGGAATATGTAAAATAGATGCCCTCTAGGCTAACAGTCTTTAAGACAATAAGACTGGCCAGATCACTAGGACAGGAGATGAGCAGAATGTCACATGGACTTGCAGTTTCTGTCTATAAATACCCTGACCCTTGAATCAATAAACAGAGTTGCCCTATCTTCTATTGCCTGCCCATGTCTTTCTTCTTCACCACATCACCAAGATGTGTGGGGATGCAAGCCATCTGCCACAAAAACAAAAAGAGCAGGAAATCTATTCTGATAATGGATTTCTGAATTAATATAACCATTCTGAAAAGTATTTTGGAATTTTGTAAATAAAGCAGCTAAAATATCTATGTTCTTTGATATTGAGATTACACTGCTAGCTTTTACCCCCAAGACACTGGAGGAATAAAATGGTAGGCTTCATACAGGAAAAATATTTATAGCAACAAGTCTGGGGTAGTAAATTACTGGAAACAAAATTGATGGACATCATTTAGGGAACGATTAAACAAATTGTGATATATGAACATAACGAAAAATCCTGCAATAAGAAATAATGAACAAGGAGAATATCAAATACAGAAAAGTACAAAAGACTTACATGAACTGATGTAAAACGAAGTAAGCAGAGCCAGGAAAGGAATATACACAATAGCTTCAATAAAGTCAACAGAAAGAACAAAAGCCTCACAAGAATCAAAAATAAGTATTGTGATAATATAAATGAGATTGGTCCAAAAGAAAAAAGATATGAGAAGACACCTCATCCTACTCCTTTACAGAGGTGAAATGTCTCAAGGTATGAAACTGCACATGGTATCCATTTCCCCCATGTACTCATTGGTCTGCTAATCTTTTCTTCTTCTTTTTCTTTCATTTTTTTTTCTGGAGAAGCCATGGATAATGGTAGGTCTTTCTGGGAGAGGAAAAGATAGGAATATAAAGGAAAATCGAAGAAATGTAAAATCAAAATATATCAATAAAGCCTATTTTAAAGTAAAATAACCAGAAAATCAGCAAAGATACAAACTGAGACAATACTTTCAGTAAAGCTAGTAAAACAATAATGATTAAAATGAAACAGGATAAAATAATACCAAAGTTCATCATCATTTGCATACAGCAATAAAAAAATAGGAAATTACAGAAATTCCATTCAAAATAATTAGAAAATACAAAAAAAACCTGGCAAATTTAATTGTACATATTCAAGAAATATAACTACATAAAAACAATTTCAAGAAATAATGGATGACTTAGATAATTGTTAGGTTGTTCATTGTTCATAAGTGGACTGTGCAAATATTGTAAAAGAGTGACACTACTAAATTAATTTATAGATTTAAAAGTATACTAATGAAATTCCCAAAGATTACTTTATAGTAATGGTTAAAACTAACAAAATAAGTTCGAAGGAAGAAAATATCTAGGAGTTCAGTAGTCTATAACAAGTTCTTACAAAGGATGAATGAAGGGAAGTAAAACTTCAGATGTCAAATTATGTGTTAATCAGTAATCATTATTTGGTACTTTTTTAAAAAATCAGAAAAGGGGTCACTGGTAACAGACTATATAAGTAAAAAAGAGAAACAACCAAACTAAATAAATCAGTATTTGATGAAGCTAAGAACATATATTACTTGAGGAAGCACTTCTTATTTTACAAAAACTCGTGAGAAAGATGTAAAGCAATTTGGCAGAAAATAGGCTTAGACTTGCAATTTAAACCAATACACTCCAACATAAAGTAATGCACAGGTAACCTTGATATCAAAGATCACAGAAGCAACAATATTACTAGAGAAAATGTTCAATTTTCACAATTATGAAGATAATTCATAAGCAAGGCAAAGCACGGAACACAGCATGAATAAATTTAGCATCGGAAAACTTGTGTACAAACAAAACCAGGTCAGCCATTAATAAGAAGGTAAACTATTGGTGGGGGTAGGGGTAATCTTTGTATCAGATATCTCTCATAAGGCACTGAAAGTCACTATCCCTGGGGAATTTATACAAATATAAGACTAGCATGAAGTCCCAAGTGGATGTGGTCAAAATTTATGAAGAACAATTTTTCAATCACTCATAATAAGAAAAATGAAGATCAAAACAACCTTGAGATTTCACCTCACATCGACAAGTTAGTAAAGAGGAAAAAAGATGGAAAAAATCAATGTGAACTGGCTACAGGAATATAGGCAGAGTACACTAATAAAATATTGGTAGAACTGTTCATTGATACCTTCTCTAAAATACTTTGGAATTATGATTTTAAAAAGTGAATAAAATGTCTATGCCCTTTCATCCATAGATACCACGGCTAAGATCATACTTAAAGGATGTCAAAGATGTAAGGATAAGCTCCATAAATACCACAGGAATGATCTTAATGCGTTCTGTGCAAATAAATGGAAACATAAAGGTTTCCAAATGAAATGGGAACGGTTGGACTGAAAATGCTACATAAATTTAACCAAATATTGCTGTTCCATAAGAAATGACAAATGAGTGAAGTAAGCAGCAAATAAAATATGATAACCACAATAAAGAAAATGGAAAGAAATATTTAGAAAACTCACTTGAACATTGTAAAATTTAAGAAAAAAAACAATCTGAGTACTAGAGAAAAATTGAAAAGAATCATTTCCCTCCCTTCATTAAAGAGGTAGGAGATTATTTTTGTGGACTATAGCATATACTACTATATGGAGTTTATCTGAAAATTGTATGGTTGAACCACATTTTTCTCTTTCCTTTTTAATCTTTGTTACAAGATAAGGGAGGGGGTAGAGCCAAGATGGTGGAGTAACAACACAGACTTGCTAGCACTCTCCCCTTAAACCCAGTTAAATACCTGTAAAAAATGACTCTAAACAAATCCTGGAGCTGAAGAACCCACAAAATGGTAGAGTAAAGCAAGTCTATAGCCCCAAATAGCCTGGAAGGTCAATGAGAAGTGTCTCTCATGCCACACTGGGAGCACAGTGCAGGCTAGTGTGGGCCACACTGGCACAAAAGGCACTTGAGAAGGCCTTGCGGGGACAGAATCTCAGGCACCTGTGGCAGTTTCCAGCCTTCACAACCCTAAAATGCCAAGGATAAATTGGAAGGTCAGTGGAAAAAACCTGAGGGACCTGTGTGAGACAATAGAGTGGTCTGGTCCGAGCCACAAGGCGGCAGAAAGAGTGGAGTTAGCCTGCAGCAGCAGCAGCAACCGTTTCTGGAGCTCTAGGCATACAGATTTGGGGAGAATCAAGTGACTCATAGTACACCCCTTAACCCTACTGGAAGCAGAGAACTATCTTGACAAACAGCTCAAAAGCCAAGTAAATAGCTGGGAAAATGTGCAAAAACCAGAAAAAGAATCAGACTATAGAATCTTACTTTGGTGACAAGGAAGACCAGAGTATATAAATAAAAGACAACAAAAGCAAAGCCCTGATATCCAAGAACTCCAAGAAAAATGTCAATTAGTCTCAGGCCATGGAAGAGCTCAAAAAGGATTTTGAAAATCAAGTAAGAGAAGTAGAGCAAAAATTGAGAAGAGAAATGAGAGCAATAGAGAAAAATCATGAAAAACAAGTCACCTGCTTGCTAAAGGAGACCGTCAAAAATGCTGAAGAAAATAAAAAATTTAAAAAATAGACTAATCTAAATAGCAAAATAAACCCAAAAAGCCAATGAGGAAAATAAGGCCCTAAAAATTGGAATTGGCCAGATGGAAAAAGAGGTACAAAAGCCCTCTGAAGAAAATAATTTCTTAAAGATTAGAATGGAACAGAGAAACTAATGGTTTTATGAAAAATCAAGAAATTATAAAACAAAGCCAAAGGACTGAAAAAAAAGGCAGACAATGTGAAATATCTAATTGGAAAACAATTGGCCTGGAAAGTAGATCCAGGAGAAACAATTTAAAAGTTATGGGACTACCTGAAAGCTATGATCAAAAAAAAAAGAGCCTAGATATAATCTTTCAAGAAATCATTAAGAAAAACTGCTCTGATATTGTAAAACCAGAGAGTAAAATAGATATTGAAAGAATCCACCCATCACTTCCTAAAAGAGATCCCAAAAGGAAAACTTCTTGTAATATTTCAGCCAAATCCCACAGCTCTCAGATCAAGGAGAAAATATTACAAGCAGCCAGAAAGAAACAATTTGAGTATCGTGGAAATACAATCAGGATAACACAAGATCTAGCCGCTTCTACATGAAGGGATCACAGGGCTTGGAATATGATATTCCAGACATCAAAGGCGCTAGGATTGAAACCAACAAATACCTACCCAGCAAAACTGAGTATGAAACTTCAGGGGAAAAAATGAAATTTCAATGAAATAGAGGACTTGCAAGCATTCTTGTTGAAAAGACCAGAGCTGAATAGAAAATCTGACTTTCAAATAAAAGAATCAAGAGAAGCATGAAAAGGTAAATAAGAAAGAGAAATCATCAGAGACCTACTAAAGTTGAACTGTTTACATTCCTCTATGGAAAGATTATATTTGTAATTCTCAGTAACATATATATATATATATATATATATATATATATATATATATATATATATATATATATATATATAGACAAAGTGCATAGGGTGGGTTGAAAAGGTAGGGCTGATATTTAAAAACATAAAATTAAGGGGTGAGAAAGGAATATATTGGGAGAAGAAAAGGAGAAATAGAATGGGGGAAATTATCTCACAAAAAGCTTTTTTCAATGGAAGGAAAGAGGGGGGAGATGAGAAGGAAAAAATGAACCTTACTCTCATCACATTTGGAGTAAGGAGGGAACAACATGCACATGCAATCTGGCATGAAAATTTATCTTATACTACCAGAAAGTAGGGGGGAAGGGGACAAAGTAGGAGGTGGGAGGACTCTAGAAGGGAGGGAAATGGGAGAGGGGTAATTAGAAATAAACCCTTTTGAGGAGGGATAGGGTCAATTTATTCTATTCTCAAGAAAAAAAAGAATAAATGGGGAACAGTAGGATAGAGGGAAATATAGTTAGTCTTTCATAATATTACTGTTATGGAAGTGTTTTGCATAACAACACATGCATAAACTATATTGAATTGCTTGTCTTCTCAGTGGGAATGTGTGGGTAGAGAGAAAGACAGAGAAGTTAGAACTCAAAGTTTTAAAAATGAATGTTAAAAATTGTTTTTACATGCAACTGGGAAATAACATATATAGGCAATGAGGTATAGAAATCTATCTTTCCCTATAAGAAAATAGAGGGGATGGGGATAAGAGAAGGGAGGAGTGTGATAAGGGAGGGCAGACTGGAGGAAGTGGTAATCAAAATGCACACTGTCTTGGAGTGGGTGAAGGGGAGAGATGAGGAGAAAATTTGGAACTCATAATCTTGTGGAAGTATCTATTGAAAACTAAAAATAAATTAATTTTAAAAAAACAAGATAAGGGAAGAGAGAACATTGTGTTCTGAAATTAATGTCAAATAAATTTGAAATGCATTACTTAAAAAAGAAAATTTAAAAATCATGATTTCAGGTTTTACAAAGGAGCTTTATCAATCTCAAAATCCTTTAATAATTTTCTTCTTAACTGAATGTAACAATGATTTGTATAACATACATGTTAACAGACCATATAAATTATTATAAATGTATAAGTCCCATCTTTAAATGAAATTGAGCTAATCTATGATTTCTTTCTCAAGGATATTGTGGTAGGTAATTGAAATTAAAATGAAAATTATGACTTTGAGATCAGGGAGTAGGGGAGCTGAGCTCTCCCAACATTCTCCTTCAAACAATTTAAAAATAACACCTCAAATAGAATTCTGGAGTGGCAGAGACAACAAAAGGTAAGAGTGAGACATTTTTTCAACCAAAGACAATTAAGAGGTCAGAGAGATCTATGACACAGAGTTGGAGACGAGACTTTGGTCTTCATGAATGAATACCAGGTCCTGGGTAGCAGCAGTATCAGGTTTGGAAGCTCTCAAGTCAGAGATGATGATAGGAACTGACAACTGGCCAAAAAAGATTATAAGTGACCCCTGTGCTAGCACTGGATACAGAACCAGATGTTGTATGGCATCTCTGTTACCTATAACATCTTCTAGATCACAATTCAAAGGTAAAGAGGAGCATTTTTGGTGAGAGGGAGGACAGGGCAAGAGGGACAATACTGCTTTAGGTCACACAGGATCGATGACCCCAAAGAACAGTATTGTTTCTGGTCCCAAGGAATCAGGAACTCTCAGGAACAGTATTACTGTCAGGCCCATGAATTCAGGGACCCTGAGGAACAGTACTGTTCCTTGTCCTAAGGAAGCAGGGATATAAAGGAGCACTATCTGTTGAAATCCCAATGGATCAGGGACCCTTTCTGGAAAAGGACCAGGGTACAGACCAGAAGAGCAGTGACCAGACCTCTCCCCAAATCATACCTCCTTGGAAATATGACAAACTTCCAAACACCCAGAAATAGTTCTGAAAAAATAGCAGTGTGAAAAAGCCTGAAGTCAATGATCCCATCAGACATCAAGAAACAATAAAAACAAACAAGAAAAAATAGAAGAAATATGAAATATCTCATCAGAAAAACAACTGTCCTATGAAATATTAAGGAAAGATAATTTAAGAATCATCGCACTCCTTGAAAGCCACAATTAAAGAGAGACCCTAGATATCTTGTTTCAAGAAATTTCCTAGGAAATCTTCCCTGATATTCTAGAACTAGAGGTTTAAAAAAATTGAAAAAATACACCAATTACGTCCTGAAAGAGATCCCAAAATGAAAAAAAAAAAATATGAATATTATAGCCAAATTCCAGAGCTCACAAATCTAAGAGAAAATACATCAAGCAGCCAGGAAGAAAATACTCAAATACCATGCAACCATGGTCAGGATCACACAAGATTAAGCAACTACCATGTTAAAGGACCAGAAGGCTTGAGATATGATATTCCAGAAGGCAACAGATCTGGCATTGCATTCAAAAATTACCTATCCAGCAAAGTGAGTATAATTCTTCAGGGGGAAAAAAATGGATATTTAATGAGATAGAGAATTTTCGAGCATTCCTGATGAAAAGAACAGAAATAAAAAGAAAACTTGATTTTTTTTAGTGATTTTCAACTTCTAAAATATTTTCCAATTAAACATAAAATAAGAATTTTTTTTAAACTTTTGAGTTCCAAATACTCCTTTTCCCTCCCACCCCAACCTCTTTTTGAGAAGACGAGGAATTTAATATCCTGCTAATCATTTCTTATAGCACAATAACATTTCATCACAATCATATACCACAACTTTTTCAGTCATTCCCTAATTGCTGGGCATCCTCTCAATATCCTTTTCTTTGCCACCATAAAAATATTTGCTATAAATATTTATGTCCTTTCCCTTTTTCTTGGTTCTCTTTTGCATACATATCTAGTAGTGGAATTGCTAGGTCAAATGGTATGCATAGTGTAGTAGTTCTTCGGGTATAGTTTCAAATTGCTCTCCAGAATTGTTAGACTGGTTCCCAACACCATCAAAAATGCATTACTGTCCCAATTTTCCCATAACCCTACCAGCATTTGTCATTTTCCTTCTCTATCATTTTAGCCAATCTGATAGTTGTGATGATATCTCTGAGTTGTCTTAATTTACATTTTTCTAATCAGTAGGGAATTAGAGCATTTTTCCATATAACTACCTGTTTATATCCATTGACCATTTATCAACTGGGGAAAGACTTTTTTTTTTATAAATTTGATTCAGTTCCCCATATGTTTGAAAAAATAGATCTTTATCAGAGAAACTGGTTGCAAAAAAGTGTTTTCCCAGCTTCCTGTTCTCCTTCTAATGTTGGCTTTACTAGTTTTGTTTATGCAAAATTTTTTTAATTCCATGTAATCAAAACTATTTTACTTCCTGTAATCTTCTCTATCTCTTGTTTACTCATAAACTCTTCCATTATCCATAGATCTAATAAGTATACTCTTCCATGCTCCCATGACTTATTTATGATATCACTCTTTATATCTAAAATATTTACCCATTTTGAACTTATCTTGAATATCTTTTTGCCCTAGTAATAACACTCCTTGCTCACAGACCCAAGTCTGTGATTGTGATGGAATAGTATAATGCTGTAAGAAATGATACACAGGATGAGTTAACATGAATTCATGCAGTGAAATGAGCAGAACCGGGAAAACATTGTATACATGTTAGCAATATCATAAGGATGATCAACTCTGATTCGAGCTATTCTGATCAATGCAATGAACCAAGATGATTCCAAAGGGCCCATGATGGAATATGCTATTTACCTTCAGAGAAAAAGCTGATGAATTATATGGAGTTATATGGAGCTGATGCAGTATATTTTTTTAAACTTTCTTAAGCTTGCTTATTTGATATTTTGTGTTTTATTTTGTAATATGGCTAATATGGAAATATATGTCTATATAACTTTATATGTATAATTGGCATTAAATTGCTTCTAGGGGGAGCAGCCGGAGGCAGGTAGAGAACTTGGAACTACAAATTTTTTACATATTATTAGAAAATATTTAATGATAGAAATAAAAATATATTTTAAAAAGGTAAAAATGTGTTCTAGCACATAATATATTTCTTATGATTTCAAAAGTACACTAATACAGTATTTCTGGGACAATATATATGTATATATGGCAAAAATTTTATTGATAAATTAAATAACTTTCCTAAGTGAAGTATCTCAGGAACCGAGCTGTAGGGTTGAATTATGTGGTATACCTGGATGATAACTGAGAATCTTACTTCTCTCTTCTTATCATTTGAATTATGTCACCTAGCCACTCCCTAGTTCAGTAACATTGCCACTAGACACAAAGAAGTTGTTGATCAAAGGAATCTGACTTCACAGCAACAGAACGTTAATGTCAATATTACACTTAGTGTCCATAAAGAAGATACATCATAATCTAGAACTCAACAAAGTTCCAAAATGTATTAAAGTGGTACAGAACTTAAGAAATCACTGAGCTTAAAGACAGAATATAGATTCTTTGGGGTTTTTTCAATAAATCTGAAAATATATGTTCTCCTAGGTAACTATATTTCATTGACATTAATTGGTAACCTATACCCATGTTAACTCTTATAGAACATAAGCATCTTGAGGGCAAAGAACATCTCAGTTTTTGCCACTGTATTCCAAGTCCCCTAGTAGAGATGTTACCTAAATATATAATAAGTGTTTAATTAATGACTTTTGCATTGAAATAAATTTTACATACTTTCTCCCTAATTTAGGGTGTTTAGATAGTAATAAATACAACTACATTTTATTCTCAGATGGAAGTTTCATTTTGATCAAAATATGATCTATTAAGTTCAGAGTTTTTGTATGTTGAAGAAACACAAGGTAACAGAGAAACCTATCTTCTTTTAACAGATTTATTTTGTAGCAGATAAGTAAACATGAAATGCTTTCAGATTTCTGAATTTTTTTAAACCATTTAGAAAAAGAAACCTTTTTGTTCAGTGAAAGAATTGAAAAACTCCCAGGCTAGTATTTCTCTGTTTTAATAAACTGAGAAATCTAACAAAAAATACAGAATATAATTTGCATTTTTCATCTTCTTTTCTGGTTACCAATCATTTTCAAAAGAGTATAGTTACTATGCTAGGCATGTGGGTTTTTTCCAGCAGAGCTGTAAAAGTCTTTAGCACTTATTTTAATAAAGTACAAGGTTTCACCAATATTGGTCCCTTATTGTTCCAATTTTTCTGATATAAAATTTGGAATCATAAATTCACAGTTTTAAATGTCTGTCCTTTAAGTAGATCTAGTTCAATTTATATATGAAAAAAATACAAACCCCAAACATAACTGACAAGTGGTCTTCTTGCCTTTCCTGAAGACTTTCACTGAGAGGGAACTCATTATTTTCTGAGGCACCCCATTCCATTTCAAATAGACATTTATTAAGCACCGATTTTGTGCCAGTCACCATGCTAATTAGGCTTTGGAGATAGAAAAAAAGGCAAAAGTCCCTTCCTTCAAGGAGCTCATGACCTAATGGGGAGACAACAAGCAAACAAACATAAACAAGCTAAATACAGAATAAATAGCACACAATTCTTAGAAGGAAGGCACTGGAATTAAATGGCATTTGTGAAGGCTTCCTATAAAAGTCAGGATTTTAGTTGGGATTTAAAGGAAGCCAGGGAGGGCAGTCATCAGAGCAGTGGAGGGAGAGCATCCCAGGCACGGGGACAACCAGAGAAAATTCCCATTGTCAAGAGATGGAACGTCTTATTTGTGGAACTGTCAAGAAGTCAGTGTCACTGTATTGAAGAGTATGCTTCAGAGAGTAAGATATAAGATGACAGGAAAGGGAGGAGGGGATTGATTATGAAGGCGTTTTAATGCCACACAGAGCATTTTGTATTTGCTCATGGAGGCAATAGGAAGCCATTGGAGTTTATTGAGTAGGGGGTGACATGATCAAACCTGCACTTTAGGAAAATCACTTTATTGGCTGAATGGAGGGTGGACTGGAATTGGGAGGGACTTGAGGTGGGAAGACCCATCTGCAGGCTACTAGAATAATCTGGGCATGTGATGATAAGAGCCTGCACTGGAGCATTGGCAGTGTCAGAGGAGAAAAGAGGGCATGTTTAAGAGATGTTCAAAGGTGAAATAGATAGGCCTTGCCAAAAACTTAGATGGGCAGAGAGGAAGTGAGAAGTAGTAAAAAAAAAAATCCAGGATGATTAGGATGTTGTTGCCTTCTGCAGTAATAAGGAAGGAAAGTGGGAGGCTTTAGGGCAAAAGATAATTGAGTTAAAGATGTCCACTAGAATTCCAGTTCTAGATGTCTGAAAGGCAGTTGGAGATTTGAGACTGGAGGTCTACAAAGACTTTGAGACAAGACAGGGTGACTGGGAATCATCAGCGAAGAAATGGTAATTCGATCCATGGGAACTGATTACATCACCAATAAAGTAGTATAGAAAGAGAAGAGAACAGAGCCCAGGACAGACCTGAGATGAGAGGGCATGATCTGGAAGAGGATTCCACCAAGGACACAGCGGAGTAGTCAAATAAGAGTATAGGGGAATCAGGACAGAGTGGTGCACCTAAAACCTGGAGAGAAGAAAGTCCCAAGGAGATCAACTAAGACTTCTGAGAGGTCAAGGAGAATGAGAATTGAGGAAATGTCACCGGATTTGACAGCTAAGAGATCACTGGTAACTTTGGAGAGAGCAGTTTTGTCTCTGAACCTGAATTGTCAGAAATTAAGAATAGAGTAAGAGTAAAGAAAGTTATGGGTAACTCTTAATGTTACTAACATTTTCATAACATCAAGTCCTGTTTTGCCTCTTTGCAGCTTTAACAAGTGGTTCTGGTTTTTGTCCTCTGGGACCAAGTAGGATATGCCTGATCCTCTTCCACCTGACAACCTCCAAACAACTGAAGACAAGTAACATCCTTTCTCCCCAACTTTTCCTTTTCCAGGTTGAACATTCAAGGTACTTCAATCAATCCTGGGTGACTTACTCTGAATGTTCTTCAGCTTATCAATGTCTTTCCTAACCAGTAGTATCCAGAAGTGAAGAAAATACCCCAGAAGTGGTCTGACTAGATTTTAATGAGTACAGCAGGCTTATCATTTTCTAACTCCTGAAAACTGACTCATTTCAATAGCTTTTTGGTAGCCACATCACACAGCTGATTCATATTAAGATGCACTAAAACCTTCAGATGTTTTAGACAAAATAGTGTCTAAGCATGTCTACACTATTTAAAAGTTGGGTTTTTTAAACTTACATTTAACAATTTAAATTTATTCCAATTTTATTTCATCCTTTGAGCTTTTGCTCAGTGATATAGTTTTCCAAGAATTTTTGGAGCCTGGTTCTATCACTTGACAACTGAAGATTTAGTAATACACACCTTTATTCACATTATTGTTTTTAAAAAATGTTAATTAGCAAAGGGCCAAACACAAATTCTTGGTGATACTCCACTGAAAACCTCTTGCCAAGCTAGTATGGAACCACTCAACTAGTTTCAAATCCATCTACTTGTACTGTGATCTTATAATAGTGCTTCATCTTTCCCACCAAATCAGTGGCAACAGACTTTATCAGTTATTTTGCTGAAATCTAGGTAAACTATATAATTCTACCTGTCCCCAACAATAATCCTATGAAAAAAGACAGAATAAGTTTATTGTGTCATAATCTGTCCTTGATGGAATCATGCTAGATTTTTAATCACCAAATCTCTTTCTTTTTAAAGAGAGCTTTTAGTATGTTTCCTAAAACAGAAGCTATCATTGGCCTACAGTTGTCGATTCTATTATTTTCTCTTTCAAAAAATACATTCAAATGACAGCATATATCTACATGACAGCATATATCTACATGACAACACCAAAGAAAACTGAAGGAAAGGTGGAAGATTCAGCAAGTCAAATGGTTATTTATGGTCATATGAGCAAAATAATGAGTGTATTAATTTTCCTCCCTTAATCAACTGAAACAATGATTTTTCTTTGAGTTTCTGGAGAGATTCATTAGAGAACCTTTTTTTCTTAATTCTTTTTGCTATTGAAATTTTTTTTTGTTAAGTACAATATCACTGTGCTCTCTCTTGTCTAGCATAAGAAAATGATATTCAAAGGTACATATCACCACCACCACCAACACTCCCCACTAGAACAAAGTAAAGTTTAACTTTTTTGTGTTTTATTTAACAGAAGAATATAAGTTCTTTTCCTTTTTCTTTCTCAAGTTAGTGTAAATCTAATAGTACAACTGTCTCATATCATTATCATTAGACTACTAGTAATGCATTACATTCTTTCTTCCTTTAGGGCACAGCCATAGTTATTTTGCTCATTATCCTCAAAGACTGTAGACTTCAGTACAGTAGGTTTGAGTATGTTTATTTGTGTGTGTGTGTGTGCTCATACATATATAATTTTACTTTCTCTGATACACAATTACAGCATTCCATTAAGACTACATTCATCCATTCTAACATTTTAGATCTTTATAAATTAAAAACACTTGGTGACATTTTTTATTACCTACAGTCTAACAAATTGGCTAATGAGATCAGTTTAATCTACAGAATAATGTCACTCTGCCCAAAGTTTTCTATTTGTGGAATGCCAAGACAAAAATAAAGCAGAAATAAGTGTCAAGATAAATGCAAAAAGACCACCACGAACATAATTACAGCCTATACACCAACATCTGTTGCAGAGAATGAAGAGGTAAAGAAAATCTATGAAGAATGCTATAAGACCACATTATGAAATCAATACATATTTCAAGACTTAGTGACTTCAGTGAAAAGTATGGAACAGGCAATAATGAAGAAAAGTGTGTTGGAAAATATGGATCAGGACTAAGTAATGAGAGAGGTCAAAGATTTGCAGACTATAAAGAAGTCTCATAGTTATACATTATGAATATTTTCTTTGAGGAAATGTTCAGAAGGTACTGGATATTTGGAATACTAAAATATATCACAAAATGAACCTACTACTAATTTTGAAATAATTCCTGAACCATATGACCATATACAGTAAAACCAATTATTTGTTAGATTAAATACTAAAAATAGAAAAAAGCTAAAAAAATTAAAACTTACAAAATACATAGAACTTAAGTAAGACATCTGCTACCTGGCCAACTTAAACAAGTTATTGATGCAGGAAAATGGGATATGGATGAGAAAAATTGATGGCAATAATTTCATAAGAAGATAAAGCAACTTAAATTAATTGGTATAATGAAAATACCAAAAGAGTCTGAAAATCATCTTAATCACCAAGATTTCTTATTTTCCAAGAAGAGGAATATGGCAGGAAAGGGTCTCAATAGCTTAGAATATAAACTCATTTACAAGGAATTAATAAATGAATGAAAAAAATTATTAAACAATCCTCCCCACTTTTAGTGTAGCCTGTTAAATGCATGGGACATACATAAAAGCTAGGAAACAGTCTTTGCCCTCAAATAGTTTACATTTGAATGTAAGAAGGCAAGATATAAAAGTAAACTATATGATGACATGGTTTGAAAATGGCCAGAAATCGATATGGAAGCCACAATCTGGAGTAAAATATGACTACAATTCAACTAGCAGCTCCTGGAATTCCAGGGTCAGAGCTCTCTCATTTGGTGGGGGAAGGCTGAGAAGGATGATGAAGATGGGAGGAGTTCGAGCAGCATGGTTTGGAAATGACTGGGAATAATCTTAAAGGGGAAAAAATGGTGAAAGATTGTAAGTTAGATTGTCTAACAGAACAGAGAGAAACAGTGAAAGGTTAAAAACAATTTTCAAAAGAGCTTAACGATCAACACAGTGAAATAAAGTCAATCTGGGGGTATTTAATGATGAAACTAGGAAAAGAATAACAACAGGCAAAAGATTGAGAAGATCTACGAATATACTTATAACAAACTTCAAAAAACCACCGTGGACCATGGAATTACCAAACTTGTTCTCATTAAAATTCTAGGTATTCTTATAAAAGAGGTAAAACACTTTTGAAAAGAACACAGAAGTGTAAAATATCTGAATAAGAACAAATGCAAACAAAGGATATCTGTACCAGAGGCAAAACTGCAAAGTCAAGGACCTGAAGAAAAAGAAAGATACCAAAGCAAAAGTGACCAGAAATACACCAATGGTTAGTCCCTGCCTAACATTTACTGTGGGTAAGAAGTCAGTTTGTCCTTCACGCCCACCAATATGAAGAGGCTGAAGGCAAAAAACCTCAATGTCTGTGTGGCACTGGAAGATGGGTCAGCTGAAATTTAGGAGAAAAGGAACGAACAATAAAAAGACTGATACAAGAAAAGGATTGAGGGACAAAAAGTCCAAGAAAGGGCTGGGCATAAATCTAGCTCCTACATACATAAAGTAACAGTGAAATTCACAAAATTACATCAAAATGAGTAAAATTTTGAAGAAAAAATCGTAGCACAATGAATAAATACAAAGAAATGCCCACGAGAAACGAGAAATCTGCATACTTCTCTGATCATGCAACAATACCAAGAAAGTCCAGAATGGTTAAAAAAACAAGATAAAATGACACTTGTAAAAGAAAATCAATCCATCCCCAAGCATGTTAGAACATATTGGCATTTCTATATAACACTAATAAAACAGTGAGGGGGAAAAATCAAAAGGGAAAGCACATTTAAAATAACAAAAGGGATACAATGCCTAAGTCAATCTACCATGGTACTCTCTCTGTATAATAGGAATTACAAAATCTCTTTAAATAAATAATTAAGTAATCTGAGGAATTGTCTCTGCTCATGGTTGGACCACATCAAATAACTACAGTTATTGTTACTAACTCTAACAATAAAATTACCAATGTTAATCCCAAATAGATAAATAGTAAACAAAAAAATGAAGAAATAGTTCTTAAGAGAAAAAAGTGTAAGCTTTTAACAATCATATGAATGATTACTCCAAATTATTAACAGGATAAAAGTAAATCAAAACACACTGAGTTTTCGCCTCACCACTAGTCAACTGGAAAAGATCACTCAAAATAGGAATATTCAATGTTGGAGAAACTGTGGAAAGGCAGGCACACTAATAAACTTTGGGTAGAGCTATGCATTAAACCAACTAACCAATCTGGAAAATAATTTGGAATACGATAAATAAAAAAGTAATTACAATGTCTACAATTTCGTGGTTTATATTTTAATTTGACTCAGAGATCCAACTATGAGGTATACATCCCAAAAGATCAAAGGTGGAATTTCATATGTGCCATATATAGCAGATCTTTTTGTGATTACAAATAAATGAACACAAAGTGGATGCCCAATGACTTGGGAATTGATAGATTTTTGCTCATTAATGTAACTGTATGCTATAAGGTATGCTGTATGATATAAATTACTGCTCTGTAATAACCATGAATATGTGGAATTCAGAAAACATGAGAAGACTTGTATGAACTGATACAGAGTGAAGAATACAGAATCAGGAAAAACATGCATCGCCATAGCAGTGTAAATTTTAAGATCAGTAGTGGTTTGGCTTATAATGACCAGAGAAAATATGAAGAAATGCTTATGTTGGATGGGTATACTGGGGTGTGTGGAATATTGTACATCCTGTTAAGCACAAGTGATATGCTATTAAAAATGAATGTTATATCAAAATAAGTAGCATAAAACTTTTTAACAAAAAGTCATATTTATCTTAACATGATATGTATATATTAAATCATAATGTCTAAGTCTTGCAATGTCAACAACACATCTGATTATCTAAACTGAAATTCACAATCTTAATATAAACTAAACACATATTTAATAATGCACAACTGGTTTTAGGTAGACCCATTGACTTAAATGTTTCTGGTTCTTATGATTTGTAACTCCCCAGTAAGTTACTTTTTTAAAAGCTACATTTATAGACAACAGACAGTTTAGCATAAGTGATGATTTGGGAAAATTGACTGATATAGAAGGTTGCCTTTTAATTTAATCACCTAGATAATAGAATCAAATCACTATTTCCCTAAACATTTCTAATAATTTGACACCTTTGTATTTTAAATCAGTTATTTTCAGAGATCACTACAGTGATTACTATTTTATATAGCTTTCTGTAGAAACAAAAAAATTCATCATAATTTTAAAAAAAGGATTGAATGAATGAATTCTTTTTGGTTTAGGGGTGTGATTTGAATTAACGTTTATAAATATACAAATACATATAAATATACATATATGTGTGTTCAGATACATATGTATGGATGTATATGTATATTTATATATACATCAAAAATTATGTAAAAGAAAAAATAATTATCTGTGCATGGTTACATACAAGACACAAAAAGCACTTTATGCTCAATTTTCCACCCTTACTAATGGTATATAAAATTACCACACTGTTCACTTCTTTGGATTAAGGAAAGTACATTTCATACTTCATAAATCACTTCCATACATATTATCTGATTTGTACTAGTGAAGAATTTTTATCTTCATTTTACAAATGAAGGGACAGGATCACATTTTCTAATTAGTTTACCTGCCTCAAATTCTTCCCCTCAGCTGTCCAGGTCACTTCCCCAAAGATCTAACCATATCACTCCCTTTTCTCAATAAACTTCAGTAGCTCCCTATTATTGTCAGGATTAAATGCAAAGTCCTCTGTTAGGCATTCAAAGTCTTTCAAAAGTTGGTCATTTTGTACCTTTCAAGTTTTCTTTCATCTCAGTCTCCATTTCATAAATTCCCTAATGCTAGGTACACTGGTTTACTCAACATTCCTTGACCGTAACACTTTACCTCCTAATTACATACCTTAGTACTGATCTCCTATGCCTAGAATACTTGCTCTCCTTACCTATCCTGTCTTCCTCTCTCCTCTTACAGTCCTTACCTATCCTGTCTTCCCTTAAAGATGCCTCAAATTCCACCTTCTTCCACAGTCCCTTCCTGCTTTCGCTATTGCTAGTTCCTTCCCTTTGAGATAACCCCTACGCTGCATATATTTTATATATTATTTACACATACTTTAGAATATAATCTCCTTAGGAGCAGGAACAACATTTTCTTTCCCCTTCTTTGCATCCCCAGAGCTGACAGTGCCTGTCACTCAGTAAGCGCTTTTTGACTGTTGCCTAATAGACTACCCAACATTATACAACGGCAAATCGCAAAGCAAGGACTCAAAACGAGATGTACTAGCTTCAAGTTCAGTATTTTTTTCACTATAAATCAAGAGACGTGAGTTTTGAGGGAAATCTCTGGACATCCAGGAATTATAAGGTTATTAGACAGATGAGAGAGATGGTGCAATAAGGGAAACTGAAGACATATCGTGCAACTGAATCATTTTGCTTAGTTAAAAAATATTGTTCATAATAATATGGGGATATATTACACCAATGGAGATGATTTTTTTAACTAAAATTTCAAGTGGCAAGTCCTGAATAAAAGTCACATTTAAACCCATAGTAGACTGTACTACAGTTATGCAATTCTAATAGTATAATTAACCAACTGTTGTTCAGTTGTTTCAGTCATGTCTGATTCTTTGTGACCTTGTTTTGGATTTTCTTGGCAAAAGTACTAGAGTACTAGCTCGCTTTACAGATGAGAAAACTGAGGCCAACAGGATTAAATGACTTGCCCAGGATCACATAACTGGTAAGTGTCTGAGGCTGGATTTGAACTCATATCTTACTGACTCTAGGTCTGGCACTCTAGCCACTGTGCCACGTAGTTGCCCAATTGACCAAAAGTACTCACCAAATCAGTCGATGAAGAGATATTCATTCATTAAGTACCTACTAGGTGCTGGGCATGCCACTGTGTTCTAAGGACATAAGATAAAGTGAAAAAGTTT
Organism: Bettongia penicillata ogilbyi; assembly: GCA_023548195.1. Classification (NCBI taxonomy): domain Eukaryota; kingdom Metazoa; phylum Chordata; class Mammalia; order Diprotodontia; family Potoroidae; genus Bettongia; species Bettongia penicillata. The sequence continues at coordinate 3,642,720 of JAJHZJ010000569.1, forward strand.
CAGCCCTCAAGAACCTGGCATTCTCTTGATTTTGTTGTCTTAGAAGAGAATTGCAGAGGGCATTAGACAAAAAAAGGTATGTGCCAACCTCTGACTTCAGAGCTGTCAAATATTTTCTAGTGGAATTGAGAGATTCTGTGAATAGGCTGGCAGTCAGAACTTGAGTATTCAATCTTTATTATACTGTTAGCCCCCAAATTTTCCCATTCTTTTAACAACACTACATTATTGATTATATACAGAATCTGAGAGTTGGAAGTAAATAGGTCATGTCATCCAATTTAACTTCATTCAAATCCTTTCTATAACATTCCAACAAGTGGTTATCTAGATTTGAAATTTTAAAAAAACACTTTACTAAAGGATCTACTTCTATAAGCAGTCCATTCTACAATTGGCCATATACGCTATTTAATTTATAGTTCTATGTATAAATTTTGGATTGTGTACATTCTACTTCTTTTACATTCACAAAAGTTGCATTAGTTTCATAGGCTTTTACTATCAAGAATACAAAATTAAAGAGAACTGGTCGGTTAAGTGAAAACTATACTTCTAAAAACTCTAAAATTAGAATGTCTAAGTAATTTAATTTATGATGTAATATACTCTGACCTTTATTTGGGGACATACAAAATATAACAAATTTAGTAGGCCATGTATCTTTAAAATGGTCTAAGGGAATGGGAATGTTATGTATTCTGTTCTTAATATCATCCAGTACCCAGCTGATTTAATTACTGAGCACCTACAAGTAATTGCTGGGGTTTAGGAATACTTTTCACTTCCCTTTTGCTGGCTTTATGAATGCCAAGAGTAGGTATTTTAGATTAAAGGAATACATTAATAAACATCTTTGGAAAATCCGTCATTAAGTCTGATTTATGTTCAGTTGCCTGCAGTACTTCAAAGAAATGCCATGCTATTCAAAAATATTGCATGTTGTTTTTGCCACTTTGCCAATGTTATGACACCATGTGCAGCATTGCAATATCAATATTCTTTTGTGATAGACTAACTCTCCCCCAAAGCCAATAGATAGTAAACCTCTTATGTATATGTGAGCATCAGTACAGTAACCTCTCAGATTTACTTACAACAGTGATTAATGGCCATCCATTTGTAAATGTAGTGTCTCAATAATTCCTTTAGGCAATCAATTGATTCAAAAAATTATAACATTTATCTTTACAAGGAAAACATTGAATAAATATTGTTTTATGAAAATAAATGCTTTCAAAATTCAAACAATTGCCATGACAAAGAGACATGCAATTTCTCATTGAGGGCACTTATTAAATTGATTGGGGCAACATTAACAGCAGTTGTAAAATTTAACCTAGTTAGTATTAAGACAGTTACTAAACATATACAAATTAATGTTATACGGCTGCAAAGCATCAACGTCAACCAACTGGTATTAACAAAATCTACTGTTTCAATGTAAGTCATAGCAAACAACTCTCATTAATTTAATCTTCCATATTTAAACATAAATATATGAAAAGTTTACTTTAGTAAATAATTTACTCTTGATTCAATTTACTGCATTACCTATATGTTATTTTAGAAGTCCACATGGGTCAGACAACATTGTGTCTAAAATTAGCATTAACTGAAAAAGGAAACAAAATCCTCAGAGAATATGACAGCTCAACCAGGGAAAAAAAGAGATAGAACACACTACAGAACTGCACAAACGACTAGATAGTCATTCAAGTAGCATTTATTGAATAAAATTCTCCAACAATTTAAGATTTTCCACATTGTTAAGAATATATAGATATGTAATATATTTGGATGTACACATATATCAAAAATCTGCATGCATAGTATTTCTCCCCAGGCTGGTCTATATTTTTTCTTAGCTCTGTCCATATTTCTATGGAAAACAATTAGAAAGAAGTGTTGGTGAAGACAGAGAGTTTCATGCCTTTGTGTTATTGAAGAAGCATTTTAAAAATAATATTAATTAGTTTAGCTTTTGTTTAAAGGATAATAAATGGACAATCTGAGATTCACTGGTATGAGAGGAATATCACCAGTCATGTAGAAAACTGTTGGTGGGGAACTCATAGGAAGGTATGAGCCAGAATTCCTACTATGGTTCTGTGGAGAGAAGTGTTGGACTTCTCAGAAAGATCTGGATCTGAACTCTCCCCATCCCTAGAAAGTTACTGTGTCACCCTAGGGAATCATATAATCTCTCTTGGCCTTTTGTAAGATAGTTGGATATGATCATGTCTAAGGTTTCTTCTACTTTATGATCCTAGGATGGGCCTGTTCAGGTAAGATATTATCTGCATTACCCAATAGTGAAGACAGTGCTAATTCAGAGAAATTTCAAACTTTTCAACAGATTATCATTGTAATTGTTGTCTATAGTGTCTGTTTGTAGACATTCATTCATTCAAGAAACATGTATGCAGTGCATACTAAATGCGGTATAGTAGGTGTTACAGTGGACAGATGCAAAAATAAATAAGGCATAGGGTCCATCCTCTTAAAGCATACAAGCAATAAAGAATATAAACGTGCACAAAGGTCAATCAATCAGTCTACAGATGTTTATTAAGTGTCTTCTATATGCCAAGTACTGTACTGAGCTGAGAATTTTAAAAAGAGGTAAAAAAAAAGTCCCTGTCCTCAAGGACTTCACAATCTAATGAGAAAAAAAACATGCAAACAAACACAAGAATATCTCAGAAAGATTGTGGGCTCAGTTCCAGACCAACAAAATAAAGTGATTATCATAATAAGGAAAATCACACAAATTTTGAGGTTTCCCAGCACATACAAATGTTTATTATATTCCATTGCATGTGCAACAGCAGTATGTATAAAAATGTATGTATCTTAATTCAAAAATACTTTATTGCTAAAAATGCTACTAATAATCTGAGCGTTTGGCGAGTCTGGTGGAAAGCCTTGCCTCAATGTCAATAGCTGCTGACTAATCAGGACTCTAGGACTGGGGTGGTTGTGCCTATTTCTTAAAATAAACCAGCAATGAAATTTGATGCAACAATTGACTCTTCCTTGAATATTTAGAGGCTGCTGGAGGGTTACTAATTGGTCTAATTTCAATACTGTTTTGTCTCAGGGAATACTGAGGCCCAAAGAGATGGAGAAAGATGAACAATGGTCGGACCCACCTGGAAATTAAATTTGCCATCTTATATGGGTAAGGCCCATAACATCCCAAAGCAATTACAATGGTAACATCAAAGACCACTGATCACAGATCACCATAATACAATAATAATATTGAAAAAAACTTGAAATATTGTGAGAATTACCAAAACGTTACAGAGAGACACAATGTGAGCATATACCCTTGGGAAAAAATGGTGTTGATGGACCTGCTTGATGTAGGATTGCAGCAAATCTTCAAATTAAAGAACACAATATCTGCAAAGTACAATAAATTATAATAAGATAAAGTATATGCATAATTATGCATATGTATATATATATATATATATATATACTCACAAAATGAGTATATATATTTAGGATAAAAAGGAAATCATTAACAAGGGAAGACATTGAAGAGGGACTGGAGAAGGCTTCCTACAGAAGGTGGGATTTTGTTGGTACTTAAAGGAAGCCAGGGAGACCAGTGTAAAGAGCAGAGGAGGAAGAGGACCCCAAGAATGGGGGATACTGAGGGAGAATGCCCAGAGCCATGAGATACAGTACCTTTTTCCTAGAAAAATGCCAGAAGGCCAAAGGTACCAGATGAAAAAATATTGGGTGGAGAGTACGGTGTAAAGAAACTGAAAAGGTAGGAGGGAACTGGGCTGTGAAGAACTCTGCCAAAGAAAACATCTGAATTTGATCCTGAAGGCAATGGGAAGTCACTGAAGATTACTGGTGGTGAGGGAGAGGGGTTTAATATGATCTGACTTAAGTTTTAGAAAAATGACTTTAGTGGCTGAATGGAAGATGGATTGGAACACAGAGATACTTGTTAGCACAGAGACCCACCAGCAGGCTACTGCAATAATCAAGGCATACAGTAATGAGAGTTATCTACCTGAGTGGTGGCGAGATCAGAGGAGAAAAAGAATAATATTTGAGAGATACTGCAAAGATGAAATCAATAGACTTTGGCAACATCTTAGATATGGAAAGTGAAAGACAATGAAGAATTCAAAATGACTCCTAGGTTGCTAGTCTAAGGGATTGGACAGATGGTATTAGCCTCTAGAGCAACAGGGAAAGTGGGGAGGTAGGGTTTAGAGGGAAAGACAAGTCCATTTTGAACTACTGAGTTTCAGATATCTACTGTATATTCAATTCAAGAAGTCTGAAAGGCAATTGGAGATGCAATATTGGAGGGGAGCAGAGAGACTGAAGGATAGATAGCTTTCAGAATCATCAGCATAGAGAGGGTAATTAAATTCATGGGAGTTGTTGAAATCTCCAAGTAGTATAAAGGAAGGAGAGAAGAGGGCCTAGGACAGCACCCTGAAGGGTACCCCTGTACTAAGGGTACACTTAGTGTTAGAGGGCATGATTTTGAGGATAATCCAAGAAGACAGAGAAGGAACAGTCAGAGAGGTAGGAAGAAAACCAGGCACAGAGCAGTATCCTGAAAAATATTTTCAGCTATCTCAGGCATTAAATTTGCCAGCTAAAAAATCCATTTAAATCAAATATTTGCAAAATTTGACTGTGTACTAAAATTTTCTTGAAAAATAAACAAATGAACATTCCCTATAGTATGTAGAATGGAATTATTAATCATTAGAAACTGTCACTGAATTAAAAAATCAATTTGACATAGCATCCTTTCTCAAGAGCCTACATTATCAGTTTAAATACTTATATTAGTTCTTATGAATTCATTTGAATGACAAATTTCATATCTGATCAATTAACCCCCGTAATTCATAAGGATTCCATAAGCGTGAAATATATTTCATTAAATTATATGTGGTGCTAACGTCATCCACAAAGTCCTAGTTTTATGTCATTAGTGGCAACTGTTCCTAAATACTATGCTAAGGGAACAAAACGTTGGGCAATTTCTGCCATGATGGAAAGGTTTCAAGAATGGCCCCGGCAAAGAGGGTGAAATGGAATGGGGTAAATTATATCTCATTCAAGAGGCAAGCAGGAGACTTTTTAGTGGAGGGAAAAAGAGGAGAGCTGAGGAAAAAAACAAGTAGTTTACCCTCATCACATTCAACTAAAGGAAGGAATAAAATGCACACTCATTTTGGTATGAAAACCTATCTTACAATACAGGAAAGTGGGGGAGAAGGAGATAAGCAAGGGGGGGATGATGGTAGGGAGGACAATGGGAGGAGGGAGCAATTTGAAGTCAACACTCTTGGGGAGGGACAGGATCAAAAGACAGAATAGAAACAATGGGGGGCAGGATAGGATGGGGGGAAATACAGTTAGTCTTACACAACACGACTATTATCGAAGTCATTTGCAAAACTACACAGATAGGGCCTATATTGAATTTCCTGCCTTCCCAAAGGGAATGGGTGGGGAGGGAGAGATGGGGAGAATTTGGAACTCAAAGTTTTAGGAACAACTGTTTAGTATTGTTCTTGCTCCTAGGAAATAAGAAATACAGTTAATGGGGAATAGAAAGTCATCTGGCCCTACAGGACAAAAGAGAAGATGGGGACAAGAGAAGGGAGGGATGATAGAAGAGAGGGCAGATTGATGATAGGGAAAATTAGATTGTGCGGTGTATTGGGGTGGGGGGAGGGGATAAAAGGGGAGAAAATTTGGAACCCAAAATTTTGTGAAAATGAATGTAAAAAGTCAAATAAATAAATTTTTATTAAAAAAAAAAGAAAAAGAATGGCCCCGGCAACAAAGAGAAGCTGCTTTCTGAGAACCAACCTAAATAAATATAGAAAGACTCATCACCAACAGTCTAGTCACTTACTGATGAATGAATAGATATGACAATGGACAAAATAAAGAAAAATGTAAAATGGTCTTTAGTCCTGTGTGCCTCTCCCTTCTGATTCTGCCGTAATAGTGGCAGAAAGGAGACAAAGAATTCCAAGAAATACAAAACTTTTAGACTGACTAGAAACTATGATTTGAGTCTGAGATCTGACTGCTAGTCACATATAACTCATGTAGATAAAAGACAGAAAGACATCCGCAATAAACACCAAAATATTCATAGCTGCACTTTTGGGACAGCAAAGAGCTGGAAACGAAGTAGATGACTATGAAATGGGGAATGACTAAACAAAGTGCAGGAATGTAATAGGAAAAGTAAAATTGAAAGAGTCACGAAAGAATGGGAAGGTATATTAATGGGAAGGTATATTAACTGATGCAGAGTAGAGTATGCAGAACCAGGAAAGCAGTATATACACTGGTTAAAATAATATGAAATATAAAAATAAAACTAAACCTTACAATTTCATCATATGAAGGGCCCCAAGGGGAGGAGGGACAGAATTTATGGTTGGCAATATAGGGCAGATCTGAGAGTTGAAGTTACAAAAAATACATTTAAACTTTATATTAGGAAAACTTTCATAACAGAACTATTCAAAAGTACAATGATCAGATGATAACATGTCTGATGTCACAGTGGGCATGGGACTATATCACTTCTGGGGTCCCTTCCACTCAAATTTTGTGATTTTCTGGTTATAATGACTACCTTGCCATTGTATTTATTGATCCATTATGAATGAGAGACATTAAAACAAGGCAGCATGTAGGGTATAGAAAATAAGCCACTTGTTCACTCCAAATCTCGATCCCATATAGGGTGGGGAAGGAGGCTACTGAAAATCTGAAAGCAGTACCCTCTGATCATCTTTCTACCAGGATAGAATGGGACAGAAGTCCCATATATTCTCCTCGTATTCATTGCCAAATGAACAAATCCTCTAATACTATAAGTATATTTGAAGTAAAGATGGGAGGGATTGGAAAACATTCTTTCCCAAGATTCTCTGGTGTGTGCTCTCTTTTTTTCTCTACACAGTATTAACTTCTGATTATGAGCCCATCTTGTTTTCCCCTGGTCCTCAGGTTATTTTGTATGTTAATACTAGACAGCAAGGAATTGTACATACCCATCATGGCTCCCAAGCTCGAAAACTCAGATATAATTTTCATCATTCCCTTCCATGATCCCTTGGGCAACTAAGATTTTTTCCAAAATTAATAGGTATATGCTTTATATAGACAAGAGTGACATGGTAGCTAGAGAATCAGGAAAACCTTGATTCAAATCTTTCTCTTCTGACACATACTGGCTGTGTGACCCTGGGCAATTCTTTTACCTTCTCAATGCTCTTAGCAGCCTTATCTAAGAGCTGCAAGTTGCCAATCAAGTGACAATCGATATTAGGAGAAAATGTTTTCTCCTCCAGTAGTTCCCCATCACAACAAATCATAAGTCCAGTTCCTACTCTATGTTTTTACATATCCCATATTTCATACATGAGTACATTATTGAAATTCTAGATTCAAACATTTTTGTGTATTTTAAAGCATTCCTTAGGCATATGACAAAAAATATTTAAATATCAAATGTAAAACTAACAACTTTAACCATTTTATATTAATGATTTTATTACTGACAATAACAATCATTCATCTATACAGGGAAAACATATTTTATGTCACTTTATAAAGAAAAGGCAAAAAATTAGGAGAAACAGAGTTCTGTAATTATCTCAAACATTTAAGTTTGTCAGACTGAAGTGCCCCATAAAAGATGTGGTGCTTTTTAACAAACATAAACTCTGATTCACTATTTTCATAGGCACTCAATAAAATATTTAATAGTTTTTCATAATAACTTAACATCTTCAAATAAGACATTTTCCCCAAACTAATACTAGTAATAAAAGATAAGATAAGCCTCTAGGTCAAGTTTATGCTCTGACAATGCACAATGGTACCTACGTAGACACTGCCTTTCTTACTCTTTAAAACTTTGATGCTAATCATGTCCCTGAAAAAGATGAAGCTCTTTAAATCTCATATTCTTTCATGAGAGCAACCACTGTACTTCAAAATATTTCTTTTGTTCCCTGCTTCCCCCAAACCAAATTACTTCAACCTTCTCCTTATCCCTTGAAAACTGTTGCCTCACAAGATAAATTATGAAGAACACAAGACATCAGTTTCATCAGAGCCAATCAAAAACTGATCACTTCCACTTTCCTGGCAGCCAAAGGCATATTCTCCAGCATCCTTTCCCTATGCCTGCCAAAATAAGATAGATGATCTAAAATATCAAATTCAATGTAGCTGAGATCATGAGAAAACTCCACCAATTAACTAAAGCATACAATTGTTTTGTTTCCCCTTATACAATCAAGGCACTGTATCATTTAGCTTCACAAAGACTCGTGTGGGTAGTGAAAAGTACTGAGGACTGGGAGATAGGAAACCTCAGTTCCAGCTTCAGCTCTGCTGCCAGCTCCTTTGGTAGCCGTGGCCAATTTCCTTAACCTTGCTGGACCCTAACTTCTTCCTCTTTAAAATGAGAGGGTTTGGCTGAAAGATTTTTAAGTTCTTTCCTGCTGTACAACTGTATGATTCCAACTGAGGCGGATACAGCTTAGTAATCAGCATTACTGATTCAAGATTTGAAACAAAGTAAGCTATGGAATTTGTAAAGAAAAAACCTTGGGTCAAAGGTGAAATCAATATTACACAAAAATATTTTGAAACTATTGTTAACCCAAGGACAGAGCAATTAATTGGTTTTTACTAGAAAAATCCAAGTTAAACAACTGTGAACCTAACAATTTTGCACATTTAAGTATTCTTTATTCATTAAAAAGAGCAAGGTGGTTACAACAAACACATCAAGAAGATTGACCAACTTAACAGAAAATGGAAGTGTAGGCCCAGAAAGGACTTTAGAGATCATCAAGTTTCCAGTCTCCTAATCTGGTGCTCTAGATTAGCAGCACCATAAAGAAATTTTTAAAATGTCTTTAGAATGTTCCTGACCTCCTAAAATATCTGTCATAAATAAAAATTGACTCCTAGTCTATCAACAGGACACATCTTATTTCCTTATCAAGTCACACAGAAAGCAGATTGGTTGGAGAAAAAGTTGTCAAACTTACATTTATAACAAGGAATAGGGGCGGTCAGGTGGTACAGTGGAGAAAGTACTAGGTCTGGTATCCAGAAGACCGGAGTTCAAATGTGACCTCAAATACTTAGTAGCTAGCTGTGTGACTTTGGGCAAGTCTCTTAACCTCTGTTTGCCTTCATTTCCTCATCTGAAAAAATGGGGATAATAAGTGCAGGTGCGTTGTAAGGATCTAATGAGACAATACTGATAAAATGCTTAGCCCACCACTTGGCACATACTAGGTAATATCTACAGTTTGCTTACTATTACTCCCTGGAGTTTGACTTAGGACTTCTAGCTTCTATTGTCAATTCTGACACAGGTTATTTGATGTAAGCTAGCTAGCTGACATAACTATGCCTCAGTTTCTCCCTATAACTTCTCCATTTATATATACAGAATACCCATCGAAGATTTGCCAGGCTTAAGTAATATTTCAGAAAACATGTGAGATCTCAAATATCCATATTGAACACAACATTTCCTTCGCAAATTTTCTTTAACCTAACATCATATTTCCTATCATCATAGAGTTTAGGCAATGATTATGGTAAAACATATATGTAATTTGCAATTCAAATAATATTTTTAATCTTAACAAATATCTTGATGGGTGGAAAAATAGAGAAAGTGTCCCATATATCTGCCATTTGCATAGCACATCACTCACTCCAGGATCTTTCCCCAACTCACTGAAGGGGAGAGAGAGCCTTATAGCTTTAAAATGACTTCATTCCCATATTTACATATTTTTTAATAGGGCTATGATGAATCTCCTTCCGCTTGACTCCTATTTTGAGCTGTGATATTTTAATCTCCATTCTTGCTGCAACTTAGCAGATGAATGTGCAGTGTGACAGAGCTCAGAGGAAATAGTATAAATAAAGCAAAGTGGAGCTATGACATCTCACATTTTATAGCGTTTTTATTGTAGCCTAAGCATAAACAGAGCACAGCTGTGTTATACTTACTGCTGTGAGCACTCCCTCAACTCCAACCCCCTATTGCTTTTAAAAAGACAGTGCTCTTACTTAGAATACTTTGACTATGGGTAATATTGCCAACTATAAGGATAACAGGAGCATCTCCCCCTCCCCCCCAAAAAAACCCTTCTTTATTCCATTTGCTTCTCTTTTTATCAATATTCATTTACTTCTTCCATGCCATCCTTCTTACCCAAAACTGACATGGCCATGGTGGAGCCTATATTGCATTGTAGCAAAAGCACCCCTACTATTATCTATTGGAATTGGTCTAGATAGCAAAACTATAATTTCTTTTCTTTCTAAACACAGGCACTGCACTGGAATAATTAACAGACAGTGTCTCAAAAGGGAATATAAAACTAGCTGGAAGTTTTCAAAATATTGCTCTATCTTAATGGAGACTTTCTTAAAGCAAAGGTATTTTTCATTTTCCAAGTCAACTTACTCATAAGCATGCTCCAACATAAAGTTAGAATTGGAAAGGAGTAAAAAGCCTGAAGCAAAATGTATATGGGTATATGGGGGAAGGGACTTAGGAAGGAATTGAAATTAAAAAAATTGTGCAAATTTACTTAATCTCCAGTTGAGGTTCACAATAAGTCAAGCACTAGTTTTTAAAAGTCAATAATAATTGATGCTTCAAAGAAGGGTTGGGATCCCCAAACATCTGACTTCCTTCTAACTATTGGCAAATGCACAATTATAAATATAGCACATTTGCATCCTTCTATAAATCTGTGAACAAACTGGGTTTAAAAGATAAATGATCTTTCCAGGGAAATGGGGTATTATTAGGTGACTGGCATGGGATGCCAACAGAAAAGACATCCAAGATTTGACAAGTAGGCTATGTTTTTGGTTTATACCAAAATCATAAGAGTACAGCAGGTGCTTATAAGCTTCTCATGAAAGTCAATGAAGATTCTTATCCGGTTGGGCTCCTGACTCAACCACCATTCGTTTAATGCCTCCACATTTTAATGGAAAGGGAGGGAGATCTCTAGGATGTAGAGGAACACATGATGTCACAAAAGTCTACAACTATATATACTGAAATATACTGATGTATGTACTGTATATACATGAACTGTGTGTACTCTACTGAACATACTATAGATATTCCAAAGAAATCTCCATGTATATGAAAAAATTCTGCAGAATACAATGAAGCAAAGTGAATAGCAAATCACGGGGATGTACATCAAGTGCCTCATGCAGTGCTTCATATATGGTACTTAATATATGTTTGCAAATTTATTGTTTATCCAATGAACCATTTAAGCAATTCCTGCCTGACTGTTGGTAAGTCACATAAGATTCCTGTGTCTAGGCTTTCTCATCTATAAAATGAGGGCATAGACCTAGATGACCTCTGAGATTTCTTTCATCTGTACATCTATGATTCTACAATCCTGTGAACAGCTAGATCACAAAAATACCCAAACTACTACCAAAAAAAAAGGAAAAACCCTACTAAGCTAGTATTTTGGCTTTTGTAGCTATCTATTCTCTTAAAATTGCTGCTCTGCCTAAATCTTGGTTTAACAAGCTATCAACACAGTGTGGGCATCTGGTTTTCAATTTACACTTTTGTTAGAGGGTTAGCAAAATTCCTTTGTTTTGTGGTAGGATTGTTGAGATGATCTGTAAAGAATTGCAGCCTCATTCAGATTTATGAACTCCCTCCTTTCCTCCACTAAACTTGAATTTTATTCAACTTGCACAGCATACATTTTCATAAAGCAGGGACTGATAAATAATAAGATTGAGTTCTGTTATATATTCAAGAAAGGACATTGGTAACCTCAACTCTGAAAAAGTTTATAATATTTTAAATTAACCTGTCAACTGGGAAAAGGATTTATTCCCTGGACTGATTATCTTAGAAGGTAAGCTTCCTAAGGGCTGGGGCTGTCTTACTTTGTTGTATTTGTACCCACTGCTCTTAACACACTGCCTGGCACACAGTAAAAGCTTAATAAATGCGTTTATCATCCATTCATTCATTTGTTCTTTTCTAAAAGTCAGTTATAGATAGTTACCAGGGACCAAGAAAGGCTCTACTTCTCTTGACGTACTTTTTAAAGAGAATGTAGAACTAAAGAAGCACCCAAAGAAAGTTTCAAGAAACCACTAAGCAAGAATTGGTTTCAGTTTAGGTAAAAGAGACAAGGAAATTGGTTTTCCTAGATCAAGACCTATAGAGGCCCTCCATCAGCCACTGACCAAATTCAGAGACCATATATGCACACTTACATAAAAGTATTATATTAATATATGTGTGCATATACATATATGTACATATACATGCATACATGCATGCATTATGTGTTTATGTGTATGTATATGCATGTGTATATGTAGAGAGAGCGAGAGCACATATGAATTAACCATAGGAAGATAACAATCCCCACCATTAGGTATGAAATTAGGCATGTGAATGGAGGCGTAGGTGTGAAGTCTGAAAGATTCAGGTTCAAAGGTTCATTCCCCTATCTACATACTAGTAATGTGACCCTGAGCGAGACATTTACCTTCTCAAACTTGGTTCCCTCATATTTAAAATGACACTACTCTACAAGGTTATTGTGAGGATTAAATGAGATAACGCGCAAAGAGCTTTGCAAACTTTAAAATACTATATAACTGCTAGTTGTTATCTTTAGGAAACCAGATAGGGAGGATCTGCTTAAGGCTTAAGGCTCCCACCCTGAGGTAGAGACTCCAGGAAGGCACCCCACCTCAGTAATCCCACCTGTGTGCAGATCGGGGCAAAAGAAATTACTGTAGCAAGATCTGTATCTTGAGAGGTACAGAAATTCCAATTCAGCCACAGATGGCAAAATGGCACTTCTGGCCATTACCACTGCCTGAGATGCCAGACACTGCTGCAGATCAAGTGGAGGCTTTAATTGCTGGCAGACTGCAATATCCTAATCCAGAGAGAGGAAAACAAGTGCAACTCTGCATGCATCTTCATTTCTGTTAGTAACGAGGACTGTTCAAAATTAATACAGACCCATGTTTCTACCACTTTGGTGAGAGCTGTATGGTTCCTTTAAGGAACCTGGTTAAAGTGAAGTCCATTCTAGGAAGTCTTATCTAAATAGGATGCAGATTGTGTATGGGATAGACAGACAGACATATAGATAGACAGAAAGATAAATAGAGATATGTATATGATATGAATATATACATATACACATACATACATACACACATTTAAATATACACACATATATGTGTGTATGTATGTGTATGTATATGTATACACATTCAGAAACCTGTCTTCAGTCAGAGACATAACTAACTTTTGGAATGATACCTTGGATTCAGCTTTCTCCATAGCAATAGTCAACTTGCCTTTAATAATTACTTTCTTTTACACACAGCCCTATTTTCTAAAAACATATAATGAAAAAAAAACTGGTGGAAAAAGGCAGTAAGTCATAATATTTTTCACTTATTTTTTTAAAATTAATTTTATTTATTTTCAGTGTTCCACAATCACTACCATACAACTTAGATTATTATTTTTCCCTCCTTCCCCCTACATCTCCCTTCCCTTCCCAAGATGGCATACAATCCTATGTAGGTTCCACACATACATTCCTATTAAATACACTTTCACTATAGCCATGCTGTGTAGAAGAATTAAAATAAATGGGAGAAATCACCTAAGAAACCAAAACGCAATACACCTTTAAAAAAAAATAAAAGATCTGCTACATTCTGTGATTGAATTCCATAGATCTTTCTCTGGATATGGAAGGCATTTTGCCTTAGAAGATCATTGGGAATTTTTTTTAAGTCATTGCATTGCTACAAAGTTCCAAGTCTACCAGAAAACTCTCGCACACTGTGGTTGTTGCTGTGCACAAGGTTCTCCTGGCTCTGCTCCTTTAGCTCAGCATCAGATCATATAAGTCCTTCCAGGCCTCTCTGAAGTCTTCTTATTCATCATTTCTTATAGTATAATAGTATTCCATTACATTCATATACCATAATTCATTCAGCTATTCCCTAATTGATGGGCTTGATTTCCAGTTTTTGGCCACCACAAAGAGTGCTGCTATAAATGTTTTTGTACATGTGGGACCCTTTCCCATTTTTATGATCTCTTGGGGATACAGGCCTAGAAGCAGTATTGCTGGGTCAAAGAGTATACATATTTTTGTAGCCCTTTAGACATAGTTCCAAATTGTTCTCCAGAATCGTTGGATCAGCTCATAGCTCCATCAACAATATATTATTGTTCCAGCTCTCCCACATCCTCTCCATCATTTATCATCTTCCTGTTCTGTCATGTTTGCCAATTTGATAGGTGTGATGTGGTACCTAAGAGTTTTTTTGATTTGCATCTCTCTAATCGAAAGTGATTTAGAGCATTTTTCATATGAATATAGATATCTTTAATTTCTTCCTCTGAAAATTGCCTGTTCATATTCTTTGACCATTTATCAACTGGGGAATGACTTGTATTTTTGTACATTTAACTCAGTTCTCTATGTATTCTAGAAATGAGGGCTTTATCACCAATCTTAGCTATAAAAATTCTTTCCCAGTTTTCTACATCCCTCCGAATTTTGGCAGCACTGGGTTTGGTTGTGCAGAAACTTTTCAGTTTAATGTAGTCAAAATTATCCATCTTGTACTTCATAGTGCTTTCTATCTCTTCTTTAGTCAAAAATTCTTCACTTCTCCATAAATCTGATAGATACACTATTTCTTCCTCTACCAATTTGTCCATAGTATCAATCTTTATACATAGATTGTGTACCCATTTGGATTTTATTCTTGTGTACAGTGTCAGGCATTGGTCTATGCCCAGTTTCCACCACACTATTATTCAGTTTTCCCAGCAATTTTTGTCAAACAGTGAGTTCTTATCCCAGAAGTTGGGGTCCTTGAGTTTATCAAATAGTAGATTGCTATATTCACTGTCTACTGTGTCTTAAGTACCTAGCATATTTCACTTGTCTACCCTTCTGTTTCTTACCCAGGACCAAGTAGTTTTGATAGTAGCTCCTTTATAATACAATTTGAAATCTGGTAGCACTAGGCCACCTTCCCCAGCATTTCTTTTCATTAGTTCCTTTAATATTCTGGACCTTTTGTTCTTCCAGATGAATTTTGATACCATTTTTTCCAGCTCTAGAAAATACATATCTGATAGTTTCATTGGTATGGCACTGAATAAGTTAATTTGGAAAGAATTGTCATTTTTATTATATTTGCTCGGCCTACCCATGAGCAAATGATGTTTTTCCATTTACTTATATCTGACTTTTATTTGTGTGAAAAGTGTCTTGCAGTTGTGTTCATATAGTCCCTGGGTTTATTTTGGCAGGTAAACTCCCAAATATTTAATAGTGTGTACCCTAGCTTTAAATGGGATTTCTCTTTCTATCTCTTGCTGTTGGACTTTGTTACCAATATACAGAAACGCAGAAGATTTGTGTGGGTTTATTTTGTAACCTGCAACTTTGCCAAAGTACCACATTGAATAATAGTGGTGATAATGGACATCCTTGTTTACTCCTGATCTTATTGGAAATGTTTCTAGCTTATCACCATTGCATATAATGCTTGCTAAAGGTTTTAGATAGATACGGCTTATTATTTTGTGGAAAGCTCCCTTTATTCCTATGGTCTCTAATGTTTTTAATAGGAATGGGTGTTGTATTATGTCAAAACCTTTTCTGTGTCTATTGAGATAATTACGTGGTGTCTGTTAGTTTTGTTGGTGATATGATCAATAGTGCTAATAGTTTTCCTAATAATGAACCAGCCCTGCATTCCTGGTATGAATCCTACCTGATCATAATGTATTATTCTTGTCATACACTGCTGTACTCTTTTTGCTAAAATCTTATATAAAATTTTTGCATCTATATTAATTAGAGAAATTAAGTCACAAAATTTTAAAATAATCTACTTCTAGTTCTTCTATTACAATACCTGTGAGAATTCATTTGACAGCAGTTTGGTGGGACCACAGTGCTATGGAGAAACTGAGTTAGATACTCAGCTTACTGTCCCCCAGAGAATGAGGGAGCTTAAGGGAGAACTTGAGGTGAGAGAAAATGTATATTTGTTCTTCATATATCTTTGAAACAAATAACTCTTTTGTAAAATCTACTCCATTTTAAGAGATTAAATGGAACTGACAGTGAGAGGGGGGTGTTTAGAGACAGTAGGGGCTTAAGTCAATGACAGTAGAGAAGAAAACACCTGCAAATCCTTCTGGGTACCCTAATACCCTGAGTGGGAAATGTAACCTATCTGGATGTGGGAGAGTGGGCGAGAGCATACTTACTACAAAAAACAGAACTTCCTAATAATGAGCTGTCCAAAAGTGACATGGGCTGCTGAGGGAGGCACTGGGCCCCTTATTAAAAGGGACCATAAACAGTGACTGTGTGAACACTTTTGGGGAATATTTTAGAGAGTACAGGTTGGACTGCGTGACTTCTGCGGTAGCTTGCAACTTCAGAATTTTGCAGTATAGATACTAAACACTTTGTAACAAGACATAAGGGAAATAATGGTTATGGCATTTCTGAATATCTATAAGCAATTTGAAATAAATAAATGTATATTATATTCCTTAATGTTATTTACATGTTTTTGGAAATCATAGATCCATCCAAATTGCTAGGAAAGAATAATATTATTATTTGGGCATTAGTCACACATACATACACACACACACTGCTATTTGAATATCACTGCAAATATATGTCTTTCTTTAGCTATTTAGACAGCTGAACAATGTGACTATGGGGACTCAAAAGTGAATTCTTTTCCCATTATGTACTTGACCTAACATTAAATATAGAACAGCCATCAGTTTCAGTTTTCAAAATCATAAAATGCAGCTACCTCTCTGAAATGAATCTACCTTTTGAAAAAGGTAAAATTAGCTCTTCCATAATCATGATCACTCAACTAGCCCTCAATTCTCATTCCTTTCACCCCTGCATTCCTCTTTCTAAACAGAACCTTTCTCTTCAAAAAACAAAACTATACTCTTTTTGGAGTTTTTGTAATGACTACCCTGTGAGTCAGAAAAATATTTACAGGAAAAAGTTCAAATTTAGTAACTGTCTTTGCTCCCATGGGATGATAGACATATATATGTCATTCTTGTTCCAGAAAATACCTTTCTTTCTTATCCCCATCAGAACATAGCCTTTTCCAAGATGGAACACAATAAAATTCTGTCATTTCTGAATTCTTTGAATTGCCACAATCTTTTTAAGGTTCTTCAAAGTACTTCCATACTTTCTTTCAATAATTCTCACTACAATCCTTTAAGGCACTTAGAGGCATACTGTTCCCATTTTATGGATGAGAATGAATAAACTAAATCTAAGGCTGAACAGATTTTATGAAGACTTTTTTTTTCACATCTCTGTGAAAGAGATTCTCAAGGGTAGATACTGTAAGTGGGCAGGCTAATAGGGTTTCTATTGCAGTGATCCATTGTCTGAGTAGAGAGGAAAGGATGAATGGGACAAATATTGTAGAGGTTAGATACAACAACATTGACACATAATTGGCTATGACAGAGAAGGTCTCAGAGGAGATGAACCTGGGTGACTAAAATGAGGAAGGACAGGGGTGGCAAGAAATATACTGACTTCCATTTTGATTTGCTCCCAATTAGTTGACTTGAGTTAATGAGTTTTCTTTCTTTTAAAAATTTTAAAACGAAACAAACAAAAAAAACCCACACACACTGGATTCAATAATTCAATGAACTTTTTCAAAGTGGTCATTATGTACAAAGAAGCTACATAAGGAATTGGCGATACCAAGATCTAAAACAATACCTTCCCTGCCCTGAAGAAGCTGACAGTCTACCGGAGACATAGAATATGCTGTGCTGGCAATCAAATTAGGATCTTTTGCTGTTTTTGTTTTACTGAAAGTGCCTCTGATTGAATAATGCCAGTAAAGAAGATATTTCCCACCCACTGGTGGATCTGTCCATTGTGGGAGCTTGATTAGGGGAGGGTTTTTTTTTTTTTTTTTTTTTTTTTTTTTTTTTTTTTTGTAGAAAGGTCTCAAGTACCTTTTGTTTTTTCTATTCAGGCACTAGGTCAGAAGGTTGTGCCCTCTGGCTCTAAAAAAAGGTATAAATATTCTGAGGGTGAGGTTTTACTTTGGGGTTTAGTTTTTGTAGGAAGGTTTGGGTGCTAGACAAGGACTGTGGGAAGCTGCTTTAAGGACCCCAACACTCACCCCCTCCAACCCATCCCCGCACTCTCCCTACCCAGTGCTTTGAAAACCCATTGCTTTTATCTCTGGTAAATATGGTCAGCTATTTGGACCTGTCTTTTGAATTATGGTCAGGCAGAGGAAGCCATGACTGTTGACTTTTTGATATCTCTGTATTTTCTTTGAAGTCCAGGGTGCTGATTCCCCTGAACTAGGTGAATAATATATGTGCTTGATTAAAGCAATTGTTAACTGCTTGAAAGTTGTTTTCCTTTTACGAATGCAGATCTAAGAACCTATGATAGCAGGTTCCACTACGTATGTTGGTATGGTTACTGTTACATTATGGCATAGTCGGTAGGATCTGCATAAATTTAAAGTTTGGGGTTTTGTGGAACTGGGATAATTGTCTGTTGTTTCCAGTTGTGGTTGCTATGGTTCTGTGGAGCCCTGAGAAGTGGGGATGGCCAGAGCCTAGGCTCCAGTGTATTAGTCCAGCTCCTGATTGTGCCGGAGGAGTGAAGACCTCGAAAGTGAATTATATTCAGAAACCAGACCAGAGCATTGAGAATTTGGAATGAAGTCCTAGAACTCCCCTGGAAAACTGCATGACGAACCACTCAGCCAAAGGAAAGAATGGCCAGTATGCTGACCTTAGTAAGGTGAGAGGAACAGGAGTGCAGAGCTGCCTTCACAGACCCAGGTGGGAGCTGGGAGCAGAGGGCTCCTGCTGGAGGAGGAGCAACCCAGGAGTTAGGAGTTCAGCCCTGGGGCAAGATTGAGACTATGCAGGAAGGCACTGAGTGTGCTTTTTGGTAGCATTCTCCTAGGACAATTTGGAACGCAGGGGGTGGGGTTGCCTATGGTAGGTGGAGGGAAGTGCCATGCACCCACCAAGGACCCTACCCTGATGGCTTTGCAGCCCAACTGCCCCTCAGGACTTGGAAGCAGGGTTCATTAGAGCCTACACTTAGAGTGCAGGATAGGGAGAACACACCCCTAAGAGGACTTTCCTTGGATATTTCTGCTTGGGATTAAGGAAGGAGGAGCTGGTTGCTCTCTCCTCAAAGAATGATGTTATGTTACACCTATACCTTCATGTTTGTTTAAAGTCATGCAGCCAAACTGGTAATAAGGTTCTGCAAATGTGAACTATGTTGTATTTACTAAAGAAATGTTAATGCCTATTCAAATACAGGTTGCCCATGTAACCTGCCTTTGGGAATGCAAAGTATAATGTCTATTTGTTCCAGGATCCATGGCCATTTAGAAGTAAGGCCAAGGATCCTAAAAGGTTGGAGTGTGATGACAGTCAAATTAGCATCTTTTGCTGTTTTTGTTTTGTAATTTGCACATTTGGGGGTAATCATTCTGGCTATACTTCCTCCCAACAGTCTATTATTCAAATAATGTAAAGCAATGAACAAATTATCTTTTCAATGTTGATATGAATTATTAGAACTTAACTCCCTTAACTGTTCTTTCAATAATCCATTCATTCTTTCCATTAACCCAGACACTTGTGGAGAATATGGAATATGATATATCCATCCTATGTTGCTTAATACACAAAATCTCTTCATTGCCTTTGAAATATGACCCATTATCCCTTTGAATCTGCATTGGGGTTCCATAATACAGACTTAATTATATCTAAGGTTTTACAGGTGTTTTTCTGGGTCGTATTCTTTAAGTACCTAGTATACCTGCATATACGTATACACATTTGAATGTAGTAGTGAAAAGAAAAACTCCAGTCTCTTGGGGGTATGGATTGAAAAGTACAAAAATATTTATACTACAAACTAGAATAGGATAGAGGTACAGAATAAATCTAGGCAATACTTTATCAATATTTCAATAGAGAGAAAGAGCATTTCAGCTGTTCAAGCAATAGTATATGATCTGGTGCAACGTGCTCAGTGTCTAGGTCATGACTACACTGAAGACACAGTGGACAATCACTTCTCAGAAATACTCTAGAACAGGTGTTCTTAGCCTTTTTTTTTGCTTCATAGACCTTTTTGACAGTCTGATGAAGCCTCTGGACCCCTTCTCATAATTATGTTTTTAAATGCATAAAATGAACGATTTATGATCTCAAAGGAAACCAAGCATATCAAAATACAGTTATCAAAAAATTATAAACCAGTTTATAGAACTGAGGTTAAGAATCTCTGCTTTGGAGAAATTCACAAAATTAGGTTAGATTCTCTGAAATCCTTTCAAATCTACGATCCTTTCATCTTCGAAGGTATCACCCTTCACCATGGAAGATAACAATTCTTCCATGGCTAGAGACACAAAACTCACTATTTTTCAAGACAGTACATTTTATGTATGGGTGAACTCAAAATTTTAAAGTACTTCATTATTTGTTTAGTCATTTTAGTCATGTCCAACTCTTGGTGACTGCATTTGGAGTTTTCCCGGTAAAGATACTAGACTAGTTTGCCAGTTCCTTCTCCAACTCATTTTGCAGATGAGGAAAGCGAGGCAAATAGGGTTACATGATTTGCCCAGGGTCACACAGCAAATGTCTGAGTCTGCATTTGAACTCAGGTCTTCCTGACTCCAGGTGCAGCATTCAATTCTCTACCAAAATCTTCAGGAAGGTGACCGATTGAACAGAGAATTAAACTCAGAGTCAGAAAGACCCGAGTAAATCAGGCTTCATACATTTACCAGCTCTGTGACCCAAGGTCACTCAGCCTCTTCTGTCTTAGTTTCCACATCTGTAAAATGAAGATAACAATAGTACTTACTTCTCAGGGTTGTTGTGAGGAAAAAATTAGGTAATATTTATAAAATTCTTTGCAAACAATGCTGTAACTGTTATTATTACATAAAATTCTATCTTCTATTGTTTTAAAATGACAACCCATAAAATACAGGAAAATAGGAATTACAGCTCTTCTGTCTTCCCTTTAACAGACAAAACGTCCGAAGTTCCTTCTACAAATACTCATATGACATGATTTCCAAACCTTTTATTTGACTCTGGACACATTGAAAGTTTTCAGATATCCCTCTTTAAAACTGTTTTCTTCAAAAATCTGCCCAAGGAAATGCATTCACTTCTTTGTCATTATATTTCTATTAAAGCAGCTCCACATTTCACTAGCTTTTTCAGTAGTAATGTCAGTTTATATTATTTTGTAGTCCACGAAAATTGCATTTATCTTTTCCACAGGAATTTTTGTTGAATAAATTTATTAAATACATTTAGAACTGTGTACTTGGTATCTATCACTTTTAAGTTTCAACTTATTCATTCTAATACAACTCTCTAGAATATCATGATTTCTTTTAATCATGATTTTTGTGACTGTGTTAGGAAAGAATTAATTAGGGTATTAGGTTATGTCCCAGCTGGTTAAATCTTGTAAAAAGCTTTCCCCATGTGGATGTCCTAAGGCATCTGGTAGGGAAAGGCCTTCCCATGAGTATATGAAGGCTATAATAACTACTT
Source organism: Bettongia penicillata ogilbyi (assembly GCA_023548195.1). Classification (NCBI taxonomy): domain Eukaryota; kingdom Metazoa; phylum Chordata; class Mammalia; order Diprotodontia; family Potoroidae; genus Bettongia; species Bettongia penicillata. The sequence goes on from JAJHZJ010000569.1 coordinate 3,664,507, forward strand.
GTTGGTGGCGTCTCAGACATGACTAGACTCCCTGAGGCACCTTCACCTTGGTAAAAATGAGGAGGGGAAAAATGTCACCTAGTATGTCTTCCCAGAGCAATTAGAAGGCTTTGGAAAGGTATACTCACTGCTTGTGTCCATACTGCTGTCAGTAAATCAACAAGAGTTTATTAAGCACTTACTATGATCCAGGCACTGTCCTAGGCACTGGCAACATGAATACAGAAAATTCTGCTTGTACAATACAAACCCCACTGCTTAAGAACTGTATTCTGCCTCATTAATGCGACTGCTATAACAATCATCTCTCAGAGTAGATAGTCCACCTCGCTGACAAATCTGATAAGCCTGTCTTCTAATTCTCCACCCATATGATTGATTTAAACAACAGTTAAGCAAGACAGGTCTAAGCATAAAAATACCGTAAGAACCCACAAAACCTTCCTCCTCTTCCAATTATCCATAAGCCAATCAACAATTGTAGTGTTGTTAAAATAGACATAAATATTTTTACCTGTGTTGCCTACTATGCAACCTACATTTCTCCATTTCACCCACTGGTACAACACAATAAACTGTACTTTGTTGAAATAAAAATATATACATATGATATTTTTCTGCTTAGGTACAGCTAGGTGACACAATGGATAAAGTACTGTGACCTGAGACCTGAATTCAAATCTGGCACTTGTGTCACTCTGGGTAAGTCACTTAACCTTGGTTTGACTCAGTTTCATCAGCTACAAAAATGGGGTTAATAATAACACCTACCTCCCAATATTGTTGTCGGGATCAAATGAGCTATCAATTATAAAACAATTTGCCCAGTGTCTGGCATATAGTAAGTGGTATATAAGTGTTAGTTTTATTATTATCCATCCCCCCTCAGCCACCCAGTAAAATGTAAATGATGTCAATTTCAAATGAACCTAGACTGGCTCCCAGTAGTCACTGCTTTAGTTTCTGAATGCATAGAAACATTTATTTAACAATCCATTCAAGAATTTTCCTAAAATGTGCATCACATTCACCATCATGAAGTTTCTGGGATTCACCTGTTTTTTTCTTAACGGAGGACTCTGGCTACTCTCCAGTCTTCTGTCACCTTTCCCTGATTTCTCAAAAATACTGACAGTTGTTTTGTGAAACATTTGCAGGAAAGCTGAACATGCCAACCTTGTTAGCTCCACTGCATCATCTTCTCATGTCTCTCATCATTCGTATTCTTCTACTGTCAATTTTCAGATCATTCTCCCTCACGTTGAAGATGAAAGCCAAACAGAAGTTGATTAACTGCCTTAACAATGTACCCTGTGCCCAAGAGGTGAGCATAGAATGTCCTTCATTCTTGCTCCGGATGTAGCCTAAGCATCTCTCTCTTCTGCAATGTCATTACTATTTTTTTGGAAACTGTTCATGACACTTTTCTTTTAGGTTAGAAGTACTCTTTTATTTATGTCATTACTTACATCCTTCCCTTCACATTATTGGTACAGGTTTCATTAGAACTGTGATCCACTTTGATCTAGGTTCTCCCTTCACTTAAACCGTCTGTGTGCCATCCAGAGCCTGTGTAACTCTTACTACAACCAGTCCTCCATATTGTTTCTATCCAACATGTTTAAAGTCTTGATGAAAGTCATTTAATATTAAGTGTTAGCGCATCACTCACTCTAGTCTATCTGACATCATTCCCTCTAGTTGACCAGGATAACTCTTGTAATGTGTTAATGCAACTTCTTCCATGTAAATTACCATTGCTAATGGGTACCAACCTATTAATGATCACCATAAGTCATTACAACACACATTGTTTCTGTCTTTTTAAACTAACTCCCAAAATATTCAGTTAATTGATTTAAATGGTATTTTTCTTTCTATCTTCTTTTTCTATCTGTCTTTGTAAATACTATACAGCTATTTGACACAGAAAGTTAGTCTTCAAGTCACAAAGACCTGGGTTCAAGCTCTTTCTCTGATACACACTGATTGAATGATCTTGGGCAACTCACTTGACTTGCAGTCCCATGCCAAAGCTCTAAGGTTATATCTTTCAAAGAAAGACCTACATTGGCAAAGGGAGTTCTCATAATGGGAGTTTGTGATACTACTGAAATCACTAGGTCCAGTCAACTGAAAAACACACATACACACACACACACACACACACACACACACACTTAATCAATTGCTTTGGATTCTGTAAGTTGTTCTTCAAGTAGACATACTTTGTCTTCTTCTTCACCATGTTTATTCCCTTATTTTCATATCTCAGAATTGTTATAACTAGCATTCTAAATCTATATAAAATAGTGATTGGATGTTCTTACTACAACCTTGATTTTGTTATGATAGCTCCTACTATTTAAGAATTTCAAATAATATAAGCTCTTGGTTTTGGATCATTTTTACATCATTTCATGTAGATTTTTCAAAAAGTGTGTACTTTGTAGTGTTATTAATATATTGACTTCCATATTATGTCAAAAGATTTATATCTACAAAGTGAAGGTACTATGGTATGTTTAAAAATAAACAGAAAAAGCACTAGCTTTGGAGTCAGAGGACCTGGGTTCAAATTTGATTTCCTACTTTTACCAACTCTGTGTCCTTAGGCAAGGAAAATTAATCTCTACAAATCTTTGTTTTCTTGTCTATGAAATTATATAGGGTCCTCTAAGATTTCTTTTAGCCCTTAAAATATGATTCCAGCATAAAGTCATCTGATGTTTGTTATTTTATTCTGAATAGGATTGATTATGCTCACTGTTTTCCTAATGTTGAACCATCCTTATATCCCTAGGATAAATTCAATTTGGTCATAATGATTAATTATTTTTTGGCTATTCTGATATTCATTGATGATACTGTCCTCTAAAAACAACTGAAAATGAAACAGATGTCCATCAATAAGGAGAGGCTAAAAACATTTTTGGCACATGAATATAATATTACTTCACCATTAAGAAATGATGAAAACAAAGAATTCAGGGAATCATGGGAAGATATATAAACTGATGTAAAGTAAATGCAAACAGGAGAAAATACAGAATGATTGTAAGAAAAAACAAAAGAAGAAATCATAATCTATTTATAATAAGAAATCTTGATCTGTTGGAAATGAAAGTGCTCCTTGCATTCTTCTTTTCATATGAAATATGGGAGTGACACATAACATATACCATCAGACTTAGCTGATTTATTGGTCAGTGTGGACAAATTTACCCCACACCCTTTTCTTTCTTTTGAATATTTTATTACAACAGATAGTTCTTTGCTGGGAAAGGGTAATAATTTTGGGATAAAGATATTAAGAGATGGGGATGTCAAGACAGACTTCATATAGAAAGTGCTATTTGAGTGGCCCTAGAAGGTAAGTTGGTATTATGAGAGGTGGAGGGAGATGGGAGTGCATTTCAAGAACTGACGTTAGATAGTATGAAAGCATACAGGAAAGAAATGTAGTGCCACGTATCAAGTAATGTCAGTTCATGTGATCCACAGTATTCATGAAGAGGAATGATGTGGAGTAACTTTTAAAATTTAAGTATATTTGATGATTATGAATGTTATCTTTATTTTTATGAGTGGGCTTTGACCCATTTATTATATATCATATTTTAGTTTCTGCTTAGGTTTGCCATCTTTGGTCTATGTTTTTTTCATTAATTACTATTGTGCATACAACTGTTACATTTTGTATTTGCTTTTTACCCAGATCTTGGATCAAGTGTGTGCCAAAAAAATTTCATACGGTAAATTTTCAATCCCTGTTCTCCATAAATTTATCTAATTTGACTTTCTAACATTCTATTCAAATTGATAATTTCCTTCTTAGTTTTCTTAAATTCTCAGGATCTTGAAGAAAAACATTCACATTTGTGACTATTGATGCTATGTAGCTCTATGCCCCACTCTTCCTAGTCTAAGCCCTACTCCTCAACACCATCTCCTTCTATCTTCATTTCTTGGATTTTTCTTCTCTATGCCAAGGAAACATTTCCTCAAAGTCCCTCTTGGAAAGTAGGACATCAAGGAGACAGCTTTTTTTAAAACTCCTTATAGCATGTAAGCGAATCATCATTTAATAATTCATAACTTTCAACCTTATTTTTCTTCTTAGGGTTATGTCTCATGATTGGCCTATATTCCAAAAAGCACCATAAAAAAGCAGCTTTGCAATAGGAAATCTTTGGTTTTCTAAAGACTAATTTTTCCCACACAAAATTACAGCTCCTTAAGAATAAGTATCCTCATTTTTATCTTTTCATCAGTAGTGCTTAGAACAATTCCTAGAACATAATTCATGCTTGTTGAAATATTCCAAATATGGCTAGGGAAGCAATTTATCAATGCAGTAGTGAAGACCAACTTTTCTTGTTTTTCAATGGTATTTTAAAATTTCACTCTCTTCTTTTATTCCATATTGATAGAGAAAAATCCTACATTTCAAATTAGAGATTTATTTCTTACATGTGATTTCCTTCTGCCTATTTGCTTGTGAAATGATGACTAGTTTTCTAGGTGAGTTGCATTTGGATTTCCACTCTGATATCATCCTGGAAATTCAATGATTTCGTAGATGAGTGGCTATTGTACGTATTTTTGCAAAATTATCTTCTATAGTTTTCTAAAATATGGTATTCAAACTCTTCACTTCATATTTTCCGAGGAAACCAATGATTTTTCAGGTGTTTTTGCCAGGCTCTGCCTTTCAATTCATTTGCCGAGATCACAAATCATCTTCAACTAGTGTTGTTTTATAATTTATTTGCTATGCCACCTTTGCAGTACGTCTTCAATGTGGGGCATTCTATTCCACAGAGTCCACCAACTGTTTTTTTTTTTTAATTAATCACTTTTCTAAACTGTCAAGTCCCAAGCATATTTCCTCAGTTCTTTATTATGCTAATTTTTAGAGATTATACTTTCTGAATTCCTCTTCTAAAGATAATTGACAAATCTGATAGTTATAAGAGCAGTTACACTTTGTTAAACTTATGGATATTTTGTTATTTCCTTATGTAGAATTCTCTTCTCTTTCTTTTATCACATTAATAATTTGTGTTGAGTGCTCCCACACATATCTACACAGGCATACGCTCATTTTTTTCACTCTTTTGTGAGGTGATGTTGCTATTCTGAATTCATTAAGTAGATCTGAGCTCACCACTACTCAGTCAGTCATCTTCTTTTAGGACTCTAATATCAATTATAAAGAATCATGTATATTTTGTGCTACTACACTCTAATATTTTATGGTCATTCTTCCAAGGCTTTAGGTACTTTTATGCGCTCAATAATGTATTTCTTATTGGTCAGAAATAATTCCAAAGTAATAATTTCCTGTATGGCTAACTCTGCCTTCTGAAAGATTAAACTGTCAGCAAGGTAAGTCAAAAATATATCAGATGCTCTGCTTTACATAAACTATGCCTCCCGGAAACTGTGCAAATTGCTGAAATGTATTGCCACTACTCATTCTTATCATTGTTCTAATTTTTCATCTGCATTGAAATAGATTCACCTATGTTCTCCATCTAACTGCGAAGTCTATAGAATTTTTCCACGATAACATTCTTCCTGTTTCTCTCTTCTTTTACCATTACCCAAGTATTTACTGTAAGTGCAATTTCTATGCACTTATTTCTTCTCTGAAATACAATACTCACCCATCACCCTTTATATAAGATCTCTTTCTTTATACCAACGTGTAGCTTAATTTGTGTCTCCCACTAACTCTGAAAGTAATATTTTAGCATGGAAATTCTTGTTATATAATACTCAAAGGAGCACACTGATAATAGGAATTATATGAACTGGTGCAGACCAGTGTAGGAAACAGTTTTAGTTAGGAAGAAGGATTTAAGCCTTTAGGTACTCTTCAATTAAAGCTCATGAAAGATCCCCTCCTATATTACCTTTGTTGGTATCCTAGTTATATACTTGCTAAATTATATATTTTATATACTTACTAAATTAAAAACAAAAATAAAAATTATTTGATATTACATCAGCATTTCAAAAACATACACCGGTCCCGAGTGATGAAAGGTGACTGCTCTCTCCATTTCAATCACCACTCTCCCAATCATGAAGTATATTAAAATAATTACACTGGAAAATGTAAAATAAAAAATACAGTTAATCCATGCCTTGGACTGACTAGGACTGATGGATGATGAGAGTTAACAGACAAATCCTGTTCACCATTCTAAATACTCTCTACTACACATATTAGCAATCTCATCAATATCAGCATGGCATTCACCTTTCATAGAAGCAGCTGCTACAAAATCACTATTACTAACTTCTGCCTTATGGATTCTTCTTTGATCCTAGTCAAAAATAGAACAATTGAGACCTCATCCCATGAGAGAAATAACTACTATATTGAATCACAAAGGAAGATTTGGAAGAGAATGGAGGGTTCATTGCACCAACATTGATCCCTACCGCCCTTAACCATTTAGCTATTAAAGTTTCCAAGATATTGGGGAATTTGCTCTTGTGCTAGTAAGTTATCTACTAAAAAGCTATTAGACTAATTTTTACCATTGTCCAAATCTGTCCAATAAAAGACCTGATAAATAGGCAGTACTTTCTCTTCTTTAAATGCAAAGCTACATATTTTACTTATATATAAAAAATAGGCTACAGAAACTGGGTTTAAATCTATCATCCATTAGTTAATTAACATAAAAGAATACAACTCAGAATTATGGTATGTTACAACTGGATAAGAGCTGAGATAATCTAGTCCAACTCCATTATCTCAGAGTAGAAAAACAATGAGAGGCTTAGAAGTTAGGTGACTTGTACAAAAGGTACAAAATGAGCCAGCTTCAAGCCAAGATCAGGACCCAGTAGCCCTGACTCCCAATTGCGTGCATTTTTATACTTTCCATTATAATACTAGAGGAGCTTTTGTGGTAGAACTTTCATATACTTCTTCTGTTTTTAAGCAAAGATTTTTTAATTATAAAAATCTGTTTCTCTCTCACCACTTATCTCAATTGATTAAAAGAGAAAAGCAAAGCAAATTCCTATAAACAAGCAAAAAATAATTCACTCACTGGGCATGTTTTAAAAATATATCTGATTCTGCACCCTGGATCCACCACCTTTCTATCAGGAGGTAGATCACATGTGCCATCACTGGTGGATCATGTATAATCACTGTATTAATTATAGTTCTTACTCTTTTCAAAGTGTGTCTTTACACTGTTGTAACTAAATATGTGATTTTCTCATTTTCTCAATAAATTTATATGTCTTTAAAATTGTTCCTTCCTATAATAATGATGCTTTGTTATTAATGTTTTTCTAGTTCTGCTTATTTCATTATGTAATGACTTTACATGACTTTCTGAAAGTATCTTTCAGATGAAATATCAAATTAATGAAATAATATCAAATAGCATCATACCTTTTGGGTTTTTTGTTCAGTTTTACTAAACATTTTCCCTATATTGGGAGGAGAAAGGGAGAAATAGAAAGGGGGAAATTATCTCTCATAAAAGAGGCAAGAAAAAACTTTCAATGGAGGGGAAAAAAGGAGAGGAGAGAGGGAAAAAGTGAAGCTTACTCTCATCACATTTGGCTTAAGGAGGGAATAACATGCATATTCAATTTGGTATAAAATCTATCTTACACTACAGGAAAGTAGGGGAGAAGGGGATAACTGGGGTGGGGGGGATGACAGAAGGGAAGGCAAATGGGAGGAAAGAGTAATTAGAAGTAAATACTTTTGGGGAGGGACAAGGTCAAAAGAAAGAACAAAATAATTGGGGGACAGGATAGGATGGAGGGAAATATAGTTAGTATTTCACAACATGACTATTGTGGAAGTCTTTTGCATAACTACATGTATAGCCTATATTGAATTTCTTGCCTTTTCAGTGGGGATGGGTGAGGAGGGAGGAAGGGAGAGAAGTTGAGAATTGTTTTTGCATGTGACTGGGAAATAAGAAATATAGGTAATGGGTTATAGAAATCTATCTCGCCCTAAAAGAAAAGAGAGAAAATGGGTATAAGGGAAGGGAGAGGGTGTGACAGAAGGGAGGGCAGACTTGGGGAAGGGGTAATCAGAATGCACACTGTGTTGGGGTCGGAGAGGGGAGAGATGGAGAGAAAATTTGGAACTCAAAATCTTGTGGAAATGAATGTTGAAAACTAAAAATAAATAAGTTTTTTAAAAATACAAAATTTCCCTTTTTTTGGCTGACTCTAAAGGGAAGTGGAGGTCACATTGTAGCTGATATGGAAATAAAAGATATTGATAAAGTTTTATTTTTAAAAAGAACAGAAAGAAGGGAAGAAACCACAAGGTGACCTTCCTACAGAGTTATCTTTGAGTCGGTATGACTTACCTGAAAAAGGTTTTTCTTTTTTTAATGCTTTTACATGAAATAGCTCATGTACACATAAATTAACACAGACTACAGTACAATATAATTGCATGATGTTTTAGAATTATTGGGTAAATAAAAGGAAATTGAAATATCCAGTAGGATATAGATGACTGTTATAGATTTTTAGAGGTTCAAATTTCAGTGATTATTCTTTAAAACTTCATAAGTCACATGAAATGTTAAAAACAAAATCCTTCTATCAGAGGATCATAAATGTTGATAAAAACTGTTATCCTATATTTTCAAGCAATATAAAGAGTTGATCATTCTACTATTTCATCTTTTGTTGCTCTCGTTATTTTGATATATGTTCAACAGTTTCATTCTAAATAAGGATGAAATAATGCCCCTTTTATGGCAAAGCAGTAAAAAACTCCAGTCTATGACCACTCAACTGGCATCTTGAGAATAAGAAGACAATTGTGGTATAGTGGAAGGAGAGATTATTGGATTTTTAATTTGCAGAGTAGAATTCAAGACTCAATTTTGCCACTTACTAGTTGTGTGTTTTTTTTTTACCTTGAGTAAGTCACTTAAGCTTTGTGTGTTTCAGTTTCCTCATTTGTAAAACATGAATAATCATACTTCACTATTTGAAAAAAATGATTGAAAAGTCTTAAAGCATTCCAAATTACTTCTTTGATTCCACAAAATAATGGAGCACACATTAATTATTCCTCTGAAAAATTCTGAGCTTGATATTTAACCTCATCAAGAGATTTTTCAATCTTTTTTTGGTCAGCTCTCACTGGTGTGATATCACAACCCAGGATTTATACTACTATTCACACAACCAATTTTCTGGAACAAGTTGCTTCAATTCTGGGAGTTAGTTTCTTTCCTCTTCATCCCTCTGATATCATTTGTCACCTTTCTCTCTCAGAAGAAATAAAAATCATCTCATGTTTTACTTGAAAAAAACAGTGGAATCTAAGTATCTTGAGGGCAGTTATTGCTCTGTTTTTGTATTTCCATTTCCTAGCACAAAGAAGACACTTAATAAGTGATAGTTGAATGAATGCTGAATGAATTAGCTTCCTCTCCTACACCATAACATTTTTCATTGTACTATGTCCAAACGGTTATAAAAATGTGCATTCCCTTTAACCGACAACACTGCTTCCACAGCTATGTCCCAAAAGATCACAAAAATGGGAAACAGACCCATGTCTACAAAATTATTTATAGTAGCTCTTTTTGTGGTGGCCAAGAGCTGGAAATTGAAGGGAGGCCCATAAATTTGAGAGTGGCTGAACAAGTTGTGGTATATGAATGTCTTTGACTGTACTATAGAAATGACTAACAGGCAGACTTCAGAAAAACCTCAAAAGACTTATATGAACTGATGCTGAGTGAAGTGAGCAGAGCCAGGAGGACATTATACACAGTAACAGCCACAGCATACAAGAACTGATTTTGATGGATAGCCTTTCTAAGCAATGCAAGGACCTAAAACATTTCCAAAGGCCTCATGATACAAAATGCTTCCACATCCAAAGAAAGAACTACGGAGTCAAAATGCAGAATTGAAGCAGACTATTTTATCCATTATTACATTTTGGTTTTCTCATAGTTTTTCCCATTTGTTTTAATTCTTCTGTGCAACATGACTAATGTGAAAATGTGTTTAATAAGAATGTATTACAGAACCCATATAAGATTGCATGCTGTTTTGGGGAAGGAAGGAGGAAGGAGACAGAGAAAATTTGGAACTTATGGAAGTGACTTGAAAACTAAAAACAAATTAATAAATTTGGGGGGAAATCCTTCATTTTCCTACATCCTCTCATTTTAGTGATCTCATCAAATCCCATGTGTTCATACGTGTGCAATGGTAATCTCTCTTGACAGTTTCAGACCAACATCATGGGTGCACACATTCACATCTTCGATTCAGCGTGTCCAAAACAGAACTCAGTATCTCGCCGATTTCCTCAGTATCTCGCCGACTTCCTCAGTATCTCCTCTGAACTTGCCTGTTTATAAAATAGACATCTTTTCAGGCACCCAGGTTTGTAACGTCAGAATCCTCCTTGAGTTTTCACTCTCCATTCAATCAAAGGTCAAGAACTGTCAATTCAACTCCTGCAATATTTATCTCAACTGTCCCATTTTCCTCACTCACATGGTTGACTGTGATTGTTTAGTCATTTTTCTGTCATTTCGAATATTCTGTGAACCCTTTCTTAGGGGGGGTTCTTGGTAAAGATACCAGAGTGGTTTGCCATTTCCTTCTCCAGCTCATTTCACAGATGAAAAAACTGAGGCAATCAGGATTGAGGGACTTGCCCAGGATCACATAATTGGTAAGTGTAAGAGGTCAGATTTGAACTCAGGAAGAGAAGTCTTCATGAGTCCAGGTCCAGAACTCTATCCACTGTGCCACCTAGCTGCCCACTACATGATGACTACCACAGTTCTTATCTTCATTGCTTCTTGTTTTATATGGCATTACTCCTGTAATTTGTCTTGTGGCTTCTAGTCATGAAAGAAAATGAATAAATACAAACCACCTTCCATACCTACTTTATTATATAACAAGGATTCATGTCCAAACTGATGACTGGTCATCTCCAGAGGGTATTGGAACAAAGTAGAGAGGAAGGCTGAAAGCTCATCCTTTTGCCCACCAAGAAGTACACTGAGAAGGTAAAGTCTCCTTCACCATGAGTTTAAGCATCTGTCAGTAGTAGATAGGACTGAAAGTAGATAAGACTACAAACCCCCACCCAAACCACCTGCTGCCATAGCCTATCCAGCCTTAGATAGTCAGATACTGTGTCAGTGAGTTTTTTCCACACAAAAATGGGAGTCTACCATATCCATTTGGAATCATCTTGTATATTACATTGATTCCTTAATTATATGTATAAATGATAATTATATATAAAATATATGCTAAAATACATCATATTATAGATTATTGACTATATATGGATACAATATAAATAATATATAATATATATTTCTATAATTTTTCTTCTCTTTAGTTTCATCATTAAATGATTACGTCTCTCACCAAATTTTCTTTAAACTGGTTTTATACCTCCAAAGCTTCCCTCTGTATTATGAAGTAATAGTGTGTAAAGTTGTCTACCATACTTCTTTATAATATCATACAAAAAAGTTTACATCGTTAGCCAGTGGCCATCATCTCCCTCCACTTGGAAAATCTCATATAATTATTTTAAATGGATATCTAATGTGATAAATACATTTCCATTACATTGGGGAAAAAAATCTCAAACATAACCAATGTATTCAACTCTGTAATTGTTGTTCTGAGGGTATCAAGGAAGAATAGAAGGGTTTTCCCTGCCCTCAGATTTTTTTATGTAGCTAGATAAATGAGCCATACATAAGAAAAATTGCAGTAATACAAGAAAACTTACAATTTCACACCGCAATGTGTGTCAAGGACTACAAAGGCTGAAAGAGTTCACAGGGAAAATACATTAGTGAGGGCTAGAACAGTCAGGAAAGGTTTTATGGAGCATACTGGGCTTTAGCAAGGCCTTGAATGATTAGTTGTCCTTGGGTACATGTAAGTAAAAGGGCTTTCCAAGCAAGGACAATAAAATAAGTAAAGACAGATATAGGAATGAGTACAACTCTCATGGGATCCTAAAGAATCTAATCTGACAACAATGAGAAAAGAGTTAAGGAATAATGGAGAATACCTCTGAATAGATAGGGTCATGTCAGTTTATTAGTCCAAGGTTTTGAGCCCAAGTACCTGGGGAAATGGTGTGCTAATAACAGAGACAAGCAAGTTTGTTGGAGGAGATGATGAATTCCATTTTAGACATTTTGAGTTCAGGGTGATTATAAGGTCTCCAAGTGGAAATATTCAGTGGACATTTGGAGATATGGGGTTAGAGCTTGGATGACAGAAGTGCATGGGATAAAAGTCAAAGTCATGAGATGAGATGAATTGGCTGAGGGACAGAGTAAATTGTATGAAAGTATTGTACAATTATACTAAAGGCTTTTGAAAGTATGGACACATGTGCATAGCATCTGGTCATTAAATGTTCTAGGGTTTGTAATTTTTAACTAAAGACACAAAGAACATTGTGGAATGTCCCATGATTAGCAAAGTAAATTATGCTTTACATGGCATAAACTGGTGAAATTTACTATCTGCATATAAGCATACATTCAAACTTTGATACTTGACCTTTTAGGAGACAAAGTAATCCCTCCAAGTGAGTTTAGAGGAAATCTATATCAAAGAAATATGCTAAATTAATATCAACTCTCCTCAATTAACTATGCCATTAGGACTACTCACATTCCATTTCCCCCTTGCTAATATAACCTAACTTAAAAATATTTTCTTTAAAATTCAACATTCCTTTTTTGGTGAATAACAAAGTTATATCTAGCATCTAAAACATCTAGAGGAAGACATCTTCCTCTTGACAGAGGATAGAGAACCAACTTCGGTCAGGAAGACATGGGTTCAAGTCCTATCTCTAACGCCTCATAGTCGTTTTTAGACATACCAGTCTCTCCTCATCTTTCAGTGCCCCTGAGCAACTATACATATAAAGCCACATTACAGGTGACTCATTGATCTCTATAAGTGAAAGGGAATTCCTTACTAGGAGTTTCCAACAGCATGTGTTGAGGATAAGAGAAAGAAAACTCAACAAAGCACCACTAGAAGGAGACTACAAGACAGGGGTAATCACGAGATGCTAAGTAAGAGGACTGGGAGAAAAGGAATGTAAAAAAGGCAAACTGCTGATTCGTTGGCTGTTCCACTTTTACACAGACCCCAGAACTTTGTCAGCACTGATGCTTTAAGTAAGCTTCCCTAAGACCTGCAACTGAGGAATAAAAAAAAGACAGTTTGGAACCAGAAAAAATGCTTCTGACTAAAAGAGAGTAGAAATAATGGACTTGAGAATATATTCTTTGGTCATTAGGTGACTTGTGGTAAGTCTGAAATGAGAGAATGAGAGAGAAAGAGAGAGATTTATTTGTATATGTATATTGTGTGTTTATATATGCAAAATAAAGGGAGTTAATAATTATATTTATTTCATAAGAAACAATTTGAGCAATATAATATCTATCCATCTACTTTAGGATCAAATTTCAGGTACCAGTGGTAAGAGGCTGTTTTTCTTTCCATATATTATTACCTCTTCACAATCTCATTTTCAGTCTCCTGGAACTCTCTAACTGGTTAATACTTCTAAACTGGGATTCCCTGGACACTTCTAACCCTGACATCAAAGACTTCAGTTCAAGGGTCCCAGCCTCTCCATCACACTCTTGTAAGGTCACCGCCTGCCCTGCCCTCATGGAATGGGATACCGTCTTTATCTCCATGAAGTGCAAGTTACTTTGAAAAGGGAGTCTAAGTCAGGAGCCAACTGGCTGTAGTTGTTTGAAAGATTCTGGTAATTGCAGCCAGGGTTATGTCACATAAGTAGGAAAATGGGTCAGCCATAATGCATTTGGTTAAATGTCTAACTGAAAAGGTGCTATTTTCTTTTAAATGGCATAGTCTTTACAAAGGCTAAGGTTACTGGTGCAAAGCTCTCTCATTTTAAAATGTATCAGGGACATGGCCTCTGAGGGTCAGGCTTTCATTTGCTGAAGTTAATTCTCAGCTGCCTGCTCCTCGTCCTTCATTGTACCCTGTGTCTTAGCCGGGCACGCTCCTGATTCCCTGCTATATCCAGACAGTCCATGTAAATAGTGTTTATGTTAAAGAAGTCATGTTCAGTGTGACTGGAGCACACAGAAACTGATGTTGTTGTCATTTTAGATTAAGCTCTTATTTTCGTAAAGATGGCAATTGGAGCAGACAGCTGAGTGGTCGAATGAAATATTCAGCTCATTTCATTTAAAGCTGCCCTGTCCCCATTGTTCACACTGGCAAGCCTGGTTAACCCTTGCTGGTGCCTGTCTAGAAGCAGCTCAACACCTCACTTGCATTTCATACCCCCTCTGGTTCTTGTGCAGATGGAACACCACAGGACAGGAAGTCCCATCGTAGCCACTCCACCCAGGTAACACTAGCCGACCACCTGGATGTGATATTTTTTCCCTCTTTTCCTCCTGGTGTCAAATATTGTTTAAAGACAAGGCTGTCTGACAACTTACTATAGGGAAGCCTGAAAACCCTACTATATTACTTGAAAGACAAGAATCCAATACTTACAGAATGGACAGAATGTTTTGCACTTTGAATATGAAACTACAGCCTATGTCCCTTCCTTAACGAGATTTTTAAACTCTTCTACAGAGCATCTTAAACAGAGTTCTGTAGCAAGAATTTCTTTTAAGAAACATGGTCCCCTGGACCTTAGGACATGGTCTAATATTGCTGAAAGAGCTTCTAAGGAAATCTTAGATTTTCCTCTCTAATACAAGGTATAATTTCTAGAAATTATTTTAGTGATCTCAGATATCCTTTATATGAAATATATAATTTATATTCTTTATCTGGAGTATTCTCTATAGGATTTTTGCCTGGTTCCTTAATAGAGCATAAAAAGCAATGACCTACCATAAAAACTTCTGAATCATGGACTTTTTATAACAACAAAGAATAATTGTTAGATGTGTAGAACTTGGATAAAAACAAAAACTATTATGGGAAATAATTAAGCACAAATTACCTACTGCCATGTGTTAAAACCTTGGTTAAATGGAATAATTTTTAATAATGCTTTCCTCAATAATGTCTGCCACAGTGCAATGAAACAGTAGAAATTCTATTCACCTACAGGTTGTGAATTTGTTTCATGTTCTAATTGTTAATAATAACTATATCATGCTGATTTGTATGTTAATGTATCTATACTATCCTTTTAATCTAATTAACAAGAAATTATAGCTAAATATTAGATATATTAATCATGAATTATTACTCAATATTAAAATTAATCACATTAACAAGTGGAGAGATACAGTGTTTATGATAAAAGGATTTGTTGATATAAATCCAGTAGAGAAGCAAATAGTCCTGGAATTGGAAGTGACCTCAGAAGTCATGTACTTCTACCTCTTATCTGAAGCATGATTCCCATCTATCACATGTCAAATAAGCAGTTATTCAACTTCTTTTTGAAAAGTACCCATAGTAACTCCTCTGACAGACTATCCCATTTATGAACAGCTCCAGTCCACACCTATTGGTCCTAGCTCTGCTCTCCATTACAAAGCAAAGTAAGTCTTTTTTATATGTGCACGTATGTATGTATGTCATAACTTTGGAGAATTTCCTTTTTTGTTTCACTACCCAGCTACATTAAAAAAAAATAAACCTCATCATGTCATTGTTGCCACAAATATACCCATACACCCTCCATATGTATATGGTATATGATGGTATGCTGTGCTAACTCATAATATTTTGTTCATGCAAACACTTTAATGATAGAAAACCTACTACATATGCAAAGCAGTATATAACATCCTGAGATGTTAACTCAAGAAATCATACTTTCTGTCCTTGTATCTTCACAAGTGTCTTGCTCAGAGGTGTTCAGTTTGTTGGATAAAAACTGTTCCATCATACTAACAGAAAACTATTTTAATTTTAAAAAGCCTTTTAAAAACCTAAACAAATTTTAATTTTTTGTCATGTATTATATATTATGAATAAGAATGTATATTTTGAGCCTCAATTCCTTATGAACCTCCTCCTAATATTTCAAAGCAGCAAGGAAACTATTTAAATTGTATTTCAACTTCTTAACCAGTTTTCAAAATCACTCACTTAATTAAAATGAAATTTCTCATTGTCCTTGGTTATAGACAGATTTTAAAGAATTAAATTCAGATTAAAACTTCTGAGAAATTCAATCTCATTGCTTTAAGCAGGCTTCATTTTTTTGAATACCAGATGAACTGGGTGGGCTGACCACTAGAATAAATTTAAAAATGAAATTTGAATCTTTCAAAAGTTGCAGAATATCAAGTTTCATGGAAAAGATTATAAAACGTGTGTCATTTTCTAAACAATAGTGGAGCGAAATCTCACATGGTCATGTCAGCCTTTCTTCTCTCCCCACTCACTACCCCCAATCTTGTAGCAGAATCAAGTGAACAGGACAAGTACAGTCACCACTAAGTCAAAATCAGCAACAGGAAAGTCAAAAGTCATAATAATCCCAAAACCAAAAAACCACAGTTAGACCTCTGGTTTGAGTTTCCTGTTTTTTCTTATCTCCCATCTCCACACTGAAATCTACAAACTGATCACTTCATTTTAACAGCATTGCCACTTCAAACACCTCCTACAATCCCATCATCAACAGCAAAAAAATAGGGGGGATAAAAACCTTTCTTTGGGTCACTGGAAATTCCAGGACTACCACATGGTTTCAAATAAAACAAGAAATACTAAAAATGCTGCCAATTAAACATTTTTAAAACTCTCCTTTAAAACTGCTTTGTCTTTCTCTATTTTTAGAGTTTTATCTTTTTTTTTGTTTATTTTAATGTTAAATTTTGTTTTGACAGAGAAAACAAAAGCAAATTTACCAACAGCCACCCACAAAGAACATTCCCTAAAGACAGCTAAGCAAAACACCGTAACAGAGCAAGTACAAGGAAACTTAGAATTCCGCAGTCTACTATTTGTTAAAAATTTTAAAAATCATAAGCTTTATAATAGATTACTATCAACTTTGTATTTTACCTGACTTTCGTTTGCCATTTAATGCAGTCTTCATTTAAACTGTTGTAGTCATTATATATATTGTGTTAGTCTTACATTTTCCTCTGTGATCCTTCATACAAGTCTTCCCATATTTCTTTGAAATTTTTATGTTTGTCACTCCTTATAGCACAATATTGTATTGAAATTTATATATTACAATTCATTCAACCATTTCCAAATGCTAGGCACATCATATGCTTCCATATTTCCACTATGCCAAATAGTGTTGCTATATGTGTGCATATGTATATATGTGTGTATGTATGTATGTAAATAGTACATATGTGTCTGTGGTTCTTTATTTCTGGTCCAAAGCAGTAATGGGATCATAAAGTGAAGGAAATATTTATAAAACTGTACTTGTTTAATTCTAGATTGTTCTCCTAGATGCCCGAACTAATCCATAATCTCATTAGAAATGAATTAGTTTCTTATTTTTCCAAACTCCCCTTGGGTTTGCAACCCCCACAAACAGAAGTAATTCACATCTATAGATAATCTTTCTTTAGCCTAGATTCTGAGCTTGATCTCCTTTATCACAGTGTTTGGTGAACATTCGTCTCCCAATTTTATACTTTGATATTCACTAAGCAAAGGTAGCTGAACTGGTGGTTGTTTTTATTTGTTCCAAGGAATCTTGAATAATTGCAACTTTTGGTTGGAAACACCATCTTGTGCAAACACCCGAAAGATAGGATTTTGTTCTACCCTATCAAATAATTTTTTTTATTATCCATAAACAATAAATACATTTTATACCATTCCAAATAGTTTTAACTACATTTTTTGCAATAAAAGTTAAGAATGAATGATACAATCTTCCCTCTTTTCTATTTCTTTTTAAATTTCTCCTTGTACTGATTTTTTTCAAGTTCTATAAAGTATTTTCTTGGTATTTTGATGGGGATATCATTAAATATGTTTCTTAATTTCTGAATTGTCATCTTTACTGTATATGCATAGACAAAACACGAATATTTAATACTTCCTGACTTATTTAGGGTTCCCTTTACTTAAGTGAAGAATGTGTAATAATTGTTTTTCTATAAGGTTTCTGTGTTTTTGAGTGAGTTAACTCCTAGATAGTTACTTTTGTGATTATTTTTAAAGGTCTAACTTTTCTTGCTGTGTTTATTAGTAATTTAAGGAAAGATTGATGATTTTTTCTGGATTTATTTTGTACCCTGGTAATTGTTAAGCTAGATATTGTTTGAGTTAAGCTTGTTCATTCTTTGTGGTTTGCTGGGTCAACCTCATGTCATCTCTAAAGAAAGATAACATTGATTCTACTTGGTCAATACTTATAGACAAAGTGAGTGCGTTTATGCTTCCTTGTAGATAACGTGGAGACAATCGTTAGCAATATTAGAGTCAGGTGTATTTAGTAGTTACAAATGAGTAAAATCCAAGTATACTTTAAGATTTCTAGTGAAAGTTCTTGGGAGGTGCCCTGTGCTTCTCATCACTTTATAAGAAGGCACAAATGACATATTTGCCTAATTTACAGACGACATGAGAATGGGCAGAATAGTTAACATACTGGAAGACAGAATCAGGATTTACTTCTTGACTTTTCTACTTCATTCCACACTGTTGACCACTTTCTCCTCTTTTTATATTATCTTCTCTCCTCTGTGGGTGGGATATCATTTTTTGTTTCTCCTCTCCAGCCATTCCTTCTCAACATCTTTTGCTGATTCTACCCACAAAGTATCTATGCCCCCCAGAACTCTGTTCTGGGTCCTTTTTTCTTTTCATTCTATACGATTTTGCTTGGTCATCAATTCCCATGGGTTCAATCACCTAAGGTAGAAGGTGGGGAATATAAATTGCTTTCAAAGACTGAAAGCAGCACTGAAATATCTATATTTTTAATCTAAGAAAATGCTGTTTATAAATGCAGTTTCTTTAAAGTTTGGTGTAGAAATTGCAGAGAGGCAAATTTAACTTGATATGGACAAAAACTGAAAAAACATCCCTAATGATTAGAATTATCCAAAAGTAAAATGAGCTGCTTCAAGAGTCAACAGGTTCCCCAAACTTAAAACTTAAGCAGAAGCTAGATGACCACTTTTCAGGGTATGTTGCAAAGTATTCCTGGTCCAGGTATAGGTTGAATCAGATGAATTCTGAAGTCCTTTCCCACTCCAATATTTTGCAATTCTATTTTCCCTGGGAATGCAGATAAGAGGAGCAGTATATGTACATAATCAGTTAGGTTTGGGCAAGTAATTCTTATAATGAACTTAATTTCATAAGAGCATATCATACACCCTAACATAATAATGTCTTCTACAATCAAAGAGTATCAAATTCGGTAATACTCAAATTACGTACATGTGAATACAAAACCAAATATAAGAGTTATTACTCTAAGTTCTATCTTCCACATGGGATACCCCAAAGTGATGTTTAAATAGTGGATAGGGGAATAAAGATGGAAAACAATCTGTTACTCTCCTAAATATTATCTCTATTGAAGTTTAAACAGATTTTTTACATTCTCCTGAAGCAATATTATCATCATTATCCAGTGAATGCCTGAAGGACTTTCAATACAAATGTTTCATTTGTTTTATTTTACATTATTTGAAAATTGTTTTATTACATACTTTAAAGTATGCTTTCCTTTAAATAGGCTACACATAAAACATTTAGATGAGAAGTTAGGCTAGGAGTTTCAGAAATGCAAACCACAGTCTGTAGGGACAACAGCATGATATAGATTTGACCTAGGTGATTTGTGTCACCAATTTTATTCAATTCAGAGTTATTTGTATCACAGCAGAATTTGTGCTTCCACTGCTAGGAATAGCATTACCTTGTAAATCAGCAATAAATGTGGGCTTTTAGTCAGGTGTATCACAAAAATTATGATTGGACTTCATTCCTGACAGGTCCTTGTGGTATTTAAGAAGCAACATGTATAATGGATAGAGCATGACTTGGAGTCAAGAAGACATGAGTTTGGATTCCATCTCGGGTACTAACCAGCTGTGGGACAAATCCAATTTAACCTGTCTAGTCATCCACCTGCCTCGTAGGATCTGGTGAGATGCCATCAACTTTGCAGACCTTAAAGCCTCATATAAAAAATCATCTATAATTATTGTTTTTCCACTTTGGGCCTGGCCTACATTTCTCACCTTCGGACCTAATAGAAAGAATGTGGTCAAATGAAAACCCTTTCCCTATTACCTGGGTCTGGGATATTTCATGCTTTTTTTGATGATTAAAAAGTCTATCATTGTGAGTTCATGGATAGGATCTTTTTGGTGGGATATGGTTTTTATTTTCTGTATATCTCTTGTTATTATGTTTAAGTTAATGAGCTTAGTTAATTGTTAGGTATTAAAAAATGATAAATTACAGAGTTCTCTGGTGCCTAAGAGAAGAAAAATGCTTTCTGATCCCATTTTCATAAAGGGATCAAGAGCATTCCCCTGGGAGAAACAGGATGGTAAAAGAGAGTGAGTGAGAATTCTGTAGAAGCTGTGGAAGAATCAGGCAGCTCAAAGTATCACTGAATTGTCATATAGCAATTTTTGAGCTATAGTTTTTAGAAGGGAAAGAACGGTGTAGGAGTGTTATTGCTTCCTTAGTTCAAGTTGGATAAGAGACAGATGCTCAGGGATACCAGAAAGGGAATACATGCTTCCAAGACAGGAGAGGAAAAGCCAACTCAGGTGATCAAGTCTTAAATAATCGGTTATCTTAAACTGGATAAAGTTGCCCTCTGAGCAAGTTGCCCTCAAGCTCCACTGAGCTTGCAATTTCCAACAGATTTTTATTCTGAGAGCATAAATATTTTGTGTCTATAGTAAAATACTTCATTGCAAATTATTATTGGAAAGTAACAATGGTGAGAAGAAAAAGGCTTCATTCTTAAACCCATAGATATAGTCATAACTAAATAGACATATTTAGTCATATATATGTCATGTGTGTATATATATATATCGCCATATGTCATATATATATATAGTTAAATGTAGTCATAGGTAAATAGTTAAAATTTGTTAACCCAGCATCATATCACATATTGTGTGATGCTACTAATGAAATAAGGAATGGCTTGCCCTCAAGAAGTTGATAATCTAATGAGCACTGGATAAGGTAAGTCAATGAGAATGTGTCACAAGCAAGAGCTACCTATGATGCCAAAGTCAGCATGAAAGAACATTGACTTAGAGTCTGAAGCTTTACTAATCAGCTAGTTCCAAACTTCCCTTTGAAGATGAGGAGATGAGACTCAGAGAGATTGAGCCCAGATTTATAGAAGTGGTAGGTAATGGTGTTGGGATGAAGCCCAGGACCTTTGATGGCAAATCCAGGTCTTTTCTCCACTATACTGACTCTAGGTCAAGGTAACAAGCCAAGGACATGGGTGAGAGAGATGAAATATCCCAATAAGCAGAAATCAGTAATCAAGACTGCATATGAGATTCATATGAAATGAGACAATGGTGTGTGACACTAGACAGTTTCCTTTTAAGAGAGAGCAGGAAGGTGTAACCACTTTTTCCCAAAGATATCTTAATTGCCAACTCCAGTGATTTTTTTCTACCCCTTATCCTTCTTGATCCCTTTGCCACTTGGAATGGTATTGATTTTCCGCTTCTCCTGAATACTCCTTATCTCATCTTCCAAAATACTGCTTTCTCTTGGTTGTTCTCCTATCTAGGGGCTCCTTCTCATTCTCCTTTATTTGTTTATCATCCATATTTCCATACTACTACAGGTTGTCCTCAAAAGGTTTGTCTTGGCTCTATTATGCTGTCTCTTTCTTTCTCTCTGTTGTTCCATCATTTTGCTCCCATGGATTTAGTTATCATCTATAAGAAAATAGCACTCAAACCTATAAATCTCTATATTGAACTCTATTTCTGGTTAATGCAAAAAACATCTTTACCTCCTCCATTCTTCCCTATTTTTCTCAGAAGTAACTTGATCTATCCAATCACAACTTTAGAATCAAGTCCACAAGCAAATATTTGTTGTCAAGTCTTTACTATATGCCAGACACTGTGTCAAGGATGCAAAGAAAAGCAAAAGCATCCCTTGCCCTCAAGGAGTTGGTGATCTAATCAAGGAAACAAGATACCTTAGTTGTAATTTCAGAAGGAAAGGGCATTAGTATATTTTCTCTTTTTTTAAATTTATTTTTAGTTTTCAACATTCACTTCCACAAGATTATGAGTTCCAATTTTTCTCCCCATCTCTCCCCTCCACTCACCCAAGACAGCATGCATTCTGATTACCCCTTCTCCTGATATGCCTTCCCTTCTAGCAGACTCCTCCCTTCTCTTATCCCCATCCCCTCTATTTTCTCGGAGGACAACATAGATTTCTATATCCCAGTGCCTGTATATCTTATTTACCAGTTGCATGTAAACATAATTTTTAACATTTGTTTTTAAAAACTTGAGTTCCAACTTTTCTTCCTTTCTCCCTCCACTATCATCCCCATTGAGAATGTACACAATTCGATATAGTTTAGATATGTGTAGTTATGTAAAACACTTCTGTAACAGTCATGCTATGAAACACTAAACTATATCTTCCTCCATCCTATCCTGCCCCTCATTTACTCTATTCTCTTGTTTGACCTTATCCCTCCTCTAATTACCACCTCCTCTCATGTATCTTTTCTTCTATCATCCCCCCATGCCCACTTATCCCTTTCTCTCCTACTTTCCTGTAGTGTAATAGATTTTCACTCCCAATTGACTGTGTATTATCCCTCCTTAAGCCAAATGCAATGAGAATAAGGTTCACTCTTTCCCTCTCACCTCACCACTCTTCCCCTCCATGGAAAACACTTTCTCTTGCCTCTTTTATGCGAGAGATAATTTGCCCCATTCTATTTCTCCCTTTCTCCTCCCAATATATTCCTCTCTTACCCCTTAATTTTATTTTTTTAAATTATCCTCCAGAAGGGGCACTAGTATTAAGAGGAACTGGGTAAAGTGTCTTGAAAAAGCTGAGATTTTAGTTCAGACTTTAAGAAAGCCAAGGAAGCCAGGAGAAAAGGAGAAAGTATATAGAATACACTTGCCATGGGCAATAGCCAGTGAAAATGCAGACGCAGAATAGCAAGTTACCAAATATCACTGGATCACAGAGCATGTGCAAAAGAGTAAAGTATAAGAAGACTGGAAAGGTAGGAAGGGGCTAGATTATAAAAGACTTTAAAAAAAAGCCCAGTGGAAGATTGTATATTTGATCCTGGAGATAGTAGAAAGCAGCTGGAGTTTTGTGTTTGTCCTTCATTGCTGAAGAAGACCATGCCATCAGAGAAATGATGACATGACTTGCCCTTGACTTTGTTTTATTCAATAGAGGGAATGCCATGATCAGACCTAAGCTTAAAGATCATGTTGGTAACTGATTGGATGATGGACTGGACTGGGAAGGCATTTGAGGGAGGGAAATTAATCAGAAGAGCACGAGGTGATGAGGTCTTGCTCCGAGGTAGTGGCAGGGTCAGAGGAGAGGAGGAATCATATATGAGAGAGGTTATAAAGGTAAAATTGAGAGGATTTGAAAACAGATTGGATATAGGGAGGGGGAGTGATTGAGGAGTGAAGAATGACTCCTAATTTGAGAGCTTGGATGAATGTGGGGAATGACAATGACTTGATAACAACAGAGAAGTTAGGAAGAGGGGAATTTGGGGGGAAGTGGGAGATAATGAATTCAGAATGGGATATTTAAAGATTTCCCTGGGACATTTAGTTGGAGATGCAGAATTGGCAGTTGGACATAAGAGATTGGAGGTCAGCAGAGAAGTTAGAGTCAGATAAATAGATCTAAAAAAAATAATATACATAGAGAATCCATGGAATGATCAAATCACCCAGAGAAATAGTATAGAGGAACTAGAGAAATAGTGCCAGGACTGAATCTTGAGGAACACTTCTCACTGGGGAGATTGGGATAGGGTTGCAGGGAGATGGTCTAGATGAAAATCCAGCTAAAAAGACTGAGAAAGAATGATCAGACCGGTAGAAAGAGACCAGGAATCAGAGTTGCCAAGAAAACCCAGAGAGAAAACAATATCATGGAGGAAAGGGTGATTGACAGACAAATATTGTAGAAAGGTAAAAAAAAAATAATGCAATTTTAGGAAATATCCTTAGATTTGGCAATTAAAAAATGATTGGTTACTTTGGACAGAATACTTCCAGTTGAGTCATCCATTATTATTATGAATGGGTTTTCTTTTCTACCTCTACAACACCTTCACATTTGTCCTGGTGTTGATGGTTTATGTTTGTGGTTTTTTTTTTCTTCACTCATATAAGTGCCACACTGGTTAAAGTCTTTATTGCTTCAGCGGACTGATATAACCAGCCTCCCTCCTTCTGATCTCCAGACCCTCCAACCCATACTCCACACAGGTGCCAAAATAATCTTCTAGCATAGGTCTAACAAAGTTAGACAGCTGCTCAAAAACCTTTAATTGCTCCCTACTGCCAATAGAATAAAATATAAACTCCTCAGCTTGGCATTTAAAGCCCTTCACAGTCGTTCCAGGGTGACTTTGGATTGTTTCATATTTCTGCTTCACACATGCTGTGTTCCACCAAACTCAACATTCTATTGCTTACTTTCATGCATTTGCACAGACTGTTTCTATGACTGGAATGCACTACCTCTTCACCTCCATTTCTGAGGATTTTATTCAAGGTTCAGTGCTGTCTGGATTTCACCCCAACATCTCTAGTTTTCAGTGAAATCTCTCCTCAAATTTTTAAAACTGTTTTCCTGTATATATTTCATATGCCCCCCACTCCAGGAAAACATAAGCTCCTTGAGGGCAGAAGCTATTTTTTTTTTCATTTTGTCTGTTTCCCCATTGGCTAGCCCAGTGATTTGCATGGATTAGGTGTTTAATAAAAATGCAAAGCAAAAACACATTTATACCTCATTCTATCCATTATGGTACTGTGTGTTAAGGGTATCCATTGTGGTGGGCCTGAGAAGGGAAGGACTCATAAAAGAGATTTTTAAAAAAATATTTACTGAGCTATCGAATACTTCACTAAAACATTTAAGTGAGCGATTTTGGAGATCATTTGGGATCTTATACATTATCACACTTTCTAGAATGTTTACCTAGGATTTAGAATTAAAGATGCTTTTAAAAACACACATACAATTCTGCCCTCTAATTCCAAATATCATGCTATATGGAAGTTTCATGGTAATACTGTTAAATTAAATAATACCACATTTTGAAAATGTGATATTATATGTCATTATTAGAAACATAGGACAAATTAAGTAAAATTTTAAAAGTGAGGTGAAAATGTATGATTTAAACATTACCTTTGATTAAATTAAAAGTCTTTAATATAATTTTGTTTTATTTTTGATGTTTTTACTAGCTTGCACATACAAAATTACAAATTTAATGTGGACTCAAAACAAATCACCCACTTATTCCATTATCACAAGGATATCACATTATCAAGGATAAAGCAAAAGTGGGGAGATAAAAATATTCATCTTCAAAGGACAAACAAAACTTGTTTTGCTTATTTTCTTTACCAAAGTAATGGGTCATCCTATTTCTATCAATTAAAGCAGTTTTCAATAATTAGAAAATACATGAATCTTGTATGTATAGATTGTCACCTTTCTTTATGGTTTATCTTTTTAAATACTTTCAAAATTTTGCTGACATTGAGTTGGTTCTTTTTGTCATTGACACATTCCGCTTCTGAGTTGGAGCACGGCCACCAAGATGGGGAAAAGAATATGGCAGATGGAATGTAATCACTCATCTAAGTTGGAATTTAGTCAGGATACTGGGGCTTAAACTTATGCTTTTGCCAAAAATACCAACAGCTTTTTTTTAATGACAGTGACAAATTGGGATATTTTAGGCTACATCAAGTGAGGTTCAACATTTTTAATTCTCCAATAATATAAGAAATAAGGAGAATCTTTCGTAGGCATAAGTCTTATCCTCACTTTTAATGCAACTTTGTCTGAGGCAGAAACTGTACAAAGTTATATGTTTTCTGTAAAATGTAGTATAACTCTCTTTAGACCTAAATGATAAGTACCAGAACAATAAAGATAATAATTGCAAAATATGTCCTGAATTCTATTCATTTTGTGGAAGATTGAACCTCCAGATCTTAGTGACAGACTTCTTTTAGTTATGAAATATTCCAGGAGCTAAGCTGAGAAAAAAAATCTTGCTTTGCATCCATCCATTTATATTCACAGTCAGATACTATAATTAAATAATAGTTTCATTTACTTGGGCTTAAATCCATCGTGTGTGTGTGTTTTTTTTTAATTTTCACTCATCTCTTTCCTCTGAAATGTATCCTAGTATTATTATTATCCTTGAACACACACAAATACACAGCCCTGTGAATCTATAATGAGATATTCATAATTTTTGTATAATAGATTTGGGTTTGATTAAATGTCTAAATTGCTTCCACTTAGATGCTATCTAAATTTGGACAGAGACCTGATGTCACTTACAAAACTCAGATTTTAACAGCTGACCTGGTGGCATGGTAAGCGTATTGCACTTCCCCAGGGAAAAGTTAGGTTCACGTGCTAACTTGGGTTATATGACCCAGAGCCAGAAAAGGGTGAATGTGTTAACTTTCTGCAAGGAAGTGAGAGTTCCACTGCCCTTCTGTTCCAAGCCTGTGTACTGGCCAAATAATAGAACACCATTAAAGCATCATGTTCAGAGAAAGCCATCTGCCTATTCTAACAACCAGTGGTAGGAAGAACAGAAAAAGAAGTGTCTGAAAGGAAAAAGAAACATTAAGCTATGGAACTATCTCCACATCTTCCCCCTCCTTGGCCAATGCCACCATCAACCCTTCACTAACTTCCACCAAAATCATAGAAGAATAATTTCAAATATATGTGCAACACAGCATTTTTAGTCTTTTTTTTTAATATGAAGAGAAAACAACTCACAGAATCTATATTTATACATCTAGTGATGTGCTTTCACCACATGCCCATGGAACTCCCTTGTCAACAAAGCTTCACTCTGGCCTTTTTCGCCTTTGCAGTATTTCCATTACAAATCCCCTGACACTCACAGAGCCAAAATCTCTGAGGCATTTTTAAAGAAGATGCAAATGATGCATCTTTGTTTGTTTCCTGGGGATTGGGTTGTGGAAGGGGCATAAGAGCCCCTAAATGGCACCTAAGATCAAAACGCACTATGAAAGGGTACATTTGTTACTGACTTACTGTGTTAACTCCTCCCTTGCTATTTTAGAAGAGTCTTTGTGGTTTTCAATATCAAAAATAAAATTGGACACCTACCCAGATGTTCGTGAACTAAAAAAAAATTGTTAACTACTAACTTAAAACTAGTCAATGGACAAAAATAATAGCTCCAGTTTATGAACAGTTAATTAGAAAATGTCACTTTGTAACTTAATCTTTCCATATTTAATAGGCCACATTATAAATAATAAAGAAGGGGTCCCCATTACATTATGCCACACTCAAATCTTCAGTGAATGGCAAACTACAAAACACTTGATATTTGATGTGGATAAGAAAAAAAATTTACATATAGATATATAGATATATGTGTGTATGCATGTATGTATGTATATATCTTATCACAATACAGAATCAATAAACCTAGATAGAAAATAAATATCCCAAGAGCACATCAAATATATCCTAATATGTTTTTCAAATGTGTGTATTTCAATGTTGTGTTTGGAGGAGAAAGTCTGAATATGCAAGGAGAAGAAAGAAGGAAAGGAAT
Source organism: Bettongia penicillata ogilbyi (assembly GCA_023548195.1). NCBI lineage: Eukaryota > Metazoa > Chordata > Mammalia > Diprotodontia > Potoroidae > Bettongia > Bettongia penicillata. The sequence continues at coordinate 3,692,387 of JAJHZJ010000569.1, forward strand.
TATAAAAGAATTTATGGAAGTTATTTGATGAGTTATGGAATTAGGAAGGTCAGAGACTAAAATATATACTAAAATATATATACATTGAGAGGACTAAAATGTAACAAATTGGAATGATAAGGAGGAGGAAAAGAGATGAGAAAGGGGAAAAGGAAAATGTCTTAAGGCATAAGAGAAGGACTTGAAAAGAAAGTGGATTAGGAGGAGAATCATCCAATTAAGCGAACAGGAGAAGAAGGGGCAGGAAGTTGGTAAGTTGAGAAGATAAGTTTAGTTTCCTTCTCAGGGTGAGAAGACAGTCAAGAGAATGACAGCTCTGGAGTAGAAGACTCTCACACAGTTTGCCACTGCAGTTCTCTAGGGTACGTGGCCATTGGAGCTAAAATGACAAAGAACAGATGTTTCTCTTTCCAGCAATTATGAACAACAAGTAAGATTTTTCAATGGCCACAGAAGAATAAATGTGACTTTTTTTCTATCACAATTAATAATTATCTACGCTCAGTTTAGGCTGGTATCTTCCTAAAAATGATGGTAAAGGGTCTTGAAAAAATGCTTCTCCAGGCTCTCCCCCAAGCCTCTCCAAATACCTATAAAAATGACTCTAAATTCTAGAGTATCAATACAAACAAGATGACAGAGTAAAAAAAAGTCCAGCCCAAGACAACCTAGAAGGTCAATAGGAAAGGTGTGTTGCACAGGGCTGGGAGAGTAGCACAGTCCACCCCAAAACACACCAGCAGACTGGGTCCGCCCCCAGAAAACCCTGAGTAGGCCTCAAGGGACTAAATCACTGGCAGCTGTGGAGGTTTCTGATTTCTCAACCCACAAAGACAAAGACCACTTGGAAGCTTAGCAGGAAACGTTTGTCAGACCGGGGTGACAGAGAAATGCAGTTCAGCCCCTCCCCGGGAGCAGTGAAGATAAAGGCAGCAGCAGCAGCTGCTTCTAGGGTTCTAGTCCCACAGATGATGTGGGGATCAAGCTCCTGATCAGAGGGGGATTGCAGGGCTGTCTTTGTTGGCACTAAAGCAGGATTCTTTTGCTTTGCCCATACTTGGATCTGGGTCAGAGTCCTAGGTGGCAGTGCTAGGGCAAGGAGGAGCTCTGATGTGGTGGAGCTTGTGGCTGTGGGGAGATGGGGGGACAAGGGGAGGGAATCCTCCTCACAGTTTCAAGGCAGAAAAGACTGCTTGTGGTCACTCACAGACCAAAGCATAAATCAGGAGAAGAGTAAACACCTCTCCTTTGATCATACCACCTCAGAAGAACTGAAAATTTACAGGTTCCTAGAAGTATCTCTGAAAACAGCTGCACAGAACCCCTGAAGCTTGGGACAGGGTACCCTCTACACTGGAAGCAGAGCCTTACCTTAACAAAAAGTTAAATAGTCAAATCTTTGACTGGGAAAATGACCAAACACTGAAAAACAACTCAGACTATAGAATCTTACCTTGGTGACAAAGAAGATCAAAACAGATAGCCAGAAGAAGACAGCAAAGTCAAAGCTCCTGCATCCAAAGCCTCCAAGAAAAATATGAATTGGTCTCAGGCCATGGAAGAGCTCAAAAAGGATTTTGAAAATCAAGTATGAGAAACTGAGAAAAAATTGGGAAGAAAAATGAGAGTGATGAAAGAAAATCATGAAAAACAAGTCAACAGCTTGCTAAAGGAGACCCCCCCAAAATACTGAAGAAAATAACACTTTAGAAACAGACTAACCCAAACAGCAAAAGAGGTCAAAAAAGCCAATGAGAAAAAGAATTGTCTTAAAAAAAAGAATTAGTCAAATAGAAAAGGAGGTCCAAAAGCTCACTGAAAAAAAAAATTCTTAAAAATTAGAATGGAACAAGTGGAAACTAATAATTCTACAAGAAATCGAGAAATTATAAAATAAAACCAAAAGAATGAAAAATAGAAGAAATAGTGAAATATGTCATTGGAAAAACAACTGATCTGAAAAATAAATCCAGGATAGATAATTTAAAAATTATTAAACTACCTGAAAGCCATGATCAAAAACAGAGCCTGGACATCATCTTTAAAGAAATTATAACTCCTCTACACTCATTCCCACTTGCAGCCCTGTCTGGTTTCAGTTCCACAGAACAAGATGCTCATGGGTCAGGTACTCCCTAGTGTCAAATCCACCTTCCCAATACCCCTTTCCAGTTTCCTTTTGCATGTTATCATCCTCCATTAAACTGTAACAAGCTTCTCAAGGAGCAGGGAATCTTTTTTCTTGTCTGTATCCCCTGTGACTAGAACAGTCCCTGGGACATAGTGAGTACTTAATTTTTTTTACCAAACTGAACGTATATCAGCCAACAAAAATTTTAGAAGATATTTGTAGATTATGGAAGATAGGACAGCTACATGACGATAGATATAAAAGCATGATATAGTTCTATGAGTCAGAAGTGCTAAAACTCAAAAGGACCTAAGATTGGCAAGGGAGGCTAAATAAATCCAAAATGGGTTTTTAGCTATTTAAGAGAAAGGGGAAAATCAAAGAAGGAACAGACTACTGCTAGAAGTTCATAGTGCAAAGATAATGGTTGCCAGAGAGAAGGTAAAACTACTTAAATTTTGTTTTCTGTATATTCTCTTAGTCATCAATGATGATGTTTGTAAGGTAAAAAAAAAAAAAGCAAAAAAATGTTAACTCAGCAGTTGAAGTCCATAAAAATAAGGGAATGGCAATATAGCACCTAGTTGCCCTCTAAAAGTACAGTCTCTAGACTGTAACTCTAAATTAACTATTCCCTTAAGCTAGCAAAAGAATTGATAGGCTTGATTGCTGAGCCAGACAGTAATCCCTGAAACACTGTGGAGGAGAAAGCACATGGATTGGGAAATGGCAAAACTTGTCCAAATTTTCTTGCCAGGGCAGGGAAAGGGTAGGAAATGAAATCTATAGACTGTGTAAATTGATTAATGAGTTTGACTTCAATTCTTGGCAAAATTCTATGAGTTGTTATTATAGAAATGATTAGTGAGCATCTAGCAAAGGAAAGAGTGGTAAGAGAGCCAAAATGGTCTCATCAAGAATAGGTCTATACCATCCAACAAACATTGATTCTGTACTTAATAAATGTATTATGTTAGGTACTAGGGATACAAAGAGAGCTGTAACTTAGGCAGAGTGGATGGAACTCTGTTTCACATTCCAAGTTGATCTGAGTACCATGCTTCATTTTGAAGGTGGTATGCTTGTTCTCCACATTAGTCCTGAGACTACCAATCTGTTGGTCTTGCTTCACATAGGGTGTGGCTACTGCAGTCCTTCTGACTAACGTGGGTTGTCCTCTCTGCCTCCCTCACTATTGGTCATTTTTGCCCCAGGTTAAAAACTGCTACTCTGGATTCAAAGGCTTTTGTTAATTAGCCTAGCAAGTATGAGGAAGGCTAGTTCCCTTAGATTTAATTTATTTTAAGATACTTTTATTAATGCATTTTATTTTATATCACTTTCTTTTCCAAATCTATTTCTATTACTCTGCATCCCATTTTTTGTAATGAAGATTAATAAAGAAATAGGAAAATTAAAATTCAGCATAACTTACCATCATATTTCTCATGTCTCACAATATGCACAATATTCCACAACCATACTCCCTCACCTCTAATGGAAAGGGAGGGCAAGACATTAGTGATGTGGGATACATAAATATGTAATTATTTAGATTCTAAATTAGTTTGATGGCCAATGAATTTGGAAATTCTCTTAAATTTTAAAACATAGAAAAGGTGTCACTGTCCTACAGTAGAGGATATTTCTTCATCCAGAGGTTCCCTAGATCAAGGAAATCACAGGTCTATTACATATTCCTATCTTTCATGGCCACACCCAAAGAGAGGTCACAATTCCAAACACAGGATTTAATCCTAAATTACATTCTAATATGATATAGCAGGTGACAAACTGATAGAATGAAGAATTATGCCAACAATCTGTTGTATTCACAGATATTATTTTAACAGTAAAAATTAGCTTTAAAAACATTTCAAGCTAAAGATGTACAAACAAAGGGAACTCAAATTATTATATGAATATGTTCCCTAGTTCCAAAATTTCTATCTGAATTGGTTCAGGCAGCGTTAGATAGCTAAGTAAACTCAAAACAACAGATATTTATGGAATTAATTATTATAGACACTAAATTAGGTACCAAAAGAGTGATGAAATAGTAAACTAATAGGTCTTTTAATTATTAATAAAATAAATGTGTTCTAACAACATATGCAATTGTTGGAAACGTACTCAAAATATAAAAGCATAGAGAGTCATTAGAGGGGTTTTTAGTTTGTCTTTTTTGTTTTTAAAGCAGGTACCCTGGAAAGACTTATATGAACTTGATGCTGAATGAAGTGAGCAGAACCAGGAGAACATTATACGCAGTAACAGACACACTGTGTGAAGACTGTTTTAGATAGACTTAGTCTTTCACAGCAATGTAAGGACCTAAAACATTTACAAAGGACTCATGATGAAAAATGTCATCCATATCCAGAGAAAGAACTATGGAGTCAGAACAAATAATTTTGTTTAGTTTTACTTTTACTTTCTCCCATTCATTTTTATTCTTCTGTGCAACATGATAAGGTGAAAATGTGTTTAATAAGAATGTATGTATTGAGCCCATATAAGATTGAATGCCATCCTGGAGAGAGAGAGAGGGAGAAAATTTAAAACTTATGGAAGTGATTACTGAAAACTGAAAACAAATAAATTTGAAAAAATATAAATGATGGGTGAAATTTGTAAAGTTGGAAGAGTAGGAAAGATTTTTTTTTGGTGTTTTGCTATTTCAATGGAAGATCACAGGCTTTATCAGTGGACACTGAGTAAGCAGTATAATTGGAGGAGAGAAAAGGTTCATGTATTAAGAGTAGTGGGAGCTGAGGTTATAGTTAAATGTTCTGTAGCCAGCTTTCAGTGATGATGTAAGTATGGTTAACAAAAAGGGCAAAGCTCTTCCCTTCAGGAAATTTGGCCTATTAAAGGTTGGTTCAAATTTAATTGAGCAAACATTTATTAAGCCCTGGCTATTCTCTGCATAAGGCATTGTGCCAGGCACCAGGATTACAAAGCTGAAAAACAGTGGCACAGTACCTGCCACAGAGGAGCTACGACAGGTACAAAAGTGGGCTTAAAATATGCTTAAATATACTTTAAAAAATGGAAAACAGTGAGTGCAAAAGAGAGATCCAGATAAAATATGTACTCTCAAAAATATTGATAATAAATTAATTTGCCTCAGAGGATCTGGCAAGACTATCTGGAGTATATGACAGCTGATCTGGGCACTGGAATAAAAGAAAGCTTTCATTAAGAAGTGATGAGAACTGGAATGTGCTACAGATATGGGGGATGGTCCTCTTGGACACATGGAGTTGGGAAAGTCGGAACCAATATTAAGGAATTGCTAGTCATATAGGTTGGTCCAGATGGTAGAAAATGGTAAATGCCAGAACATCATACTCATCACTGTCTAAGCTTCAGTGGCCTTATCAAAGGAGGATAATATGCAGCCAAGGACACTAGTAATTACTACCTCCAAGTGGTGTATATAAGCTGAAGTCAGAAAATCATAGGAATTGATCACATAAATAACAATTGCATTCATAAGCCAAAGGACACTATTGTTAATACACCAGTATTTTCAACCACAAGTTCACTCTATATTTAGCAACAAATATCTTCACATCTGAAGGATGAAAACAGACCTTATATATAGATATAGATATCTACATATATATATATATATATATATATATATATATATATATATATATATATATATATATATATCAACCTACTCTCTCATGTTCCCACTTTGCAAAAGCAAAGTGTCCATTCCTGTTCACCACTCCCTTAAGTTTACTAACTGCTCCTAATGGAATATAAGACAGGCTCTGATTGCTTTTGTATTTTGCATAGCCCCACTGCTTGGTAGATAGTGTTTAGTAAATGTGTTTTCATTAACTCACTCATTAATTCAGACAAATGTTTTGTTTCATAATCAGAATCAACATGAACATTAACCAATATTAGGCCAATAACTGTTATATGTTGACCACTGGAAGAAATGTGTCATAGGTGGTAGAATGTTGGACCTAGTGCCAGGTAGACCTGGGTTCAAGTGTCAGTTCTGATACCTTTGTGGTCATGACCAAATAATTTAACTGCTTTGAGTTTTGGTTTCATCAAGCTTAACATGACATAATAATACCTCACAGGGTTATTTTGAGATGTTGTATTTGTAAAGAAATTGGGTTTTCTTGTTCTTCAGTCATTGTCAGCTTTGTCTGACTCTTCATTGGTCCATTTTTGGCAGAGACACTGAAGTGACTTGCCATTTCCTCTTCCAGCTCATTTTATGGGTAAGGAAACTGAGGCAAATATGGCTAAGTGAAGTCACACAACTATTAAGTGTCTGAGGCCAGATTTGAACTCAGGAAGATGAGTCTTCCTGAATCTAGGTCCAGCATTCTATCCCCCATACCACCTAGCTGCCCTATAAATAAATTTACAAAACCAAAATTCCTATGTATATATATTTATGAAAAAAAATAACTTTCTGTTACTAACTTAATTAAAGGTTTGTTGAACAAATGAATATAATGAAGTGTCTGGACTTGTTGATTTTTGGGGGGGAGGGACGAGCTGGTGGGGGGAGTGTCCACCAATGATTCTACCAATGTAGGGAAACTATGATGTGGAAATTCCTTCCTCAGATCCAGATTAGCAACTAAACTATTACTGTCTTTAGCAGTTGCTTCAGGCACTGAGAGGCTGTGTTAATTTCCTACAGTCACAGAGCTCCTAAGGGTGAGAGCCAGAATGGGAACCCAGGTCTTCCAGTCTCTAAGGTCAATCCAATTTCAGTTATATAATGCTTCTTTTCTAAAATATGATGAACTATATGATGATATTACAGGCTGCTCATTTAGGCCATTTTGTAACATATACATGCCTGTGTAATCATGCCAATAAGGAAATGATAGCCTCAGGAAAGTGGTTTAGTTTAGTGAGGGGTAATCAAAGATGGAACAATCTACTACAGTAGAAAGAAAAGAGTAATGAATTTGGGGTCTCTGAGTCTGAGCTTAATGTCACCTCTCAGTCTCTCTACCTCTAAGTGTTCTCCTTTGTAAAGTGGAAAGAGTACTAACTGTCCAAGCTGGACATATAATGTACAATTATAAATCACTATGCAAAATATATAGGATAATATGCAATAGCATTAGCATATACAACAGTATATATATGAGGTATCATTATTCTTTGTTATTCAAACCAAAACATCATTGTAAGAAAATGATTCCGAATTCTAAGTGCTCAGAGAACCTATGAGTGGTTGCTGAAAGGATGTTTTAGTTCCTGTGGGCCAAATAAAAATTGTGAAAAATGCTTCTCAGTCAACAAACCAGGCAATAAGCATTTATTAAGCACCTATGATATGCCAGGCACTATGCCAAACTCAGTTATAATCATATACAAAAGAAATACCTTCTTCAGAAATATTTTTAAAAGAATAGCTTATATTGTTTAATAGCTAATGTGCAAATATACTGAAGTGACAATATTAATGCTAACAATAATGACAGCTGACATTTATATTGGGCTTCAATAGTCTGATAAGTTTATAAAACACTTTAAACACATAAATTTTGATATTTGCAACAATCACCTGAAGTATTATTTTGAGGTAACTGAGGCTAACATATTAAGGGACTTGACTGACAACATATACGATTTTATTCTCTGAGGAAATGTTGGTATATTTTGTTATTTGCCATTTATTTAGCAACAATGGTTAGCTAAATTAGAATATTTTCGAAAACTCTTTCCTCTTTATTTTGACACTCAATTTTCAGTATGTGACTATGCCTGGCACAAAGTTACAACTTGAATACAAAGAGAAGAAGAATTTTTTGGTACAAAAGTACAATGCCTTTTAATGCAATGATGTTTTGCTGGTTAATCAATTTACTGTTGACAAAATTATATTATTATCTTGTGTTTTAGTAGGCATAGAAACCACAATGATGAATTTATAGTCAGAGGATTTTGATTGTGATGAGAAAAGTCACTTAATCTCTCTGGGATTCAATTCCTCATCGAGATGACTGGATGACCTCTGTGATATCCCTTTCAACTCTAACTATGTGACTATAAAGTAGTAGCCTCTTTCAGCAGCTTTTCTAATACGCTAGTATTTATCTATGATGATAATACCCGGACTACCGTGCCATTTCTAGTAGTTATGCCAGGACAATCAAAGGCTATTACCATTGCCTACTCACTACGTTCCCTGCAGTCTTCCCTTGCCGCTTAATTGGATCCACCCTACAAAAAGACTCATGACATAGCCAAGGCAATTCAAAAATTCTTTTCCTCTTCCCTGAAGACCACTCTTGTAATTTCCTTTTATTCCACTGCTCAATTAAAGTAAAATAAAAGCACAGGTTAGTTGCATGGAGGATGGGGAGATGTTCTGTCCTGTTAACTGCTTTAAAAAATAAATGGACACAGCCTCATTTTGCAAAATGCATAGCATATTGAAGCTATATGAGACCTTAGAGACCAATGATCTGATTTCACAGAAAAGGAAACTAAAGGTCAGAGATGTAAAGTGAGCAATCCAAGGTCACACAACTATTAGTGAGGGAGCCATGACTAGATCTGAGGCTTCCTGACACTTAGCCCAGTGCTTTATCTAACTCCCAACATAACGGAATTTCAAAATGTTCATGCTACTTAAATAGGCATGCCCCTTCTTTTTTACTGAATTTTTTTAAATGAAGGAAATATAATAATTAACTCTGTCATTTTCTTCTTTCACAAATCAAACATGCATACTTTTTAATGGGAGAAATACTTTTTATTTCCCAAATTTAACATGATCAGCACCTCCCATAAAGTCTAAACAGAGGGCATAACTCTAGGCTGACCACAGCTGCCAACGAAATTCTCACTATAACCCCATCTGTGAAGGTTGACTGCACAATGACCTTGGCCAGGGTAAACCCTGTTCAAAAGGAAGGACAGCGGAAGCCTAGACAGGGTGGTTTAGCCAGTGATTACAAATATGCCTTTTTGTTGCTAACGAAGACTCCCTTCACACTCCACTAGTATTCCACACACATCATGAGATGTTATTTGAGACCTAAAAAAAACTATCAGGACAACTGCTTATGTAAAAATCAATATTGGGATTTTGAGGAGTTTTAGAATAGTCTCCCCTAATAGGACCAATAGGAAATCAAATATGTTGTCTATTTGAGTGATACAAGGCTCAACCTAAATATTTTCCAGAAATAGGAAGAATCTGACTTGCCCCTTTCTTAAAATACCATAAACTATTCTAAAATATATCAACATTTGCTAAATAATATATGAGAATATATTATATATAATTACAAATATGTATATATAGGTAGATAAGTATATATATTATATATATATGTATGTGTATGTGTGTGTGTATTCATGCATCATGAATTGTAACCAAAGTGAGAATTTGCAATGAGTGTTTATTTTCTCTCCTAATATCAATAGAGAATTAATTGCTGATTCAGTGGTAAAATTATCATCTTCTATACAGATACCTAGGATCAGGGTCAATGCATTCACTTTTTGAGAGTTAATGCAATATACTGGAAAGAGAATTGATCAGCAGACTTACCCATAACTATGTAGTCTTGGGCAAATTACTTCATCTCTGTTGGTCTAGGTTTTATCATCTGCAAAATCAAAAAGTTGAGCAAGGCCACCGCACAGATTGCCTTCACGTTTAACATTATATAATGAACACTATTAAAAAGAGATTTGGAGCTGTGAAAAGATAGATTCAGCAATCATCTCATCTAACCCCAATCATCTTATACCTAAGGAAACAGGGACATTGAGAGGGTATAAGAAGCTGAGCCTGGATTTGAATACAGGTCTTCTAATTCCAGGTTCATTGATCTCTCATTAAAAAAGAAATTGCTATGACCTTGCTTCTGCTTTAAAAGTTTTCAATATACTATAGCACTACAACACCTATATCCCTAAAGAGATTAAAGAGATCTCTATGTACAAAAATATTTATAGCAGCTCTTTTGAAAGCAGTCTCAAATTAGAAATTTATGGGCAAAGGGCTGTCCTATCAGAGAATGACTAAAATTATATTATATGAATGTACTAGGATGTTATTGTGCCATAAGAAATGGCAAAATGGGCCATTTCAGAGGAAAATATGAAGACCTCCATGAATTGATGCAGAATGAAGTGAGAACTAAATCAACTTCTTTAATAACAAAATTACAGGGAAAGACAAGAATACCATGAAAGACTTTAGAACTTTATCAATATAATGATAAACCACAAGGCCAGGGGATAAGATTTAAAAAAAAAAAAAAAAAAAGAAAGCGCTCATTTCATGCCAGAAAGATGATAAATTTAAATTCAAAATGACACAAAACAGGGTGCCCCACCCCAAAATCATGATAGTGTTTTAAGCTATCAAAGCTTTTAACCTGCACTAAAACTTTTGCGACCATCTGTGTTTTAGGGCATGGATAACTTGAAGGTTTGTTTTTGCTGAACTATGATGTTTCTGTTGAGAGTTTTTCTTTATGGGAGGCAGTGAGAGGGACACATGTAAAATAATTTATTTATTTAAAAGAAAAAAAGTGTTAGGGTGGTTGGTATTGTAAAGAACAATAAATACTGAAATTTGAAAGGTCTCAAGTTTAACTCCCTCAAATCTTTACTGCTTATACAGTAAGGGGCTGTGCTTATTAGTGGCCCATAAAATCTGATATCAATAGTATTAATGCTGTGCTATAAGTACTTATAACACAACTCATAGTTTAGGCACTATGGGCAACTATATGGTACAATGGAGAGACCACTATGCCTGGAGTCAGAAAGACTTGAGTTCAAATCAGGTTATGACCCTGGGCAAGTCACTTAGCCTCTATCAGCATCCACAATTGCAATGGGGATTATAGTAGCATCTAGCTCATAGGGATATTGTAAGGATCAAATGAGATAATATTAGGAAAGTGATTATTAGCCTAGTGTCTGGTATATACTTGGTACTTAATAAATGCTTGCTCATTTCCCTCTTAGTCTTTGTACATATGAAGTACTGTATAGGAAACCAAATCAGCATGTAATATTAAATCAAGTGTAATTAATTATACTGCCTTGTAGATTAGGGAAAGAGGATTGACCTATGAATTCTTTGGTATATGGAACTCCCAGATGAGGAAATTCTCCTTGTCAATCCATGTCCACACCTTTGCTACAACTCCTACTCTTAAAGAGATGTTTGATTTACTCAGTCCCACAACCATATGTACACCAGAGATAGGATTAGAACGTACATCTTCTAGTTCCAAGGACAGCTCCCTTTCTACTACTTTCCATTACTTCTCACAATATAGGTTCTTTATAAATTATAGCCTAAAAATCGCAGTTAAAAATACTACATTTGCTGAATTTTACCAGTTGGGAACTCAGTTTGAATCATCCTTCTTTTAATATCTCTGCTATATGCAGGCAAAGAAATTCTTTTAAAAATGGGATTTTGTATGATTTCTGAAAGAAATTATTTGTAAATATGAATCACCATGAAGAGAAAATTTAATATATCTGAGAAATACTATTTAACTTTTTTGATGCAAGCTCCACAAGGCACCAGTTTAAAATGCCATTCTGTTATACCAACAGGCACTGCCTTGGGTCAAGAACCAAGATGGAATTATTCCCAAATATTCATATTCATTTAATTGGTGCCATAAGGCATAAAATGAATATAAGCCATGAAGATAATGTCTGGTTCCTCTAAGGGGTATTGATTTAGAAATGACTGGGAAGGACCAACTGAATTACTTTTTTAAGGCAAAAGGTGTCCCTAAGAGGATCTCGACTGAAAATGACCCTGCTGGCTATTGAGAGGCACTGGGATCACATGTTAGAGTACAACAATGATATGTATGCATGGAGAGTGGAGATAAGGACAGCAGGTTACATCTTTGGCAGAAACGTATTCTACTTCTTTTATAGAGGAAAAAGGTAAGCTGTAATTATTTGGTTTAATTATCCCTCTGGGTTCCACATGAGACTAAAAACATATAAAATCACCAACCACTGATCTGCTACCTGTGGCAACTGAAAAATACTGTAATGGAATTTTAGTGAAAAACAATGAAATGAACATCTCCAAATTGTTTAGGAAAGAAGCTTCAGCCTAAAAAAGACTTGACAGCATAGCTTTAAGAAGAGAGAAAGGACTGCCTCAAGGATCTCTCTTGCTTCCTTACTTTTTTTTTAAAGTAATACCTTCATTTGCATAGTAATAACCCAATTATTGTAAGATTAGGTGACAGGAATCTCATTATTGTTATTTCTACAAAACAGTCGATATTCCATCCAATATCTTTTAATGTTACACACCTTAAAACATAATTATTTCAATACACTCTCATTCATCTTTAATGTAATTTTCTTTTTAAAAAACATTCCATAATTGTTAGTTTGTATGGAATATATTACTGTTTAAACAAGAGCTTCTTCCCTCACTCTGTTACAAGAACAAGCAAAAGCAACCAGTTGCTTAGGGGCCTATGTCTCTCCCCCAAAAGCAAATCCATCAAAAGCAAATATGCTCAAAAGCTGTTTAACAACCTCTGCACTTCCCTAACACTGTATTGTTTCCTTTTCCTCTCATTTTTTTGATCCATGCCCTCTCTCATTTTCACTCTCCCCAAAATATTCCATCACGATGAAATTTGGTCTTGAGGCAATTCTGAAAGTGTTAGTAAAATCTGTTATACATGCTGGATTTATCCTGCTTATGTTTTTCTTTCTTTTGGGGGGGGGGGTATAGTGGGATTCCCATCCCTTTCAGATCACATTAAAATACAAAAAAATAAAAAGACCCACATTCAAGGCAGCTGACAAACTGAAGAGACCATCTGCTTGCCATAGGTTTACCTGCCATGAGTTTTTACAGTTTTGATCACAATACTGTATGTATAACAAAAGGTCGGTTACCAGATTAACAATAGAAAGCAAAAGAAAAATATTATTGACAGAAAGAAGTGCGAAGAGAAAGGGAGGATAGAGGACTGCTTACGTTAGGGTACAAAGTCATACAATATTAATATTTCAAAATGATATTAAAATTAATATAAATTGAAAATAGCAGTTATACTTTCTTACAGGAAGGAGCAGCATGTAAGTGCTAGGGTTTGGTTTCTAGAATTAATAGTGCTTGATTGACTACATATCCTTCAGGAAGTTAATCTCTGTGTCTAATTTGTTGACCCACAGAATATGCATATTTTTCCCCAGGGATGTGTAATGGCATGATTAAATTGGAGGAAGGCGACAGTGTTTTTGTTACTATACACCAATTTGGCTTTCTCAATCACTAACACAACACAATGGTATTTTAAAAGTTCTGTCAAGTCAAATTTCCACATGAAAACTGTCTCATAATGAAACACATGGTCAAATCACATAAACCATGTTCTTCTCTTCCAGAGCAAGATCTTTGAAGAAAGATTCCAAAGATGACTGATTAGTTTTTTTCTGTACTTCCAAATAGAATTCTAGAAAGTAGCAATATTTTTAACTTGGCACTTTCCATTGCAGTGGAAGGCCCACCATTGCCTAAAAGGCATACATCATTGTTTTCACTTTTTTATCATACCCATAAAATTTATGATTATTTAATAAGTGGAGGGGGTTGTTGATTGATTGATACAAATTCTGGAAAATCAACAAATGACCCATGGCTCATTTCTATCTGAGATTTGAGTATAAAAATGATGTGCAATCAATCAATAAAAGTCCGGTTAGAGGGCATGATCTGGAGAAGCACCAGGGAAGCAGATAGAAGAGCTGTCAGGTACGAAGAAAAACAAGAGTTAATGGTATCCCAAAAACCTAGAGAAAAGAGAATATCATGGAGAACAGAGTGGTCTACAGTGTCCAAGGCTGCAGAGAAGTCAAGGAGAATGAGGATGGTGAAAAAAAATCACTGGATTTAGCGACAAAGAAATCATTAGTAACTTTGGAGATAGCAGATTTAATGGAATGATAGCTCTGAAGCCAAAATATAAGAGAATGAAAGGAAAAAAAGTGGAGACACCTATTATAAATGGCCTTTCCCAGGATTTTAGCTACAAAATGCAGAGGAGATACAGAACAATTGTTAGAAGGCATAAAAGGATCAAATGAGGGGTTTTTTTCCAAGACGAGGGAGACATACACATATTTGAAGGCAGCAGGAATTGAGTCCCTAGAAAGGGAAAGATTTAAAATAAGTGAAAGAGTGGGAGAGAGCAATCTGTTGGAGATGGAATAGAATGGGATCACTTGAACAAATAGAGGCATTAGCCTCGGTCTTATGGTCATCTCATCATGTGAGATGGGTTTTGGAAGAGATGACAGAAGAAGGCATGTGAGTAATGAGGGATGAAGAAGAAGAGAAAATAGGGAGATCATGGTGAATGGCCTCAATATTTTCTGTGAAATGAAGAAAGTCCTCAGCAAAGAAAGAGGAAGAGACAGGGAGGGAGGGGGAGAAAGAGAGGGAGGGAGGGGGAGGGAGAGGGGGAGGGAGAGGGGAGGGAGAGGGAGGGAGAGAGAGGGAGGAGACGCCATTGAAGGTTTTGGAAGAGTCCCTGTGGAGAGTCGGATAGAGAGAGCACGGTAAAGTAAGCAGAGATAGAGGGAAGTGAAGTCCATCCTGGAGATACTGGAAAATGGCTGACTTGGCCAAACTCAAAGGTGCTCGTTGGTTCCCCACAGGATGTTTAGATGAATCTTTTAGGAGGTACAGGTTTTGTAAGCCTTTATATCCTTGAACGAAGAATTCTATTTTTCACACGATTCTCTGTTGAAAATATCTGGACTTATCAGCTAGACAATATTTCCAAAAACAGGAAACTACATTCTCCAACTATAAAAGTCATTTATTAGGAGTTAGACATGTGGTCTATCTGAAAGTTGCCTAAATCACTACTCTTGAGTAAACAACTTCACTGACAGAGAAAGGAATTGCAGAATTTTAGGTACATTTAGTCCTTTGTACAGATGAGGAAATAGAAGCCCAGAAAGGCAAGGTGATTTGCTCAAAATTATACAACTAGCTAATGTCAGAGCCAGAAGTAGAATCAAGTGTTCTTTAAATATGGTATTCTTTTTTGTCCAGTTTTTCATGCAGCCAATGTAAATTACAAGGCCTTGCACGACTTCCTTATAAAATATAGCCAACTGGAGCACAACCTAGAAAACAAGAATATCATTCTTTTTAATTAAATTTTATTTTTTAAATTAGTAAAATCTATTTTTTCTTCCTTCAAATCTCTCTTTTCCCGTTGGAAAAATTTTAAAAATTCTTCCTAACATTCATAATCAAGCAAAATAAAGGCGATGTCTGCCAATTGGGATATGACTGAATAAATTGCAGTACATTGATGTAATAAAATACAATTTGTCGTAAGAGAATAAAAGAAGAAATCTAGGAAGACTTGGATGAAATAATATAGAGTGAAATGAACAAAACCAGAAGAGCCCTTTATGAAATAACATTGTAAAAACAAATAACTTTGAAAGATTTAAGAACTCTAATCAACTCAATGTCATCAAAAGTTCTGTTTCCTTTTAGAAGAGAATATAGTCTTCTGTGGGAAAATTAGATGGGAATAAAAAAGGGTATGTGACATTAATCAAGTCTCATTCATTTTACATACCAGTTTCCCTATCTACCAAAGGCAAAAATTATAGTCACATCTGTCTCAGAGAAAATTTTGAAAACAAGTTTTCAAAAAGTTCAAATTCATTACAGAAGGTTCACTTTGGAAATCTGAGCTATTTTATTAGAAAGTTCAAACTATTTCTGTTTTCTTTTGGAAGTCATAAGATGCAGGCTCAAAACTTGGCTCTGATACTCATCTTCTGATGTTAAGAAGTCATTAAATAGCATGAGCCTCAGTTTCCTCATTTGTAAAATAAAAGAGTTGGATCAGATGACTTATGGGGTCCCTTTGTGATCAATACCAATGAAAATATGGTTATGCCTTATATCATTTTTGAATTCAGAGAGTCCAGCACAGTATATTGCTTCCATAGGTGTCCACTGAGTGTTTGAGGGATTGAATTCATCCATCCTATGAAATAATATCCATGATATTTTGCAAAACTGAAAGAGCTACATAAATATTACTACTATTATTATTAATTATTCATAGACCACTGGTTCCCAAAGCAGTATTAGTGTCATAAAATGTGAGAGATTAATGGGAAATTGGGCATTCAGTATAACACCATTCTTTTACAGATGAAAAAACTTAGGACCATAGATGTTAGTTAGCCAAACATGACAGAAAATGTTGGTACTACAGCTAAAACTCATATTATATCAGGCATTCAGTTTAACATTCATATGGAAGGTCTAAGTGAAAGAGAAAGTGCTGCTCTTCACTGAAAGAGAAATAAGTACAAAGCTTAAACTAATACATAGTGAAAATGTAAAAGTTGCAAACATGATTTATAGTCTAGGGTAAAAAACAGGCAGATAAATGAAACCTTACACATCTGTTTAATGCTGGAAATAGCTAACATCCAATTTAACTCCTTCAATAATTCATCTTCAAAGCATGGGAACATATCATGGACATGTGTATGGTATCTGTTTTGATGTTAGAATCTAGATCACTTAATCTATGGTTAAAAGACTACTGTTTACAAGGGTAAATTCAGTGTGATCTTTTATCTGTCTTTTCAGCATATGTACTCGATCTGCTGTGAGTTCAGCTGCAATTCTGTTTGCAGAATTTTCTATATAGAAAACATTAAATCCATCTTCTCTCTCTTTGAGATCTTTTTTCACCCACAGAATCACCTCAGATCTTCCTCTACAGAAGCAAAATATACAAAGTGTGAATGTGTGTGACAGCAAACAGCAGTCAACAATGTTGGAATTATTCACTAGAGGTTGATAGAATTTTCTGCTCTTTATAATCTTGGGAAAAACAAGTCTAGGAAACCAGAAAACATCAAGAGCAAATTAAAAGGCAGAAAACACTGCCCTTATGTCTCTATTGGGAAGTTAAAAAACCTAAATATTTATTTGTTCAGGGCTTTGCTGCTGACTATGGACATTTTGATTGTAGACTGAAAAACAAACAGTGAAGATCTCTGTTGATATATCTTCCAAACACTATATTCTTTCCTCCAAAATCTTAGAAAAAGAGGATTAAAATGAATATCTGCACATTTGAGAGAGGAATCATTCTATTTATTCTCTATGCATTTTACATTTTGCACCCCAAAAATTTCTCTGATAATTATCAGTAAAGAAAAGTAAAACATTCAATTTGAAACCTACAACAAATATGTAACTGAGTGTATATAAGGGCAATTGACTCGAAAGACTCAGAAAAGTTGACTTTTCCATTATTAGCTTTTACAACTCAGTAATTCAAAGCTCCAATCTCCATAGACTATACAAGAATATAAGACCATTTTTGTAAATCTGCATGGCAACAGACATGAAAGAGTATTCCTTCTTTTGGTCAGGGATTCAGATTTTGAAAGACTTTAAAATTATTTTAAAGTTTTCCTTTTTAAAAAAAAGCTAATTTTCCCCTCATTTTGTTGGTTTTGCAAGTACAGTAAGTATAGAAATGATTATTCTAATCATATCTTTCAGCAAGAGAGCAACCAAATGGAAGATAACTTTCAGAACATGAAAAGAAATTAATTGACTAAACATCATTTCTTAAATGGGGGAAGAAAAGCACACATGCAGATCTTTTATGAAGGAAACTATTATGAATGATTTATGCCACCAGAGTTTTTTCCTGCCAATTCTACTTTCTAGGATGATAAAACACACCCATATTTATAATGTAGTTGAACACAAAAACCTCAAACAATATTTTGGTCTTATTGAACTATAAGATCCATGATATTAGGGGTCATGCCATATGTAATCTTTGTTTTACTGTATTTGGACATTTGGATTGACTTTCCTGTAGAAAAACCCAAATGAAATTAGAAGAGAAAGGTTCATTTGAGACCATAAAAGAGAGATGATCAAGAGAGGCCATAGCATCAAAGAACCACAGAGTCGGAAGGGACTTTGGAGGAACTGAACCTGAATTAGATAGCACCCACCAGCCAAACTCCTAGACAACTGATCTTTCACCCTTCACTTAAATATCTTCAGCACCTTGCAGTGCATTAACTCCTGAAACACCTCATTTCAATTTGCACAGCTCCATTGAGAGAAAGACTTGTAGTCTTTTGTTTTGCTTTATTTTGTCTTGTTTGATGTAGAACCAAAATTTGCTTCTCAATTGCCTTTGCACCTAGCTATGCCCTCTGGAACCAAGAAGAACTAGTTTTTCCTTTTTCCATATGAGATAGTATATCAAAAATCATTAGGCCTTCTCTGATATTCTCATCTCCAGGTTAAACATTCCTAATTCCTATCATTTTTCCCCTTTTGGCATGGTTTCAAGTTCATCAGCATCCTGATATCTAGCTTTTGCTCTTTCCCAAAATGTAGTTATCTGGAATATTTTTTTAATGTCATCTGGAAAGAGCCACTGTTATCCTCAACATGAGCACTCTATTGTAGTCTAAGATTGAATTCATTGTTTCAGCTACCATTTCACACTGTGGACTTCGTACTGAAACCAGAGATACAGTTGTCTGCCTCCGCCTATCACATCATAGGATCATATATTTAGAGCTAAAAAGAAGCTTAGAGACCTATTCTAGTCCAAACTTCTCTCTTTAGAGAGAAGGAAATTGGGACCCAGAAGCAGTGAAGTGACATGCCCCAGGTGTAGCAGTTAGTAAATGACAAACCCAGCATTTGAACTCAAGTCCTCTCAACCCAAATCCATCCTGCTTGTCTACTGTACAACCCTGTCTTTGTCTTTTTCCCATGGATTGTCTAGCCACAACTCCCCATTAAATATAACAATAAATATGTTTATTAATTTCTCACTATGTGGAGAGAATCATTCTTTATCAACTAACCTTTTCCTAAGGCAAATATGGGACTTAAGATAGCTGTATATTAATTTTCAACCTAATAGATATGATCCATCAATGTAGCTTGTCAAGAATTTGTTTTTTAACTTTTGGTTCCCCGTTTTATGTTCAATGTGTTAACTTCTCCGCAACTTCTCTGATTTGCAATATGCATGTCATCTATATCTTCATCAATCATTGGTAACAACTTTTGATAAGAATTAGGCTTCCCAAGCATGGAATTATGGATATATGAAATGCTTAACAAATGTTTAATTAAATTTGCAAAGTTTTGTATTTTGCAAGACCTGTAACTGTGCCCAATAAATATCTACTATTAGTTATCACTCAGAGATTCAAATCATAGCAAAATCTGAAATATTTGCATAGGACATCTAATTGCTTTGCATTTCCCTATAATTTTATTGAAAATAATATAATAAACAAGAGGTTCAGCGGACTGTAATTTCAACACTAATCATGACCAACACTTTATAACTTGACACAACTTGGGATCTAACATTAAGACAAAGATATCACATTTAGACATCCCTGTAATATATACTATTACCCTTCTTATATTTTCATTAATTCAGTCAAATGGAACATATAGAAACAGTTATCAAATTTTCATAAACAATAAAATACAGTTTATTTTTAAATAATGTTAGGAAAAATTCAAAAACTAATTTTTCCTGACAGTTTTCCCTTCCCCCCCTTCAGGATTTGCACCATCATCAGTCATCAAATCACATTTTGGAAGCTTGAAGGAACAATTTAAGTGCACAGTATACGCAGACTATTTGGGGCATGTTAAAGGGCTGGAATCACAGAACATATGTGACTTATTTTTTTAAGGAAACCTATAGCATAATTTCACGAGTCTCCAAAAGTATCACACCATCCGTGCTGTTAATCATGGGCGTTTACTCATTGGCAAAGGTTCCATGCATTCTGTCTCCAAAGGACTACACAATTTTCAAAAGGCTTTTATGAAAAGTGGTAAATCAATTTTTTTTGCCTATAAGACAAGCTCAGGTATATTTCCTAAAATAATATGAAAATATAACACCGTGAGAGTTACCTTCAAAGAGGTTTTCTGCATAAATGCCACATAATTCCAACAGCACCGTAGGCTATTAGTAGAATCAAAATCATTTTATGAGAACAAATTATGTAAAAAATTATTATTTATATAGTGAGAAACTCTTGTCATTAAGTTCCATCTAAAACACAGACTATATGATGACCTCTTGTTTCTAAATTCAGTATAATAACCACTTCAGAAATGAAAGGAATGAATAAAGCAATGGAGACTAGGAGCATGATTTAATTGCAATACTGAATTCATGGACTAGGAAACTACCCCTTCTAATGTATATACCTTTTCTATGGTTTATAGTCCTACAGAGCTGTCCAGTGTGAAAGGCTGTACTTTGCCAGGGTCACACTGCCAATATTGGACAAAGTTGAATCCACCCAGCTCTGAGGGTGGCTCCCACATTACTATGCTACACTCTTTCCATTCAGGGGACTAACCTACATATTTTATTCATATTGAATTGTACTTCTACTTTTCCATAAAAAAAATAAGTTCATCATAATTTGTACAAAATAATCATAGTTTTAGTTTTGTCTTCCTCCTATTCTAAAGCCTATTCTAAATTTTGAAAACCTATTCTAAATTTAAATAATTGTTTTAAGAATTAGAATTCAACATTCTGAATGTTCAGAATACTAGGATTTCTCTTAATAGTCATAAAATCACAGAGTCTCAGAGCTGGAAGATACTTGAAGGCTAAACTACAGAGAGCGGGATAAAAATATTTTTGAAAGCCATCTCTGAAAAGACACTTAACACTTTCTATTTCTTGTCTCACATGAGTGAAAAATGAGAAAAAATATGTATACTGATAGTGTATACACCTATCTGTGATTTATCATATGGTCAAAGTAGCTGGGCCCAAAGAAATATATTGTTTCTGTAAAAAAGAACTGGAAAATTACTGATGTTCCTGTCATTTTTGCTGAACAAATATTAATGTTCAATAGGTCTCTGGAATATTTAAAAGTCATATGCTCTATGAAGCAGGCAATGAATGATATTGTTTATGTCTAAATTGTGGGTAACAACTCCAAATGAATGGGCATTCACTTAAGAATGGGATATCCCCCATGACTTGAGCATTGTGCAGTGCTAAGAATTTGATTAAAGCAGGTAATGCTGTAATTAATTGATATACACTGAAACCTTCTGTGATTTTTTTAAGCAAAGAAAATCATGCTGGTACTAGCTGGGGGTAAAAAAAAAAATCACAGTAATGGAAACTGAAATCCCTTACCTAGCCAGAGGCATAAAAACTGAAGAAACACTTCATCATGTCCCTGTCCCTCTGGTGACCTCTGCACAAATGCTTTCTACTTGAACCTACCATTATGAACCTTTTATAGTGATGCATAAGCATACTGTAATTCCACTTCTTTACAGAATGCCCTACCCTTTTACCTTCCTCATATCAAATAAAGAATGTCTCTTTATCTGGCTGCTAAACTCCCATTTCATCTGAAATTCAAAATGAACCCTAACTGGATTCTCCTCATCTAGTTTTTCCTCTTGCAAATATGGTATCTCCTAAAAAGTCACCATGAGCTAAAAAATATTTAATTCACAATATGTTTCCTGGTCTTTCTATTTTCATTTCCACTATTTTTCCACTAATTATTTTTGACCCTTAATATCCCACACCTGAACAATTGCAGTAACTCTGGACTATTCTCCCTGACTTTTATTCATTTTCTGTCTGTCTGTCTGTCCTTCTCTCCTTCCCTCTCCCCCCCTCCCTCTGTCTCTCACTGTCTGTCTCTCTGTCTCTCTCTGTCTCTCTCTCCCCACCCCAAGACATCCTGTATATCAACAACATTAAACACTATTCTGATCACAATATTCTTTATTTTAAAAATACCAAAAAACACAATTTCTCAGCTGGTCATTCAAGATTATTCACAATTTCTTCATGATACATCTTTTCAGTCAATTTAGACTACTACTATTCTAAAAACAAACATGGAATTTTTCTATATGTATCCCTTTGCCTGAGTCCCTCCCTCTGCCTAGGATGCTCCTTCATATCATCTTGTCTAAGACTTCCTTGATCACTCTAAAATACAAAAAAAGTATTTCCCCCTTTTCTGTGATGCTATAACATTTTGTTCCTTTGTTCTCTCTCTCTCTATGTGTGTGTGTGTGTGTGTATAAAACCTATCAAATATTACTGTAGTTTTCATTTCTTATTCATCTACTAAAGGAGTTAAGACATAGTATGTTAGAAACAGTATTGGTCTCAGTGTCAAAACAAACCTGAGTTCAAGCTCTGGTTCTGATACTGTCTGAGTTACTCCAAGTGTTGGTTTTCTCATCTGAAAAATGTAGATTGTAAGACTTAACATTACCAATTTGTGTTTTGCAAACCCTAGAATACAACAGGAGTCTGAGTGTTATTAGATTATTAACTTCCTGAAAGGAAATACTATGTCTTCATCTTTCACATGCTCATTGCTCTGCTTTGTACCTGTTAGGGGCTCAGCAAGTATTTGCTGGATGAGCAACATGGAAAAAGATTATTTCTAAGAGCAGCAGAATATGTTGTTCAAAGAAATTATATTATTTTGACAAACATGTGCAAAGCACCATTAAACACTGAAAATGCAAAGATAAAAACAAGAAACTTACATAATATTTATATTTTTGCCATGACCAGGTCACTTATCTATTTTCAAAATGCAGGCTGGTTTCAACCTAGAAGAAAAGGTAAAAAAGGTTGTTAGATTACCTCTCCACTCTCCAAATTGTTAGGGAGAAAGAAATGTTCCTTTTAAAAGTCTTCCACTTTGGGAAACAGCCAAACTGACAAACTCAAAGAGTGGTAGCTCATGGTTTGATGACAATTCATGAAGAAGTTTCCAAGAGACTTCAGGGAGCTACATGTAGTCCTGTGCTATTTAATACTGAGTAAAGACAAGAAGACACATTCATTAAATCTGCCAATGACACAAAACTAGAATTAGCTAGAACATTAGACAACAGTCAAGTGGTCAAATATTTCTCATATGAAACCTTGGATTTTGGAAATAGATTTCATAATTATATAATGAATACAAGTATGGAAGAATACACAGGCTACAGTTTATCTGAAAAAAAGGCAAATTTAAGGGGTGACTAGATGGATGAAAAGATAATGTTTCAGAATAGGCTTTGATTTTCTGGATCATATTTTAAAATATATGAATATCAGATCATTTTCCTGGCTCTGGATGGATCACACATAACATGGGCTTGTAATTTTACCAGAGAGGTTCTACACTGAAAAAAACAGAAATGAAAGAGTTATCTGCCTATCCACCATGCAAGATACCATTGGAAGCAATTACAATATAAGGAGAAGAGAAATAGAAATACCCAGAAATTGATGGGACAAAACAAAAGCTAGAAGTCAGCAGCATCATCCCTGGCCTCAAAATATGGTAGCCAATTAGACGAACAAAAGAGAATAATGCATAGAAGAAGGTATGATCTCAAAGCTATCACCAACACTGGATTTCATAGACTGAGACCAATGACTGAAACATAGTTTTAAAAGAGTATGATGTATTTGAAAGGAACAGGACAGGTAAAGGAAGGTACTATTGTATTTGACAAAAAAATTTACTGATGTGAGGAAGTCCACAAGCTAGAGAAAAAATTATGGGGGGGGGGCATTTGCATGAGATCAACAGAGGTAGAAAGAGAAGCAATATTGGTGCTGAAGGAAATCACAGATCATCGGGTGGAATAAATGGAGTGCTAGACTAGATTAAACTTCATTTAAGCCTTCATCACCTTCTACCTGAACTCTTTCAATGCCTTCTCATTTGCCTACCTTCCTCAAGTGAGTTCCCACACCAATTATCTACTCAGCTAACAAAGGGATTTTCTCAAACAAGAGTCTCACCATGTCATTTTCTGGTTTCAATGAGTTTCAGTTTTCTATTTGCCCTAAGATCAACTATAAAATCCTCTTTTATAAAATGGTCTCTTCCTACCTTTCTACCCTTCTCACACTTGACCCTCTTCCATGTGCTCTATGTTCCAACCACACGAGCTCACTTGAAGTTCCTCAAACGTGACAAGCCATTTCCTTTTATTTAAAGTTTTGGTGATGTCTTTTACATTACAGATATTTCCAGATCTCCTTTCTCTGTGAGTGCTCTCTTGTAACAAAAATAAAACAGTTAAGCAAGACTAACAGTATGGTGACCTCACCATTCCATGCCTGCAGCAAATCTCACCAAACACTCTCTTTTTCAACTGATTTTAATTAACAAATTTTTGAGCTAACAATTTTTAATTAACAAATTTCCTCTTCTACCCACCCTCACTCTATCAAAAAAGAAAAAAAAAAGAAATCCGTAACAAGAAGATACAATACCAAGCAAACTAATTCCCAAATTTCCTAATTCTGTACTCAAATCTATCACCTGCCTGCCAAGAGATAGATTTCATCATCAGTCCTCTGGAAACATGGGTAGATATTGTATTGGTCATAGTAGTCAAAGTCATCTTGATAATGTTATTATTATTGTATAAATTGTTCTCCTGACTTTGCCCATTTCATTTGTCATTGGTTTGTAAAAGTCTTCAGAAATGTTTATTTTAATTATATTGTTGATATTGCAAAAATTGCTCTCCAGCTCTGATTACTTCACTCCATTTCACATCTTTCCATCTTTGTGCTGGCTGCTCCCCATTACTGAAAAGGTCTGCCCCTCATCTTCCCTTTACTTGCTGGTTTTCTTCAAGACACAGCTCAGATTTCAACTTCTGCTGGAGGTCTTTCACCTTCTTCCCATTTTCTAGTGCTTTTCCATCTCACATTACTTCACCCCCTCCCATGTCTGTCTGTCTGTCTATCTGTCTGTCTCTCTCTCTCCTTTTCTCTCTTTCTCTCACACGCACACATATACACACAAAAATAATATGTATGTATATTTGTACAATACATACCTATATATGTATATATCTATCATTTGAATGGAGAAAGCAACATGTAAAAACCAAGTAAATACTATATAGTGTGTATACATATATGTGTGTGTATTTAATATATATAGATAGATAAATAGATAGTATTTACCTAGGTTTTTTTTTTAATTCTGTTCCCCCCATTTGAATATAAGCACCTTTAGAGCAAAGACTGTCTTTTTTCCTTTTTTTCTATCTTCATTGCTTAGTATAGTATTTGCCATAAGTACTTAAATACCTGTTGACTGACTGATGACTGACAGACTGACCTGAGTTTTAATTCTGCTGAGATACTAGTTTTGTGACACTGAACAACTCATCTGACATCTCTGTGCTTCAGTTAACTCATCTGCAAAATTAGAGGGCTGAATTCTCTTCCATCTCTAAATCTCTGATCCACCAGTCTGGACAGAAGGAATACGGAGACAAGGAATTTGAGAAACAGAAAACAAGCCAATCACAGAGGAATAATCTAGTCATGATCAGAGACTGAAACTATCCCAAAACCTAATGGAGCTCTCTTTCTGCCCAAAGTAAACCAACTTAGTAGCAATTCTTTCTTTCAAGAAAGAATTTCTTCCAACTCACAGTGATATTCTATATCTGATTCTAACCAGCAAGGAGCAACTTGTTACTGGGAAGGACATAATAGAAATCTTAGAGGAAAGTTGTTACTTCATCTTAGAATGCGAGAGAAAGAAAGAAGAAAAGTTAAGAAAAATCTGAAATGATCTAGATCTTTGAAGAGCATATGTCAAAGGTTTCAGAGGAAGGACAGGTCAGGTTCCATGAGCCTAAAATATCACAGGGGAAAGACATTTCAAATGCTCTCAAAATGGAATTCTGAAGACATAAAGAAATAATTCTGAATATGAGTTAAAAGGAGATTTGTCTAATGAGATCATTGTGGATGCACAGAGAGTTCACCAACTG
Source organism: Bettongia penicillata ogilbyi (assembly GCA_023548195.1). Taxonomy (NCBI): domain Eukaryota; kingdom Metazoa; phylum Chordata; class Mammalia; order Diprotodontia; family Potoroidae; genus Bettongia; species Bettongia penicillata. The sequence continues at coordinate 3,718,438 of JAJHZJ010000569.1, forward strand.
TCTCAGATTTTAAAAAGCCATGAACAAAACCTGGAAGCAACGATAGATAATAGAGGCTCACTACTTCATGTCACTCTAATATGGAAATATTTTATGTGATTGCACATGTGTAACCTATATCAGACTGCTTTCCATTGCAAGGAATGGGGTGGAGAAGGAGGGATAAAACATGGAACCCAAAGTATAAAAAAAAAAGTTAAAAATTGTTTTTACATGTCATTGGACGAAAATAAAATAGTAAAGAAAAAATACTTCACATTACTGTTATATAAAAACAGTATCAGGAATGTTAAACTAATAATGAGCTAAAGATGGCAAGGAAAATAAAGGGATGCTTTTGATATATTCAAGGGAAAAGTAAGATAAATGAAGCTATATGATTACTACTTTAGGTGGATGAGACAATCAGTAAAGAATAGTGAGAAGGAAGAGATGCCCGATTTTGATTTTGCTTCTATTTTCTTTGCCAATGAAATTGGTATTTTGGTCTGGAAAATACAGAATAAAAATCCTTAAGAGGCAGTTGATATACAAGATAGAGAGGAAGAGAGAGAAGCGCATCTAGCTGCTCTTTATGAACTCAAGTGACCACATTCACAACATAGGTAATTCAAAAAACTTGCAGACATAATTGTTGAATTACTCAGAGCTCCTGAACAATACATAATCTGCCCATTCATCTATATATTTTAAAATGTTTCAGCTTAATGATGATTTTTAAGTTTGTAATTTAAAAAATCAAAAGATATACCATAGGATTGTTAGAAATGCAAGTATTTTCCCAATTTTCAAAAAAGATAAAGGAAATAGAGTCTACTACTTTTAGGTCATTGAGATTTGCTTTGGTTCTTGTCAAAATTCTGGAAAATATCATTAAAGAGAGAGGTGATGAACATCTGAAAAAGGAACCATTGGACAGTAACACCTACCATAGTTTCATAAAGAACAAGTCACACCAACAAACCTGGGAAGATTTTTATGAACTGATACAGAATATAATGAAATAATTTTACACAATAACAATACTATAAAGACAAACATCTTTGAAAGATTAGAAATCTCTGACCACTGCCATGGTCAACCATGGGAATGATGATGAAGCGGAGTAGCTAGCACCAAAAGTGAAAAGATGGGCTAAAGATGTTGAATGAGACCTGACTAATGTGGGAACGTGTTTAGCTTAACTGTGCATATCAGCTAAAAAATTCTGGTTTTGTTTTTTAATTGGGGTGGAGAGAAATTAAATACTTGTTAACTAAAAGGAAAATATGTATTTTAAAAGTGAACAAGTCATGCCAAACTAACTTCATTTACTTTTTTGAAAGGGTCACTAGAGAAGGGTCAAGAAAATTCAACAGTTTCATATATACAGTCATATAGTTTTATATATATATATATATATATATATATATATATATATATATATATACATATGTATGCATATATAGCTATACAGGTACATAAAGACCTTGACCCTTGACATTTTCAAAGCACTTAAGAAATTTTTTCATGTTATTCTTGCGACAAATATGGAAATTATATGTGAAAGGGATACTAATGCAGTTAATTGGCACATAAATTCAGAATTTGTTGCGTGGTCAAACCTCAAAAGAAGTCATTGTTATTCCATGTCAACTTGAAAGAAAATCTCTGGTGGAATAATTCTTAGATATATGTTTGGTGCTGACCTGTTTACCATTTTTATCAATAACTAGGATAGTAACATAGATTGCATGCTCATTAGCTTTGAGGATGATACAAATCTCAGAGGCCTAGAGAAGATATTGGATGAGAAAATGGCAGGCATTTAGAGGAGGAATGCCCAGATGACAAAAGACCTCAAATCATGATCTATAAAACTTTACCAAGGTGATGAGGAGACTTATGAGTGATTAGGGAATGATAGCTATCGTCAAACATGTGATATAGGAAAAAAATTAGACTAATTCTCTTTTGTTCCATTGGTCACACCAACTAGAAACAAGCAGCAAATGTTTGAGGCCAATTTAGGTTTAATACAAAGAAAAATCTCAAAACAATCAAAACCGTTCAAAAGTGGAATGGATGCCTCAAAGGAGAGCAGGCTATACATCCCTTTTTAACTTTAAGCAAATATTGGAAAATATCATGTTAGTTACATTATCAAGGAGATTCTACTTTAAGTACAGGTTGAAATTGATGGCTTGAGATATCTCTTCCAACCTTAAGATCCCATAAATAAAAAAGAAGACACATTAGAAGAAAATGGATAAATCGATCATAATATTACCTATGGTACCTACCTTACATGATATTCTAAGGTTAACATGAAATAAAGTATATAAAAAGCTTTACTAAAATGAAACTGTTCTGTGAATGCCAAGTGTTATTACTAATAATGATGTTGACAAAAAAATAGGTCAGATCTACAGTAGTTGATACACAATTACATCTAATAATAAGGGAGAATAAAGAATTAATGTTGCTCCGAAGGTTTCAAATTGGGATGACTAGAAGAATAGTAATTCTATCAGTAGAAATATCACTGTAATCCCCCTACGCCACCCCTGACAAAAAATACAGAAATAGGAAAGTTAGAGAAGCATATAACTTTGGGGATTTAAGTAATGAGTTCAGGTTTAGACACATTGATTTTGAGGAGTTTGGGATATATAAGTGGATGTGGCCAGCAATAGCAAGCAATTAAAGACTAGAATTAGGGGAGATCTGGAGAATAGTACTCATTTTTGAGTCATCCATAGAAATGTATTAACTGTTGCCATGGAAGTAGATGACTCAGTTAAGGGAGAGATTGTCCAGACAGAAGAGGGTTGAGTAGATAACTTTGCAGAACATTCACACTTATGTAGCAGGAGAGAGAAAAAACCAGCAAAGGATATTTTAAAAGGGTGTTCTAAGAATCAGGAAAAAGGATATGAATTTTCTGGACATATTGTTATGAACTACACAGAATTTCTAAACTATATATCATTGTTACACTGGATATGGAGGACAAAAATAGCAACTTTTATATAAGCTTCCCTATAATAAGACTTGTATTTTACTTCAAGTAAAATAAACAAAGATGTTTTCAGCATTATGTCAATCAACATTTACTAAACATTAAGCATCTGCTATGTGCAAAGTACTGGTTTGAGCACTAAAGGCAAAAAAAAAATTATTAAGACCTGGTTCTTTTTCTCAAGGAATATGCAGTTTATCAGATCTGATAAAAATGGGTATTAATACCTGTGAAGTGAAAAAACAAACAAGCAAAAAAAAAACTCCAACAAATGTTGCAGAGAAGATAAGATTGACAAGGACAGGGAAAAGCCAACTAGATTTGGTAATAAGGAAATCAAAGAACCTTAGAAAAAAATTTAGTTAAGCAGAGTGGCTTCAGGTATCACTTCTGTCACATCTGTGTGACCCTGGTCAACTCAATTAATCTTTGAGTGCTCTAGGTCAATCAGTCAATATGTATCTATTAAGTTCCTGCTACATGCTAGACACTTTACTAAGCATTAGGAATACAAAGGAAGGCAAAATATAGGACCTGCCCTCAAGAAGTTCACAATTGAATGTCATAGACAACATGGAAACCACTATACACACACAAGTTAAATACTAGAGCTAATCAATAGAGAGTCCTAGCATCAAGGGAAGTCAGAAAAGACTTTTTGTACAAGATGGGATTTTAGCCTGGACTAGGAGGAGATGGAAACGAAGAAGGAGATAGCAGGCATGGAGAGCAGTTGATAAAAATGCTTGGAGTAAGAAGATAGAATAGCAAGTAAACCAGCACAACTGTATTACAGAGTATGTAGAAAGAAGTAAGGTATAAGAAGACTGCAACAGTAGAAGGGAGGCAGATTATAAAGGGATGTGAATGCCAGAAAGTGGATTTCATATTTGATCCTACAGGGCATAGGGAGTTGCTGGAATTTATTTAGTAGAAGGGTGTTATGCTCAAACTTGCATTTAAGGAGATTAATTTGAAAGAATGAACTGGTGTGGGGAGAGACTTGAGGCAAGGAGATCAATCAGCAAGGTATTGCAACGGTCCAAGCAGGAGATGATAAGAGCCTTGACCAGCACAGTGTTGGTGTTGGAGAGAAGCTGGCATATACAGGAGATGTCAAGGTAAACTTGACATGTCTTGGTGATATATTTGATAAGAGGTAGGGGGAGGTAGGAGAAAATAAGGAGACAAAGATGACAAGTAGGTAACAAGGCTAGGTGACGAGAAGGAAATTAGTCTCGCACATATAGAGTTAAAGATATCTGCAGGACATCACCATTTGAGATATCTAATAGCCAGTTAGGGATGTGAGTCTGAATTTTAGGAGAAAGCAGGGGTAACTAGTAGCTGAGTATATAGTGTGCTGGGCCTGGAGTCAGGGAGATCTGAGTTCAAATCTGGCCTCAGATCCTTCTTAGCTTTGTCACTTGGGCAAGTCATTTAACCTTGTTCTTTTTTGAAGAGAAACGGGATTCTGGGAAGATGGCAGAGTGGGTCAGAAACTTGTAGGTCCAAATTTTTTCCACAGACAGAACATAACCTCAAAATGAACACAGAGCAGCAAAAACAAAGGAGTAAAGCAGATGTTCTCCTGTTTGCCTTGGTTTTCTTATCTTCAAATGAGCTGGAGTAATGGCAAACCACTCCAGCATCTTTACCAAAAAAAACCCCAAAGCAGGTTACAAAGAGTTGGCTATGACTGAAAAAAAACTGTTAAATAACAAATAGATTTGAAATGAATCATCACTGAGACTATATAAGTGAAATTGTAAGAGTTGAGATCACTGAATGAATTCGTATGTAGAGAGGAGTGCCCAACACAGAATCCTGGAGGTTACTCACCATAGTGGGTCTGAACTAGACAAAGAAATAGCAAAAGAGGGGCAGAGCCAAGATGGTGAAGTAGAATCATGGACCTGCTCGAGCTTCCCCTGCAAAGCCCTTAAAATATCTGTAAAAATGACTAAACAAATTCTAGAGCAGTAGAAGTCACAAAATAGCACAGTGAAATAGATTTCCAGACCAAGACAATCTGGAAGGCCAACAGGAAGGGTCTATTGCACTAGGTTCAGAGCAGATCACAGCCCAATGTGAGCCTCACCAGCACAGACAACATTGACATGGGCTTCAGGCTTCTGAATCAGGGAAAACTATTGCAGTTACCAGATTTCTCAACCCATAAACAGGAAAGACAGCTTCAAAGGTCAGTGAGAAAGCTCTCTCACCTGGGTGAGAGGGGAATGTAGGTCCCAGCCCCAGAGCAGTCACAGCAGTTGCTGTTTCTGGAGCTGTCAGACTACAGATGATGGGGGAATCAAGTAGCTGATCTGGGTCTCAGTCCTGAGTGGCGGTCCTGGGATGAGGAGGTGTGCTAGCATGGCGAAGCTGGTAGCAGTATGGAGAAGGAATCCTACTTGCAGTTCCAGGGCAGAAAAGAGTGCTTGTGGTTGCTCAAAGAACAGAACACAAGCCAGGACAGGAGTAAATACCTCTTCCTTGATTATGACACTTGGGAAATATTGAGAACTTACAGGTCCCTAGAGACACAAAACCTTTGAAGCCTGGAGTGGTATGCCCTCCACTCAACAATGGATTCAAAAGTCAAGTAATTGTCTGGGAAAATGCCCCAAAAGAGGAAAAAAATAAGACTATAAAAGGTTGCTTTCTTGGTGAAAATATATTTTCTTCCATCCTTTTAGATGAAGAAGATCAAAGCATACAACCAGAAGAAGACCAAAGCATGTACCTGGAGGAAAACAGCAAAGCCAAGACTCCTACATCAAAAGTCTTCAAAAAAATACGAAATGACCTCAGGCCATGGAGGAGTTCAAAAAGGATTCTGAAAATCAAGTAAGAGAAGTGAAGAAAATTGGAAAGAGAAATGAAAATCATGAAAATCATGAAAAACAATTCAACAGCTTACTAACAGAGACACAAAAAATGCTGAAGAAAATAACACCTTTAAAAATAGACAAACCCAAGTGGAAGAAGAAATCCAAAAAACGAGTGAAAAGAAGAATGCCTTAAAAAGTAGAATTGACCAAATGGAAAAGGAGGTCCAAAAGCTCACTTAAGAAAATAGTTATTTTAGGGAGCAGCCAAGATGGCAGAGTAGAAAGATTCACATATGCTAGCTCCGAACTCACAGTCCATAAATTACCTGTAAAGAGGAACTCCCAACAAATTCTGGAGCAGTGGAAGCCTCACAACAACAGAGTGGAGTAGATTTCTGTTCCAGAGAGCCCTGAAAAACCAACACCAAAGGTCCATTGTGCACTGGACCTGGAGCAGAGCCCAGACCTGCCTTGGCCACGCAGCACCGAGGGGAGCAGATCCAAGCAGGCTTCAGGGACTGAATCTCTGCTGGCCGCGAAGGTCCCTCAACCCACAGGCACAAAAGTCAGTGAGAGAGCCTTCTGGGCTGGCCAAGAGGGGAGTGGGGTGTCTCCATAACTCAGGCCCCCTTGGGCGGCAGCAGCAGAGGCAGCAGACAACAAGGGTTCCCAAAGCAGACAGGAGCTCAGATCCATTGTTGAAGGTCTCTGCATAAACCGCCTAAGGGAACTGAGCCCCATGTGGCGGCCCTGCCCCACCTGAGCACCTGAACTTAATCTCACACTGAATAGCAGCACCGCCCCGCTGAAAGCCCTGAGGCTGGGAAGCAGCATTTGAATTTCAGACCCCAAGCACTAGCTAGGCAGATCTGGAGGTGAGGCAAGGGTGGAGAGGAATCTCAGAAGTCAAGTAACTGGCTGGGAAAATGCCCAGAAAAGGGAAAAAAAATAAGACCATAGAAGGTTACTTTCTTGGCCACCAGATATTTCCTCCTTTTCTTTCTGATGAGGAAGAACAATGCTTACCATCAGGTAAAGACATAGAAGTCAAGGCCTCTGTATCCCAAACATCCGAAATAGACATTCAATGGGCTCAGGCCATGGAAGAGCTGAAAAAGGATTTTGAAAATCAAGTTAGACAGGTGGAGAAGATGCAAGAAAAGCATGAAAAGCAGGTCAACATCTTGCTAAAGGAGACCCAAAAAAATGCTGAAGAAAATAACACCTTGAAAAATAGGCCAACTCAATTAGCAAAAGAGGTTAAAGAGCCAATGAGGAGAAGAATGCTTTCAAAAGCAGAATTAGCAAAATGGAAAAAGAGGTTCAAAAGCTCACTGAAGAAAATAGTTCTCTCAAAATTAGAATGGAACAGATGGAGGCTAATGACTTTATGAGAAACCAAGAAATCACAAAACAAAACCAAAAGAATGAAAAATGGAAGATAATGTGAAATGCTTCATTGGAAAATAAAATAGTTATTTAAAAATTAGAATGGAAGATATAGAAGGTAATGACTTTATGAGAAATCAAGAAATTATAAAATAAAACCAAAAGAATGAAAAAATAGAAGACATTAACTCACTGGAAAAACAACCGACCTGGAAAATGTATCCAGGAGAGATAATTTAAAAATTATTGGTCTACCTGAAAACCATGATCAAAAAAAGAGCTTAGACATCATCTTCCAAGAAATTAGCAAATAAAATTGCCCTGATATTCTAGAGCCAGAGGGTAAATAGAAATGGAAAGAATTTATCAATCACCTCCTGAAATAGACTCTAAAAGGAAAATTTCTAGGAATATTATAGCCAAATTCCAGTGTTCCCAGGTCAAGGAGAAAATACTTCAAGTAGCCAGAAAGAAACAATTCAAGTATTGTAGAAATACAATCAGGATAACATAGGATTTAGCATCTTCTACACAAAGGGATCAAAGGGCTTGGAATATGATATTCCAGAGGTCAAAGGAGGTATGATTAAAAGCAAGAACCACCTATCCAGCAAAAGCGAGTATAATACTTAAAGGGAAAAATGGAATTTCAATGAAATGGAGGATTTCCAGGCATTCATGTTGAAAAGACGAGAGCTGAATAGAAAATCTGACTTTCAAATACAAGAACCAAGAGAAACATGAAAAGGAAAATAGGAAAGAGAGGCCATAAGGAACTCATTAAAGTTCAATTGTTTACATACCTACATGGAAAGATGATATTTGTAACTTAAAAGACTTTTTCCATTATTAGAGTAGTTAGAGGGAATATATATGTGTGTGTGTATGTATGAGTATATTATATATATTCAAATATGTAGGTATGCATGTATATTTATGTATGTGTGTATATATTATATATGTGTAGGTAAGTATATGGGTGTATGTATGTAGATATGTATACACACATATACAGGTGTATATATGTATGTAGGAGTATATTATATATACAGATATTTAGCTGTGTATGTGTATGTATGTATATGTATACTATATGTGTATATGTATATATGTAGGTAGGTATATGAGTATATGTGTGTATGTATATATATTTGTATACATACATATATTTTATATATATATGTGTATAATATATACAGAGGCATAAGGTGAGCTAAATATGAAGGGAGAATATGTAAAAAAGAAAATTTACTGTTGAGTGGAATGTACTAGGAGAAATAGAAAGGAAGAAGTAGAATGTAGCAAATCATCTCATATAAAAGAGGCAAGAAAGAACTTTTACAATAGAGGGGTAGAGGGGGGAGATGAAAGGGAATAAGTGAGCCTTATTCTCATGGGATTTGGCTTAATGAGGGAATAATATGTACTCAGTTGGGTATGGAACTCAATTTTACCCTTCAGGAATGCAGGAGGGAAGAGGATGGGAGAGGGAAAACAACAGAAAGGACAGCAAATTGGGAAACGGATAATCAGAAGCAAACACTATTGTGGGGAGACAGATCAAGGGAGAGATGGAATAAATGGAGGGCAGGACAGGACAAAGGGAAATGTGATTAGTCTTTCACAACATAACTGTTATGGAAGTGTTTGCATGGCTACACATATATGACCTATTTCGAATTGCTTTCTATCTCAGTGAGGGTGGGTGGGGAAGGAGAGAAAGAATATGGAACTCAAAGCTTTAAAAATGAATGTTAAAAATTGTTTTTGCATTCAACTGGAAAATAAAATGTACAAGAAATAGGGTATAGAAATTTATTTTGCCTTACAGAAAATAGAAGGGAGAGTGATGGTAGAAGGGGGTGATAGAAGCGAGGACAGACTAACAGAAGGAGTTGATGGGGTACATGCTGTCCTGGGGTGGGGAGTGGGGAAGGATGGGAAGAAAATTTGGAATTCAAATTCTTGTGGAAATGAATGTTGAAATCTGAAAAATAAATAAATTACATATTAACATTTTTAAAAAGAAATAGCAAAAGAAACTGTGAAGGAGTGTTTACACTGTAGGATGAGAACCAGGAAAGATTACTGCCACAGATATAAAGAGAAAAGAGGGTATCAAGGAGAAGGGGGTGATCTACATTGTCAAAGTCTGCAGAGAGATCAAGAAGGATGAAGACTGAAGACAATGAGCTGTCTAGTTAAAAAAGCATCCTCATTTGGCGCTCCCTCCTGCAATAAAATCACAAATCCAATCCTTTTCCTTATCTATGCATTTCCAATAGCTTCTGATTCATGAATGTCTTTGAAATCTCCAATAAGAGATGGCGGAGTAGAAAGACTCACGTATGCTAGCTCTGAATCCACAGCCCAGAAATTTCCTGTAAGAAGAACTCCCCACAAATTCTGGAGCACTGCAAGGTGCGCAGAAACACAGTGGAAGAGATTTCCATTCCAGAGAGCCATGGAGAGCCCTCCCCAGGGGTCTGTCGCTCCCCGGAAAGCAGAGCCCACCCCTGTGCTGCCCTGGCCGTGCAGCCCCAGAGGAGCGGATCCGAGCAGGCTACAGGGACAGAATCTCCGGTGGCCGGGAAGGTCCCTCCAGCCACAGACGCTACAGGTCAGTGAGAGAGACTTCTAGGCTGGCTGAGAGGGGAGCGGGGTGTCTCCGTGACTCCGCCCCCCTTGGGAGGCAGCAGCAGAGGGAGCAGCAGAGGCAGTAGTGGCTGGGACTCCCCCAGCAGGCAGGAGCTCCATTACCTAAGGTCTCTGCATAAACCCCCTGAGGGAGCTGAGCCTGGGAGATGGCCCTGCCCCCACCCCCCACATTACTGAAGGTCTCTGCATAAAGCCCATGAGGGAACTGAGCCTGGGAGGTGGTCCTGCCCCCACCCGCCACATTACTGAAGGTCTCTGCATAAAGCCCCTGAGGGAACTGAGCCTGGGAGGTGGCTCTGCCCCCACCTGAGCACCAGAACTTAAGCTCACAGTGAATAGCAGCCGCTCCCACCACGTATAGCCCTGAGACTGGGAAGCAGCATTTGAATCTCAGACCCCAAAACACTAGCTGGGCAGATCTAGGCAGGGGTGGAGAGGAATCTCAGAAGTCAAGTAACTGGCTGGGAAAATGCCCAGAAAAAGGAAACAAAATAAGACCATAGAGAGCTACTTTATTGGGGAAGAGATGTTCCTTCCTCCTTTCATTTCTGATGACAAGGTACAATGCTTGCCATCAGGGAAAGACGTGGAGGTCAGGGCCTCTCTATCCCAGACATCCCATGTGAATGTCCCGTGGGCTCAGGCCATGGAAGAGCTCAAAAAAGATTTTGGAAATCAAGTTAGACAGGTGGAGGAAAAACTGGGAAGAGAAATGAGAGAGATGCAAGAAAAGCATGAAAAACGGGTCAATACCAAGGTAGGAGACCCACAAAAATGATGAAGAAAATAACACCTTGAAAAATAGGCTCACTCAGGGGCAGAGCCAAGATGGCAGAGTAGAAAGACTCACGTATGCGAGCTCCGAACCCACAGCCCATAGATTTAATGTAAGAAGAGCTCCCCACAAGTTCTAGATCACTGCAGGGTGTGCAGAAACACAGTGGAAGAGATTTCCATTCCAGAGAGCCCTGGAGAGCCGTCCCCAGGGTCCATTGCACCCCGGAAAGCAGAGTCCACACCAGCGCTGCCCTGGCGACGCAGCCGAGAAGAGCAGATCGGAGCAGGCTTCAGGGACGGAACCTCCGGCGGCCTGGAAGGTCCCTCCGCCCAAAGACTCTACAGGTCAGTGAGAGACATGTCTGGGCTGGCCGAGAGGGGAGCGGGGTGTCTCCGCGGCTCGGACTCCCTTGGGAGGAAGCGGCGGAGGCAGAGGCAGGGGCAGGAAGTGGTGGAGGCAGAGGCGGGGGCAGGAAGCGGCAGCCCCCGGGACTCCCCGAGCAGGCAGGATCTTCATTACTGAAAGTCTCTGCATAAAGCCCCTGAGGGAACTGAGCCTGGGAGGCGGCCCTGCCCCCACCCAAGCAACAGAACTAAAGCTCACATTGAATAGCAGCCATGCCTGCTGCGGAAAGCCCATTTGAATCTCAGACCCAAGCACTAGCTGGGCGGATCTAGGCGGGGGTGGACAGGAATCTCAGAACTCAAGTAACTGGCTGGGAAAATGCCCAGAAAAGGGAAGAAAAATAAGAGTATAGAGAGCTTTTTGGAGCAGATGCAAATGATCCCTCCTTTTGGATCTGATGACGAGGAGATATTCTTGCCATCAGGGAAAGACGTGGAGGGCGGGGCCTCTGTATCCCAGACATCCCAGGGGGTTGTCAGGTGGGCTCAGGCCTTGGAAGAGCTCAAAAAGGAAAAATAGGCTCACTCAGTTGGCAAAAGAGGTTCAAAAAGCCGATGAGGAGAAGAATGCTTTCAAAAGCAGAATGAGCCAAATGGAAAAAGAGGTTCAAAAGCTCACTGAAGAAAATAGTTCTCTCAAGATTAGAATGGAACAGATGGAGTCTAACGACTTTCTGAGAAACCAAGAAATCACCAAACAAAACCAAAAGAATGAAAAAATGGAAGAGAATGTGAAATATCTCACTGGAAAAACAACTGACCTGGAAAATAGATCCAGGAGAGACAATTTAAAAATTATGGGACTACCTGAAAGCCATGATCTAAAACAGAGCCTAGACATCATCTTTCATGAAATTATCAAGGAAAACTGCACTGATATTCTAGAACCAGAGGGCAAAATAAGTATTGAAGGAATCCATCGATCACCACCTGAAAGAGATCCAAAAAGAGAAACTCCTAGAACATTGTGGCCAAATTCCAGAGTTCCCAGGTCAAGGAGAAAATATTGCAAACAGCTAGAAAGAAACAATTCCAGTATTGTGGAAATACAATCAGGATAACACAAGATCTAGCAGCTTCTACATTAAGGGATCGAAGGGCGTGGAATAGGATATTCCAGAAGTCAAAGGAACTAGGACTCAAACCAAGAATCACCTACCCAGCAAAACTGAGTATAATACTTCAGGGGAAAATATGGTCTTTCAAGGAAATCGAGGACTTTCAAGCATTCTTGATCAAAAGACCAGAGCTGAAAAGAAAATTTGACTTTCAAACACAAGAATGAGAAGAAGCATGAAAAAGTAAACAGCAAAGAGAAGTCATAAGGGACTTACCAAAGGTGAACTGTTTACATTCCTACATGGAAAGACAATATTTGTAACTATTAAAACGTCTCAGTATCTGGGTAGTTGGTGGGATCACACACATACACACACCCACTCACACACACACACATGTGCATGCGTGCATGCGCACACACATACACACATGCACGCACATTCAGAGACGGAGAGCACAGAGTGAATTGAATAGGATAGGCCACATCTTAAAAAGAAAGTAAAGTAAACGGTGAGAGAGAAATGTATTGGGAGGAAAGAGGGTGAAATGGAATGGGGTAAATTATATCTCATTCAAGAGGCAAGCAGGAGACTTTTTAGTGGAGGGAAAAAGAGGAGAGCTGAGAAAAAAACAAGTAGTTTACCCTCATCACATTCGACTAAAGGAAGGAATAAAATGCACACTCATTTTGGTATGAAAACCTATCTGACAATACAGGAAAGTGGGGGAGAAGGAGATAAGCAAGGGGGGGGATGATGGAAGGGAGGGCAATGGGAGGAGGGAGCAATTTGAGGTCAACACTCTTGGGGAGGGACAGGATCAAAAGACAGAACAGAAACAATGGGGGGCAGGATAGGATGGAGGGAAATGCAGTTAGTCTTACACAACACGACTATTATCGAAGTCATTTGCAAAACTACACAGATAGGGCCTATATTGAATTGCCTGCCTTCCCAAAGGGAATGGGTGGGGAGGGATGGATAGAGAGAATTAGGAACTCAAAGTTTTAGGAACAACTGTTTAGTATTGTTGTTGCTACTAGGAAATAAGAAATACAGTTAACGGGGAATAGAAATTCATCTGGCCCTACAGGACAAAAGAGAAGATGGGGACAAGAGAAGGGAGGGATGACAGAAGAGAGGGCAGATTGGTGATAGGGAAAATTAGAATCCTTGGTGTATTGGGGTTGGGGGAGGGGATAAATGGGGAGAAAATTTGGAACCCAAAATTTTGTGAAAATGAATGTAAAAAGTTAAATAAATAAATAAATTTTTAAAAAAAAAGAAAAGAAATCTCCAATAAGAAAAGTAAAATTATTCAAGCTGTGTATAATATACACAAATACTGAAAAGTTAAAGGAAAAACTGGAGTACTTTTTGCTGTATGATAAAATATAAGACCAAAGTAAATTTAGATCACAAATTTAATTTGTACATTCACCTGCTAACTTCTTTCATAAAAAAAACCAAGCAGTTCTTTATAATATGCAAAAAAGTATGACACATTCATTCACTTTTATTTCTAAATTTCTTTCCTACACTAATGTATAATTTCTTATCTTTAGACAAGTGCAAATAAAATGGCAACATCATAAAAGCACATATATTTTTAAAGCTGGAAGTCTTGAACAGAACCTAGTTAAAACCATTTATTTTGGCAGTGAGGGGATTAAGGTCTAGAAAAGTAAAATGTTCTGCCCCATGTCATACTACTAACCAGTTATCTACCTGTAAATAAAATCCAAGTCTTTTAAATCAAAGTCTTGTTTCTTTTTCACTATAACTACTTATTATTAGGGGCGTCAGTTGGCATCAGGGATAAAGCCCTAGTCTTAGAGTTAGGAAGACAAGGAAAAATATAGTTTCAAACACTTACTAGCTATGTGACCCTGGACAAGTCACTTAACTCTATTTGCCTCAGTTTCCTCATATGCAAAAGGGCGATAATAATAGCGCCTAAATCACAGGATTGTTGTAAGGATCAAATGAGATAATATTTGTAAAGTACTTAGCACACTACTTGGCACATAGTAAACACTACATAAATGGTTGTTATTGTCAATACAACAATATATCCTTGATATGACTGGTTAAATATGACAATTTTGAGGACGAAATATACTGAATGTTTCCACGGTCAGACATGTTCTTTCATCTTTCTGTCCTACATCAGGTAAGCAGTCTTCTACCTTGACCCATGCTGCATGAAAACTGCTGTTGTGTGTGATCTTCTCCTCCAACAGCCTATTTCATCCCTTGAAACATAATCCCATTGTCTCGACCCCTTCTACCGACAAACTTGTATCCCTATGGCATCAGCAAAATATCCGTCACCAAAAAAAAAAGAAAGTAAAAAGAGGAAGACAAAACAAACGATGTTATACACACACTGCTTATACTACACATCTGGGATATGTTATACAACCTTTTTTTATTAATCAGGCATTGAATCTTTAAATAGACCTATATTAGCAAGTGGATACTTTTTTTATTAATTTGGAATCACTTGGACTTTGATTTGATTTTGCTTTACAACAGATCCCCATTGTTGAAAACTTTTCTTTCCTTTTAAAAGTGTGTGTGGTATTCCATGGCAGCATATTCCAGGCAGAAGTTCATGGTAAGTTCAGAGGAAAGGAATTTTCAAAGAAAACCCAAGACAAAGCATTGTGGGTAATGATATGGAAGGTTGACAAAACAATGATAAACAATGAAAATAAGAAATAATTAAGTGTGCTAAAATACTGCATCAGCATTTTGTGCATTGTTAACTTTTTTAGGGAAAATGTTATTTAATGGAATTTTTCAGAGAGATCCTAACCCAGGCTATGAAAACTGAATCGTGAATGTATAATTCTCAAGTATATTCCTTTAAAAAAATAAAATGTGCAAATATGTCAGCTTGAGATAAGGCTTTCTGAACAAAATATAATACATGGAAATCCTTTCTTAAGTGTTTTGTGGATTTAGGGAGGTAGGAAACTTAAAACAGTGGTGGTATGGTAAACATACAAGTCTAAACAAGGTGTGAAAAATTGAGTTCATGCAGTTACAGGCAAAATAAGTAGTCAAAAATAGCTGCTGAGAAAGAAAGGGGAAAAACCCTCATGACTATACTATAGTTTTTTAAAGGTCCCATATCCATTGAAAACTAAATCAAAAAAGGGGAGGGGAACTGACTAATTAGTATCTCCATTTTTCCCCCTTTATGCACTTAATCCTCACTCATTCACAGTAGAGAACAAGAAATGTAATCTTGTGTTAGTTTTGGTGTCAATCTTCATTTATTTTTATGTTACTTGTGCCCTTCAGATATCCCAGCCTTCCTTATAAAATGTCATCTATGTTAAGTATATATAATGCTAAACATATGATTTCATATAAGCATATAACATATTAAATATGTATTTATTGTGGGCTTCTAAATTCTTGGTATTATAGAATCTTTATGCATCATCTCTCATTCCCTGGATTCCTAATGTAGCGTTGAACTAAGGTCTAGAGGTTGCAGAATGGCCACAAATATGTCCACTATGGCTACCCTTTCAGTAACCCTCTGGAGACACCCCCTGGAACCTTCAATTTCCATGTGATACTCTGAAAATCATCTACTGATTTCCAGTAACAACCAACTCATTTCAACAGTTCAGCATATTGAACCAGTTTATTTCAGATGAGAGACATTTTAACTCTTAACATAAGCTATGCTTGTACATAATATATATATTTTTTTAAATAAACCATTCATTGATGGCAGCAGTCAAGTGTCTGTTTTGTTCAGCACACATTCAGGTATTGAAACAAAAATGAGTCATCATAATATTAAAGCTATCTGATATATTATATTAAAGCTGACTGCCTGGTGAAAGGATAACATCTCATAGCAGGCCAGGCAACATGATAATCAGTACTGACTTAAATCAACTGCTTTTGTGTATTCTAAATGCAACAGATTGAGACGTACATTCCTTTTGCAGGGAAATCAGATTTCAATGAACAATGAGAGGAAGTTTTTTCAACACTCATTCTAGTACTTAGTACAATAGCTGCAAAGACACACTACTTCAGTGTCAACTATGACAAAATAAGTTGGATACACCTGAGTCCTTAGAAAACTATTGCATTAAGTGGTAATATTCAGAAGATTAAACTTACTCCATAGATCAGTGTTCCAAGTCAGATCCCAGAATCCCTGGGGGTTTCTGACTTTTTCCAATCTACTCTTAAACATGATGCCTTCTTTGCCTTCAAAGACTGACTGGAAGCCTTAAGGGAAGAAGGCATGTGTACATGAAAAAATAAAGCAAGATCTATTTAGTTAAATAAGGCCCAGCAAAAACAGACTGCTGCCTCTTGGACACAGCTGTTTCCCTTCTAAGAATCACCTGCAGTGGCCAGGAGCTACATAAAGAACGCTCTCTACAAAGAACAAAGATCAAAATTGCTGTCTCACGTTTTGAAAGGTGCAGGTACTCTTCACTGTGTGGAATGTTATCAGAATTCTATCCATACCTGCTAAGTTTTAGACATTCAGTTTCATGAAGCCATAGACTGACTTCAGACTCTACATCCCGCTTCTCCTTTAGATCTTGTGGATGCTTCATTGAGAAACTGTGCTTTTGGTCCCGACATAGGTCTCTTTCCTTGGATGTGCCACTCTATTTTGTATTTTGCACTCACACTTCAATAGCTTGATTCTTCTGCCCTACACAATCCAATTCTTGTTTCCGTCCCCCTGTAATGGTGATTTAGTGATGTAGGTTTCCCCATCATGGCTGCCCAGATACTACTAACATCAGATCTGGAAGACTGTCTATCAAAACCTCTAGTCAGATTTGACTCTAGTTCTAACATTCTTACCACTGGGCAACCTAGCTGATGAAAATAAAGGGAAGTACTTAGAGTCAGATGAACTGAATTCAAATACTAGATTCACAACTTACTAAAGTTGTAAAACTTGGCAAATTACTGTACCACTCCTGGACTCAATTTCTTTCTCTGTAAAAATTAGTCTGTTGTATATAGTCTGAAGTTTTCTTCTGGGCAGCTAGGTAGTGCAGTGGCTAGAGCACCTAGCCTTGGAATCAAGAAGTCCCGAATTCAAATCTCATCTCAGAGACTTATGAGCTGTGTGACCCTGGGCAAGTCACTTAAAGCTGTTTGCCTCAGTTTCCTAATATGCAAAATGAACTGGTGAAGGAAATGGCAAACCACACAAGTTTCTTTACCAAGAAAACCCCAAAATGCAAAATGGGATGATGAAGAGTTGGATATAACAGAAATGACTGAACTATTTCCCTTCCAGTTCTAATTCTATAATGCTATGTTCCTTCATTGTAGAAAAGGACTTAAGAAACAATCACAGGCAAACATCCTACATACTGTTACGTAAGTACATTAGAGAGTTGTAAAAATAAACAACTAAATGAATGGGTGAAAGGTAAGGAGGAGAGATGAATAATAGTGCTATGTGAGCTCTAAGAAGACTATCCCAGAAATGTTCAAAGCATTGTATGACATTCTGTGGAAAATAAAAAAAGTAATAACAAGATAGAGTTCCCATCCTGAATTAGCTTATAATCTATACAGGTCATGGCACATAGAAAAATATTATAAAACTCAGAATATAATTACTAAGAGGAGAACATGGTATTTTGATCTCAGATGAGGGAAAGATCACTGCCAGCCAGGGAGTTAACAGTGTCAAAAAAGGTTTCATGGGGGAGTTGACATTTGACTAGATGTTGATGAATGACCATGGTTTTAACTGATATACTGGAGGTGGAAGGAAGGGGTAGGGAATTTCTGCACAAACAGAATGTTACAAAAATCATGGAGGCTAGAAAACAATGGGTATATGTGAGTGACAAAAAGTAACCCAGTTTGGCTGAATATTAAAGTTTTAAAAAGGAATTAGAGTTCAAACTTGTAAAGGTAGATTGGAGCTGGATTATAGAGGAACTTGGATATAAGGCTAAAAAGTCTTTTTGATGGCAATGGAATGATACAATCTTCTGTATACCTGTATGCCACTGGTAAGTCACATTTATTGTAGTAGATACAAAAGAACTTAAATGTCATATTATATTGCAGAATATTAGATACATGAAAACCTCAGAACTATTGACTTTGTTCTTTCTGTTGGATACATTTCACTCTGATGCACTCAAAAGGCTGAAACTGGTTGCTTAATGAGTCAATTTGTTAAAATATACTTATTAAATACCCATGTGCAAAGCAGCATGGCATAGTAGATACAGGGTAACTATACAGCCAGAAAGATGGGGATTTAAGTCCTACATCCTACATATCCCATATATTAGGTGTGTAATGACAGGTAAATCACTAAATCTCTTAGTGCCACAACCAACTCCCTAAGAACACAAATCACAGATAAATTGCAGATCTCTATTAATGGAAATAGTTGGCATGTCAAGAATTCTTACAGTGGCCCAGAACTGTTTGAATATTTAATATAACATATTTTTAAGTGTATGAAACATGGTTCCTACTCTTGAGAAATTGAAATCTAAACGGGCAAGTCAGGCATATTTGGCCCCTTAATCCATTTCCTTACACATTACTTCTCTTCTTATATCCCACCATCTAACCATGCTAGCCTGCTCACTGGTCCACACACACGATGACTCATCTCCCGCTTCTGTGCCTTTGCACTGGCCTCATGACCAGAATGTACCCTCTTCTCACTTCTCCCTCTTAGAAACCTTCATTTTCTTTAAGTACCACCTTCCACATGAAGACTTTTCCGAACACTTCTGCCCAGCTTTTAGCTCTTCCTCAAACCACCTTGTATTGGTTTTATATATAAATATATATATTTTTATTATTTACATTTGTACATGTCTCCATAGTCAAAATGTAAGACCTTTGAACCAGATGCTTATTCAATTTTGTTTTAAAATTCCCAGGTGCCTAACACATAGTATGCATTTAATGAATTTTTGTAGATTGATAGTAAGAGTTCCTCGCATCTGAGGCAACCAGGTGATGTAATGGAAAAAGCACTGGGTCTGGAATCAGGAAAACCTTAGTTCAAATGTGGCCTCAGATATTTATCTGCGTGACCCTGGGGCTGTATAATTAACCTCCATCTGCCTCAGTTTCAGAGAAGCTAGGTGGTATAGCGGATAGAGTGCCAAACTTGGAATCAGGAAGATTCATCTTCATAAGTTCAAATCTGGCTTTAGACTTTTACTACTTGTGTTACCCTGAGCAACTCAGTAACTCTGCCTCAGTGTCCTCATTTGTAAAATGAATGGGATAAAGAAATGGCAAAGAATTCCATTATCTCTGCCAAGAAAAGCCCAAATGTGGTCACAAAAAGCTGGACACAACTGCAATGGCTGAACAACAAAGCTCCAGTTCCTGTAACTGGAAGGACAGTTATCATCATCCATATTGTAAGGCTCAGACCAATTTACTTATTTATGGTCACCCAGCCATAAAGTGGTAGAGTTAGCACCAGAACTCAAGTTTCTACCTACTTCTCCATTTTTTTTACAATATATTCTTACCTTTCATGTTATTAATGTTGAAAAATACAATACAAGCCATAAATTCCAAATGAATGATATGGGCAATAAGTACCACATTAGTTAAACAGAAAGTGGAATCACTGTAGTCAGGTTTCTCAGAAAACAGATAGCATTTTTGGAATGGTGGAAGGTCCATGACATGGCCTCTAAAGAACATTCTGGCTTTAAGCCAATATAAGGAAAAACTCCCTAACAATTACAGCTATCAATGTGAAATGTTTTACCTTAGGAGGTAATGGGTGAAGCTTTTCCAGAAGAGGATGTATAAGCATTCATCAGGCATACGAATTCCTCATTCAGATGTTGCCAAGATCTAAAGTCCATCTCCAACTCTGAAACTTTATGATTGTGTAATTAAGTAGCATCTAAATCCTTAGACTTATAATCACAGCTGAAAGATTTTAAGAATTTTTTTTAAAGAAACCAGTGAATTCAACCCCGTGGTTCTCAAAAAGTCTTTATGTCTTTCGTTACAGTATAGAACTCTACAGATGGAAATTGTATATAGGGAATTTATACAGAGAAGAGGAAAGTTTTGGGGGGCAGGGAGGAGGTAAGGAAAAGGGGGATGAAAAGAGAAAAAAAACTAAAGAAAATGGAATTTATGCTCTCCCAATAAACCTCACCAAGGATCTAAAGATTCCCAAAAGCAACCCTGATTCCACCTTTCTTTGTTAGAGTTCTAGGTTATACTCTATCCTTTATAATGTTTTCCTCTGGACAAATATAAAAATGAAGCATATCTTTCTCTTAATTTATGAGAACATTCAGGAGTTAGAAGGTCATGGAAGCTACCAAACCAGCTGGCTTTTATACAAAGTAAATAAAGTGTCTTAAAAACTTGAAATTACAAATTGTTTAGAAGGACATAAAAATACATTTTTTTACACTTAAAATATCAACTTCTTCATTTTCAATTAATACATAAATATAAGACAGTGTTGCTAAGTGACTAGAGAGCAGGACTGAGTGAAGAAGACCTGCCTGATTTCAGGTGATGCCTCTAACAACTGACTTAACCATTCAGTGAACCCAATTCTGAAACTAAGGTGTGCAGCAGGTGCTGACCTACATTGGTTCTCTCTGGGAGATCCCTATTATGATGAAATTAGGTCTTTTTGGTAAGAATAATCTTTATTAATTCCTCTATAGCACAATATTTGAGAGGCAACGTAGCAAAGTGATTAGAAAACTAGAGTTGGTGTCAGAAAGATCTATATTCAAACATCACTCAGCACATATTAACTGTGTGTCCATGGACAAAACATTCAAACTCTCTGAACCTCGTCCTCCCCATCTGCAAAATGGGGATAATAACTGAGGTGCCTAACTTTTAGGGTTATGATGCTATGAATCATAAAATGTGCTTTACAAGATTTAAAGTGATATATAAATGTCGAGCAACATTATTTGCACCGACTACCAGTAATTCTAACCACAATTTCAAGGAAGTATATACTGAAACCAATTAGATAATTGTATTAAATCTATCAGTTTAAAAATGAAATATTTATGATGAGAAATATGCAAAAAAATTGAATATTGACTTAAAAATTTACCCATATAAGGTTAAAAGGATATTCAGAAAAATATTACTGTTTTATTCAAAAATTAAGGAGAATACATATTTTTGAATTTCTCTGCTGAATACTAAAGTTATTTACTTATGCTGACATTATGGTGTCAATTTAGAAAATGTTCATATCTCCAATGCAATTATCATCCACATCCTCATCGTCCTCCTCTTCAAAATCATTGCTTTTGCTGTTCAGTCATTTTTCAGTCATGTCTGACTCTTCATGACCCCATTTGAGGTTTTTGGCAGAGATACTGGAGTGTTTGGTCATTTCCTTTTCCACCTCATTTTACAGATGAGGAAACTGAGGCAAACAGGGTTAAAGTGACTTGACCAGGGTCTCACATGTGCACACACATGCACGGACACACACACACACAGAGTCGGGCTAGATTTTTATGGAAGAAGATGAATCTTCCTGACTTCAAGGTCAGGGACTCTATCCACTGCATCACCTGTCCCAAAACATCATCATCATCATCATCATGTTCTAAAACTGTGGTTTCATTGGTGTGAGGGAACTCTTAGTGAAGGTTCCTATGCAGATGCAGATAAGCAGCTTTTCTGTGGGGGGTCAAATGGTGTGCATCCAGGGTTATAGAGCTAGTATGACAGAAACGAACTTGAACCCAACTTGTCCTAATTCTACGGCTGCTCCTGTCCCTTTCATCATGATGCTCCTCTATATTCAATTGCAATAATTATTATTCAGACCCCTATGATGCTATCCTTACATTGTACTTAGGAATTATCTGTTTATGTAGTAATTTAGCCAAGACTCTCAGGTCCTGGAGCATGTACTCATGTTGCTGATATTATTATGCACAATTAGTGATTTTTCCATGAAAGAATGGTAATCTGAAACAATATTCTGGCAGACAGAACATTGTGCAAAATATTTTTTCAGATAAATTGGTTCAAAGTGGCTATGTTCTAACATCCAACAGCTGTGAAACAGAGCCAATTTCTGGTAAGTGGACATGATAGCCAATTAAAGTGAACCAACTGGTAGCCAGCGAAGATGGGTAAACAAGAGCCAATTTTTACTCCCACTCTGTGACCTTTAGTTAGCTGTACCAAGGCATGCCTTTTTAACAAAGTGGTTCCAGGTGTTGATACTCCAAAAGTGTCTAGTTCTCTCTGATTCAGCATGATAATAATAGCTCTTTTAGTTATAAAAAGCCAGGTATTTCCATTTTATGCTATCCTGTGGATATCTAAGAGCAAAAACATTTTTCCCCAAATAAAATCAAAGAGTAGCTGAATTAACCTAATTATGTAGTGATCCAATTTGGTAATTTTGGAAATGGCAATGTTGAAGAAAAGTATTGGTTGCTGTTGCTTTTTCTAAGGCTGTGTTATCTGCTTTTTAAGTCCTTTTCCTATTCCTTTGGTTTCTTGGTCAGAGATGGGATATATGCCTTTTGCACACCCCTAAAAAAGGTGTAGGCATTCTACATACCTCTTTTCAGAACACTGAAAAAGTGTCTTCTGATCACTGAACTGTAGAAAATAAATAGAGGTAACTACTTGAGCAGCGATGATTTTTACTAAAGGTTTAGAAAATTTCTGCAGACGGATATAGCATCCTTTTTCATCCCCTTTCCCTCTTAGTATAGAAGGGTTTTGTCCAAGGATGCAGTTTTGACTGGTGGCCAAGCTGAAGTTTCAGAAATGTTGTCAGTTTCACTGACATTTCTTTAAATTCAACTACATTTTCCCCTTTCCCACATCTCTTTGAACTTGCCTTCTTTCACTAGACACTCTCTTGATATGTGTGTTCCATTTTCTGGTTCATAGGTATTGATTTAAAAGGTGGGAAACGACAGGAGGAAATCACCTCCTACCTCTCAGCTAACAATGTTATTACCCAAACCCACATCTCTTTGCAGTGATTACTCCCGTTTCCTTTCGTTTTGTTTTGTTGTTAAGAACTAGAAACAATTATCCCTCTTGTGGAGAGGGAGCCATGGACTTAATGCTCACACCCAAGCATTTCAAACTTTTGAAAAAAATGTTTCCCTTTCAATCTATGCCATTCTGAATTTTTAATATTCATAATGAATACAATTATATACTTGGAATGAACCCTTCAGCATAATGGCATTACAAATAAACTTTTATTTGAATTATGTTTATGATAATAACTATTTTTCCCATGACATAGGTTAAAAAGTCCATCACCTCTAATTTGACAGGAACTCTATTATCACTTTCCACAAAATTAGACAGAAAGGAATATTAAGACATCTAAAATCTGACACAAAGAGAAATCTCCCTCCCTCTACCCTTCCCCCCCTCCTTTTTGCTCTCTTCCCCCACTTGCTCTTCCCCATTTCTCCCGACCCCTCCCCTACTCTCTGCTGTAAGGAAGATGATTATATGTTGTTTGACATTCCATTTTCAGGGCACTAAGGGGTTATTCCTTCTAATACTGTCACTGAAAGAATGTACTGGTATTTTGAATACACTGGACTTCCTGAAATATAGGCTAGAATTAGTTTTATCTTCCTGATGGTCTCATCCGTACAGTGCCTGTGTTTCAACTCACATAAAATAGCTTCACTGCAGGGTCTCAGCCCAGGCTGCTAATACACAGCACGTCATCTGTGAAGCATGCTATCCTGAAACTTGAAAGACAAGCAGCTAATTAAAGATGGGTGAAATGGTGTAGATGCGGGAAGGGCCTGTTTGATCCTATATGCAAAACTGCAACAGAACCTGAACTGAATCTTTTTTTTCTTTGTGGTTCAAAAGTTTGCTGACTTTTTTGCTGGCTTGTGGGATTATTATCTAATGTTTTTTTCTTCTTCTTCTTAATGCTTGATACTGTACTTGAGCACATTTTGTTTCAGTTATGATTACAAATGAAATTCCACAGAACAAAACTAGTTTACGATTCATAAAGAACCCTTAGAAATCACATTTTTAAAATCTGTTCTTCCCTGAAAACAGTACATGCGATGACTGCTGCTATTGCTTAGTTATTTTAGTCATGTCTGATTTTTCATGACCCTATTTGGAGTTTTCTTGGCAAATATATTAGAGGGATTTGCCATTTCTTTCTCCAGCTCATTTTACTGATGAGGAAACTGAGGCAAACTGAGCTGCTTAGGGTCACACAGATACTAAATGCCTGAGACCAGATTTGAATTCAGATGTTCCTGACTCCAGACCATCTAGCTGCCCTCATACATATTGATTAAACAGGTGTTAATTGGAAGAAAAACATGAAACTGAACCTTAGCCCTGTAGAAGAGCTGAAAAAATGCACATCCCTTCATTCACTGCCAAGGTGATGTACTACTGATTAGTAGAGGGTTGGGATAGGGTTCCCTGACAGGAAATATTACCTATAATGTCAGACATGATAAATGCAATGATTACTTTTATCAAAGTGTTTTCACTCTCTTTCTTTCTGAACCTAGCTTACTAATGATGTCTCACTAGGCAGGAGAGAGGAGAGGCAAAGATTTGGAAATGAGTGTAATGTTAAAACAAAAGGAATCCATGAAAATAAAATAAAAGTCTGGTTTTGCACACAGTAAGAATTCAGATTAAAGTGTTTTGATTAAGTTCTAGAACTTTAAAAAAAGAAGAGGCTAAGTTCAAATTTTGTTGTTAAGCATTGATCCAGTTTTGGATGTTAGAAGCCTCCAAGCTGTTTGCCCCTTAGATAACTGTCCTCTGATTGAAGTAGGTTATTGCACACTACAATGATTATGCCCCATCATTCGCAGGGCTCCTGACATTTGTCTAACTTCTCACACTGAGAGGGAATGTGATTCCATCCACCACATTCAGAAAATTATAGACTCATTCCGGGAAAAGAGAGCTGAGAGATCTTCCATCAAATCCCTTCATTTTACAGTTGGGGAAACTGAGACCCAGAAAAACAAAATAGCATTTCAATTGTAATGAAGCTGGAAGAAGCATAGGAAGAGAAAAGTAGTGTTCTCATCGTAATAGTCTAACTTCCTAAAAGGATATTAACTAAATGGCATGTGACAGAAGCATCATTTGAACACAGGTCTGGTCAAACTTTAACACCTTCCACAATCCCATGTGTGGGACGTTGCTGTTTCCAGAGACTTTTCTCTGAAGAGACTAAGTACTTTAGGAGACCATAGCACACAAGCCTTTTTTTTTTTTACTCAGCCATAGTATCTCCATTTTCCTCCCTCCATTTATTAAAGATAGTGTCTCATTAACAATGACCCACCTCATTCTCATTACCTGACAAATAGTTTCCCTTATGATTCATCTAACTGTTAATCTGACAGAATACAAATTAAAACAAAAATCATGTCACCCTTTATAGAATGTGATTAGCAATTCTAACTTCATGGTGTAAAAATAAATCATTTATGCTGATAGGTTAGTAAAGCTAAAAATGCAGTATGCATAAGATCCATTTTTACAGTCTTTTAGCCAGTATATAAAATTTATAATGACGTGACTTAACAAGGCACTTAAGAAGTCATTTGGCAGTTTGCTTTTTGCCACATACCATACATTGTTTTAATGTCTGATAGAAAAGCAAAGTTATTTATAGATTGAAATATAACACTATTAAAGCTCAATCTGATATACAGCAACACGTTCCAAATAGAGTTCTCAACACCACATTTTAAAGTGCAAATCACTGCATTCAGTACCGGCATAGGAAATGTCTGCTTCCTAATAAACGATCCAGATGTGTGACAAAGATGCTAAGGAAGGAATCAGTTAAATGAAAGATCTAATAATGTTAATTGTTTACTTTTCATGCTAACTTAAAAGAACGGATTTTGTGATTTCACTTTAGAAATTGCTCACTGTTACCTCTGCTCCACAGGGCTATTCTCTCAGACAAATGAAGAACTGTTGTAGAATATCATTTGCAAACTTGGATGTATTGAACGTGTGTCAGCTATTATCACGATTATCAGAGAATGAAGGCTATCTCTTACCAAGAGTCAAGTTGATTCCCTTAAAAAATATTTTTTTAAAAACTATATAACTTCTAGCTAATTTTTGTTCACTTTAAAGCTTATTTGATTATATAGACATAAAACTTTCTGGTTTTACGAGCTAAGTTTCAGAGTAAGGTAGAACATTTGACTACTTTTTTGTGAAAATTCTTTTATTTGTATTTTTTTGTCCCAGTACAATCAATTTTTGCACCGTAACAGTTCATGAGACAATAGCCACTGATTTCTGTACAAAACAAACTTGACAGTTTATGAATATTTTCACAAACGGAGAGTGGAAATGGAGAGACACATTTCTTACTGTAAACTAATTATTTCCTGTGTTTAAAGATGAAGCTCTCTTTCCCTTTTGCACTGGTATATAAAAACAATACATCTTATCTATTTGCCATTATATCTTCAAGTCTATTAGTATGTTTGATTTTAGGACAGTTTTATTTTAGGCATGGTTTTCAGTGGGTATTACCAAAACAAACAAGAGAGTGGAGAATATATGCCAAAACATAAAACTGTTCTGAAAATTCAGACTAGAATCTTCAGTTTTTATCCTGAGATAAAATACCTTGTTGTCTAATTAAAAAAAAAAAAAAAAGGAACAGGAACAGAGTGCTTAGGGTGGTATTGTCATTGTGTATTTGTGAACTAGTTTTTGCATACTGTTATGTTTAACAGCACCACTCCTTTAGGGGAAAAAAGGGGCGGGGGCATGGCCAATATTGTTGCACTAACTCTACCATCAAAGCCATAGAGCAGAGGACAGGAACACAATAAAACCTGTCATTCAGTACAAGCTCTCCTCCTGGTTTTCTTTCTTTTTCACCTGGCTTCTGACCTTTTGGCTCATATCGATGTTTCACCCTAACCCAGCTCCTTCGTGTGCACTGATTTCCATGCAGTGACAAAGAGTCTATCATTGTCTTTGGCACAGAGACTGGACCTGCCTGGATTGCCTGGTTCAGACTCTCAGCTGCCTCCTCTGTCAACCAATTTGCTTCTCTCCCCTGGTAATTTTGGTGCTTGGCCTCTCTCCCAGGCCCACACAACACACTTGCCTGACCCGTATCAGCTGACCTATACATGAAAGTGAATTTAATACAAAGTTAATTCTAATTTCATTCACCTCAATTTTTTGATGTTGTCTAAAGACCAACCTAACCAAGCTTGGAGAGACTCATCACCAATGTGGCCACCTTGTGATGGCTTTTTTAACATCCTCAAATCTTGAAGATAATCATAAGTCATAGAGGAGTCGCAATTGGCATAAGGGAATGGAATGAGTATTAAACCATTAATTTTAAGTGGCTTAATAATCTCAGAATGCTTTCTCAAACGTTTTCAATCAAATCCAATCAGGCTAATATTTATTAAATGTGGATTAGGTTCAAGGCACTATACTAGGCACCAGAAGTACACAGACAAAAATTTTGTGGATAAATTAATCCTCAACTTAACATCAATAAATACTCAATTCATAATGTCTCCTATGGTGGGTCACTTTCTCTGTAAAACTATTTGGGAGATCATCATAATACCATAAAAACAGGGCAATATGATGGAAAAGTGGGAGAGAATGAACATTTATTAATTACCTACTATGTGTCAGGCATTATGATAATCCCTTTACACACATTAATATTTATAAATATTAATTCTGTAAGATTAATTTTAATTTGTTTATATTCATTTTTAAAAGGTTTAGTACAGTGCCTGGCACAGAATAGATACTTAATAAATACCTGTTTCCTCTTTCCCTTCTGTTATACCATCCTTTGGTATGGTGAAATTTCCCAAAACAGTTTTATGGAGAAAGTAACATGCTATATACGGGAAACCTGAGGGTTGGCAGACCTTCCTCCCAAAATGACTCCATCTCCCCATTTTAGCCCTGAGTCATCACCTTTAACAATTTAGTTAAATGTTGCCTTCTCATAATCACATAATCCTGTCTGCTTTTTTAAAATTGTAGAGAGTGTAAGGCCCTAACTCCTAGATGTAAAATTGCTTCCTTCTCGTATTCTTGGCATAAGAATCCTGGGTCCCTATAGACACTGAAAGGGGGAAGGATGGAAAAGTAGCAAAGACAAAATTCTCTCCTTCACAATGTTATCTAGGACCCTTGTTAACTAACCTTTGAAAGTCATACCTTTTCTGAGTAAAAAAAAAAAAAATGACTGCCTTTAAACATTTGGGAAATGGACCAAATCTGTGGATTTAATTCACATAATAACTCCCCCTAGCCATGCAAAAGCAGCACTTTTCTGTAACTTACAATATCACAAGAGGAACAACTTCCTGGGATGTGAAGACTTAAGAGACTTGCCCAAGATCCCACAGTCAGGATATGTCAGAGGGAAGACTCTGAATGCAAGTTTTCCTAACTCTGAGGCCAGCTCTCTAGCTCCTACACCATGCTGTCTTTCAACAATCTTTCAAATGTGTGACTATATTTCATAATTTAATCCCCACCCATTTGAATGCTAAAATAAGAATAGCATGTATTTGGTTTAGAGGGGCGCTGTATGACATAACACTCAACCTAGTATACGCCATACAAGTGCTTGGAGTTATAATAGAAATAATGTTTGTTTTTGTTTCTTAAAGCATGACTTCTGGCAATTAGAAATAACTGAGGCTAATTTGCTTTATTGTGTTTTAGAGGTTATAGGGGAGGTGGGCAAGGGAAATCAGGCCTGCATCAATTCGGTGAAGGAGTTTCTCATCTTCAAAGCCCATCTGTATTGATATCAGAAAACGGTAGGGGAGCAAAATGACAGTGGCTGGCCTGCCCTTTAACCTTTCTAACAGGGCTTGTGGCAGCAATGAAGCTTAATCAATGCAATGGAAGTGACATTTTGCAGTCAAATCAAATTAAATGGAAATGAAAGGAATGTCTAGGTCCAACCTAAAGGCTGTTACTGAGGTCATCTCCATAGCAACTAAATGCTACAAATGTGTAGAGTAAATCCTTAACAAATCCGCAGAAAGCATGTCCAATTGAATATGATAGTGTCTGTCACTGTACTGTGTGGCTTTTTAAAGAGCTCACAATGAAAGTCACAAAAAGGAACTTCAGTTGGTGAGTAAACAGGAGCAGCACAGTCAATCTTTGCTCCTCCTCTGTGACAGGGGATTCTGGGCTCAGAGAGAGAACTGTGAGGCAGTAATCTGTCCATGCATTAGACTTCCCAAGGTAAGGCTGTCTAAAATAGTTCGGTCACTTAGTCACTTGAGGAAAATTCCCTGGTCCAGTGTAAAGACATCTTTACCACTTCAGGAATGGTATCTGTACAGCTACAATCAGATCATTTCACATTATTGTCTAAAGTACTCTTTGAGAGGAATTTTCTCCTCTTTGAGAAGTATCAAGGAGAGATGAATTCTGGGTTCATAAAAGTTGATGCTAACAGTAATAACAAGACACGGGCAATTGTGTGAGGGCTTGCTAGACAAGTTACATCAACAGATTTATGTCCATGGAATCCTAGTATCTCCAGCTGATTCACTCCTTGGCAATTCATTATGCTGAAATAGGAGCCAGCCTGAATAGTGCAACTCAGGAATTGTTTTAATTATGTGGACAAATTTTGTGAAAAGGAACTAAGTAGTCCATGTTGTACTTTTCGCTCATTATCTTAAGAGTTAGTTAAACTAGTGCCTTTTGTGGGGCAGGGAACTGTGTTTTTGTTTAATGAATCAAGCTGTGTATATGTATATAGGTGTCTCCATCACTCATCTCCAGTCTCTTCTTTCTTCCAGTTAATTATAGCTCATTTATAGAAGGAGGCAGAAGCATACTGGTCTCTCCTTCTATATCTATAGAAGCCATCTATATCTCATGCTATTGTTTTTTACCTGTACAACACAGAAAAAATTCTTTTGGTAGGATCTGCTCCAGACTTATTTAGTCAAATCATGAAAGATAACAGCAATGTCCTCCAAAATGCATTGACTTTAGATTCTAAAATATCAATAAAGTCACTCACTGTTTTATGGAAGATCTCAAGAAATTCTAAGCTCTGGTTTAAAGGAAACTGGAAAGGCTGCATATTCAATGTCAGATTACATTTTCTATTCACATACACAAAACCATAAATTATTACTCATTGTCCTACATGCATATACACTAATGTGATCATTTCAAAGGAGGGAGAGCAAATGTTAATTTCCAAATGGAAAAAAAATCTCTATTACTTCATAGTAGTAAAATGTGTTTATTTTAGCCTTACCAAAAATAATGACCTTTTCTATGTAATAATAATTCACCAAAGATAAGTCCAGTGACCTTCCAGAACATGTGAAAATGTATCATTCATGATTTTTTTCCAGAAAAACAAAAGGATCAAATGAGAGAATATTTGTAAAGCACTTCACACAGTGCTTAGCATATGATAGGCACTATACAAAGGTTTATTTTATTCCCTTTCTCCTCCCCCCCCCCCCGCCTTGTCTCTCACAGGATCAAAGTTTTTCGGCCTCAGTATATACAGAATAAAATTTTACCTCCTTAGATATTTCATATGTTATATTTCACTATGCTGGAGTGTAGCAATC
Source organism: Bettongia penicillata ogilbyi (assembly GCA_023548195.1). NCBI lineage: Eukaryota > Metazoa > Chordata > Mammalia > Diprotodontia > Potoroidae > Bettongia > Bettongia penicillata. Next base: position 3,749,216 of record JAJHZJ010000569.1, read on the forward strand.
ACTAGGGATGAGAATTTGTAACCCTGGGTTATAAATCCAGCTCTGTAACTAACTGTATTTTCTTTATGTCTTGGTCTTCCCATCTATAAAATCAACTTATGACGGTGAAATGCCTAGAACCACAGAATTTCTGTAAGGATAACATGAGCTAATGTATATACTAATGAAATGAAAAACTACTCCTGTGTGGAAGAGAAGAGGTGTGGGGAAGGGAAAAAGCATTAATTAAACCCCTACTATGTTCCAGGCACTGTGCTAAATGCTTTACAAATAGTATTTCATTTAATCTTCAAAATAGCCCTGTGTGGCAGTAGCTACTATTATCATTCCCATTTTACAGATGAAGAAGCTGAGGTACAAGGACAGTAATTGACTTAGCATCACACAGCTAAGTATCTGTAGATTTTGAGCTCGGATATTCCCAACCCCAACTCCAAAGTTCTATCCATTATAAACACATGCACCCCCTATCTCTAATACCTGCTATGTGTAGTAGAGATTTGTTTTTAATTGGAGAAAGGGTTATTTATATTTCATGTCTCTTCCAAATGTAAGATTTAACAGGATAATTACATAAAACCATCCTTTCTTGCCACAATAAAGGAAAACTTTGAATAACTAGAAAACTTAAGAAGTGGAATATATTGCTTAAATCAACTTTAACTAAGGAAAACTTTGTTTTTTAGTTTTCAACTCTTGCTATTGAAATATTTACAAAATAGTAAGGACAGTATACTAAACACAGTAGAATCTTCCTTTAAAATTCTGTGGTGCCTTAAGATTCTTACTCTGAAATTTTTTCATTATATAGCACCATACCTATAAAAGGAGGTAACTGGAAAGAGTGGAAAGAAGCTCTGAGGTCAGAGGACCTGGGCTCTGTATGTATGTATGACATTTAGAAAGTATGATATACAACCTTTAGGTGTATGTATGACATTTAGAAAGTCACTTAACCTTCCTTGGCCTTAGTTTACTAATTTGTAAAATGATTTACAGTAAACGTCCCTTGAAGTCCATTCACCTTCCAAATCAGTTATTTACCATATGATATGGAACAATCTATGTTTTTGACAAAATCTCTGAATTTTATTAAAAATTAATTTTTAGAATCCTCAGATTTCCTAAATGTCAGTGAACATTAATTTCCTGTAGATTTGATTTATAGTTATTTTCTTCCATGGGCAAGGGTCCAAACTTGTGATTTTTTCCATATTGGGAAATCATCACATGAAAACTCTGTCTACCAAAGAAAACCAACACTTTGTCAGAAACTTGTGGTCAGTCAGTCAGTGAACATTAATTAAGTACGTTCTATGTGCCAGGCACTGTGCTAAATGCCAGGGATACAAAGAAAAGAAAAAAAAAAGTCCTGCTTTCAAGGAGCTCATATTCTGATGGACAAGACAACATACAAACCACTATGTACAAACAATAAATAATAAGCAGAGGGAAGCCACCAGCATTAAGGTGAACTGGGAAAGTCTTCTTACAGAAAATGGCATGCTAGTCAAAGTTTAAAAGAAACAAGATTTTTTAGGAGGTGGATATGAAAGGGAGACAGTTTCAGGTATGGGGGAGAGAGCGAGTGAAAATGCAGGTAGCTGGGAATCAAGTATGGTAGATGAGTTAGGAGAAGGGGAGAGGTAAAAGGAGACTGAAAAGATAGGGAGGAGTTACATTTCAAAGGATTTTGAATACCAAACAGAGGACTTTATATTTGATCCACAAAGCTACAGAGAACCACTGGAGCTGACTGAATGGATTAGGAAGGGGAGCAGGGTTGACATGCTCAAAATTGATCTTTAAGAAGATCAATTTGAAAACAGAGAGGAGTATAGACTGCAGTGAGGAGAGACTCCTGGTAAGAAAATCAACCTGCAGACTACTGCAATAATCCAGGCATGAGGTGATGAAGCCTGGGCCAGAATGGTGTCAGTGTCAGAGGCAAGGAGTAGGCACATGCTAGACACATTATGTAGGTAAAGTTTATTTTTTGCTGTTGCTTTTCAGTCATTTCAGTAATGTCCAATTCTTCACAACGCTATTTGGGGTCCTCTTGACAGAGATACTAGAATGATTTGTCATTTCCTTCTCCTGCTCATTTTACAGAAGCAAAGAGGACTTGCCCAGGGTCGCACAGCTAGTAATTATTTCAGGCCAGATTTGATTGAACTCAAGAAGGTAAGTCTTCTTGACTCAAGGGCAACACTCTATGCCACCTAGCTGTCCAGATAAAATATATAGGACTTGGTAATTGTGTCTGTCCTTCGTTCTCAAAGAGGACCATGACGTCAAGAGGATGACATGACTTGCAGTTGACTTTGATTTGAGTGAGGGAGGTCTGGGAAAGGTCACCAACCTCACTTTCTTCTCCTGAACCTTCTGAGTCCAGTGGCCTGATATTCATCAGGATGGTTGGAGATGGCCCAGGATGCAATGTGAAACCCTGGCCCTTTCAGGCAAAGGTCCTACAACATTCTCACTTTGAGTGAAATAAAATCCATTCAATGAATAGGTTTCTTTAAGTAGTTGCTCAAAGGATGGCCCCTTTAATAAAAAAAAATCAAACTGGGAGGAGAAGACCCTCAAGGTTCCTGGGTAAAAGAGAAACAACTATTATTTAGTACTTGGTAATAGATTGGATATGGAGGGTGGGAAATGATGAGGAGTGAAAAAAAACACCTAAGCTATGAACCTAGGGGACTGGGAGGATGGGAGTGCCCTTGACAGTTTGCAAGATGGAAGAAGTTGGGGGGGGTAGGGGAGGAATGAGTCCATTTTGGCCATGCTGAGTTTAGGATGCCTATGGGATGTCCAATCCAAGATGTCCAATAGAGAGTTGAAGACATGAAACTGCAGGTTAGTAGAGAGGTTAGCACTAGATAAGTAGATCTGAGAATCATCAGCATAGAGATAACTGAAACCCTGAAAAACATTAGGAGAAGAGGATGATCAGCAGTGCCAAAAGCTGCAGAGAAGTCAAGAAGGATGAGGATTATGAAAAAACCATTGGATTTGGCTGAATTACTAGTGATTTTAGAAAGAGTAGTTTCAGTTGAATGATCATATTGGAAGCCAGACTGCAAAGACTTAAGGAGAGCGAGACAGAGACAGAGAGAGAAGTGGGGGTTGGGAGGAGGGAAGAAAGCTAAAGAATCAACTGTAAACAGTTTTCACAAGTTTAACCATAAAAAGGAGGAGAGATATGGAATGATAGCTATCAGAATGGATGAATGGATCAAGGGATGAGTTTTTAAGGATGTAGGAGGCATGGGTTCATTTGTAAGCAGCAGAAGCAGACAACAGACAAGGAGAAATTGAAGATAAGGGAGAGAGTAAGTATGACAGAGGAGGAAATTTGTCGGAGAAGACAGAATGAAATGGGATCACTTGTGCATATAGAGGGGTTTGCTTTAACGTGGAGAAGGGCCATCTCATCATGTAACATGAGGTGAAAGTGGACATAGTGTCAGAAGGCATAACGGAGATGGGACATGAGGAGGAGAGAGCAGGGGTTTCCAGCAAATGGTCTCAATTTTTTCAGTCAAATATGAGGCAATGTTTTTAGCTGACAGTGCAGTTGCAGGGAGAGCTACAGGACATTTGAAAAGGAATGAAAAGTTTTAGAAAAGCTACTGTGGGGAGTGGGATAGTGAGTCTATTAGAGAGGTGGAGGATTGCCTTGATACACCGAGATTATGAAACATAAGATTGTAGTGGATCCAATCAGCACCATTTCCCATTTTTCATCCACTTCATTCAGTAGCATGGAAGTAGGAGCAAAAGTAGCAGATGGTGGGAGCCATCTAGCATGTGTCAGATTCAGAACTTGAATCTGAGTCTTCTCAAAACAAACTAGGTATGTATCCACTAAGTCATGCTGCTTCTCAATAACCATATTTTTTTTCTCCAAATCATGGAGTATTTTAAAGCACTTTCTCCCAAAGGCCCAGGGCCCAGAAAGGTAGCTATGGTAAATACTGTCCTCAATTCACAGCCTGACAGGAAACCTGAATTGCCCAAAGTCAAACAGAAGACAAATATCAGAACTTGAACTCAGGTCCTTTGACTCTAAATCCAGGGCTTTTTTCATTATATTGAAGTTTAGGGGTCATCAGACAGCTCTCATCCCTTTAAATTTATTTGATGTAATTTATGCAAGGAAAAGTAAGTTGTACTGTGCATTACAATGAATTACAAACTACAGAGGAAAATTTAAGAAGATAAAAGAAGTCACTGATATCATGTTTACTTTTTAGTAGTTTTGTTTTATGGATTATGCAATCATTTCATACCAGATCTTTAGACTTATTTCATTGTAAAAGATCTGATTAAACCAGTGAAATTGTGTTTTCACATGTCTGCAAAGTCTTTGCTATCCTATATTTTTTGAAATAAGAATAAGAATGTCAGGCGTAAGAAAGAATGAACAAATTGGTGGATATGTGAACTGCTAAGTGACTACATATTTTCAGAGATTATAGGTATAAGATTTGGAGCATGGGTTAAGATAGCAAAATGATTTCTTCAATAAACTAGTGCTCTCATTCTCTCACCATGATTTTCTAAAATTGTCCTTTAGATCTAAAACTTCCACTCGGTTCCAGCTTAAATGTAATTTTTATTTTGGAACACAGAAATCTGCACTATTCAGTCTTTTTGCAGTTACATGACCAGAAACAATATTTTTTCCCTCTTCTTCACTTCAATTTCTCACTCAATGTACATTTCTTGAGCATCTGTTTTTTGTCCAGGACTCCAACTTGGTACATGTGACAAGGACTGCCATGTTTATTTCTTTTTTCAAAGCTATGATGAAACACTAGAAGTATCCAAGTCATGTCAAAAATATGGGCAATTGACTCAACAGTGGTGAGCCTATGTAGATCATAAGATCATAGAATTTCTGAACTAGAAGGGATCTTCCCTCTGATCCAGTCAACCTTCAGTAGGAATTCCCACTGTAACATATTCTGCTCATGGTTATCTGAGCTCTTCTTATAGATCTCCAGCAAGACAGAGCCCCTTGTCTCCTGAGGCAGTTCATTCCACCTTTAGACAGCTCTGATTGGTCAGGAGATTTTCCTGATCTCAGTACTAAATTTGTCTTTGCAAGGTCCATCATTGTTTCTGATTTCACCTTTTGGGGTCAAATATAGCGAACTAAACCCCTCTCCTCTTGATAAGTTGAACAGGGATCATGCCTGACCCCAGTTTTCCATTTTCTAAGTTAAACATCCCTGATTACTTCAAGTGATCTTCATATGCAATGACCTCAAGGTGCTTCACCATCACTGTTGCCCTCCTCTGGATTCTCTCCATCTACCAATGTCCTTTCTGGATTGTGGCACCCAAAATTGAACACAGTATTCCAGATACCTGACTTTGGAAGAGTTTAGAGGTACTGTCACCTCTTTATTTCTGGAAACTTTTGTGACTGCCACAGAAAATTATCACATTATAATGAATCTGCAGCCCACCTCTAACTCCAGACCCTTCTCTGACAATGGGCTATATAACCACACTCAGTAATTGTAAGAGTCAAGCCTGGAATCAAGAAGACTTGACTTCAAATTCCCTCTCAGACATTTACTAGCTGTGTGGCTATGGGCAAGTCACTTAATGTCATTTGCCTCAGTTTCCTCATCTATAAAATGAGCCGGAGAAGGAAATGACACACCACTCTAGTTTCTTTGCCAAGAAAATCCCAAATGGGCTCACAGAATTGGACATAACTGAAACATCTGAACAACAACAAGAACAACAAAAATACTTGTGAAGCTGATTATTTGAGTCTAAATGTAAACTTTTACATTTTTTCCTACTGAGTTGCATCTTTTTAACCTTTCAAGGCTCTTTTTTTGATCCTTAATTTTGTCATCCAGTGGGATACAGCTTCACCCACACCCTTTTTGTTTTCCCTCCTAGATTTGTCATCTGTATTGTTGGTAAGCATGCTTTCAGTGCCTTTATATAACTGATAAAAATGCTAAACTACTACCTGGATAAGCACAGATCCCTGGGGCACTTCATGGAGGACTTTCCCTTAGGATGACAATCCAAGCAGTACAGAATTCATCTAATCATATTATCATCTAGTCCAGATCTCTTCATATTTTCCACAAGAATAATGAGATACTTCACCAAATCTTTTGCTAAAATCCAGATAAACTCTATCAATAGATTTTACCCTTTGCAACGCCATCAAAAAATCAAATGCAGTGAAGATCTACAATGTCCTTATCTTGGGGAAGCTTTATTGGATCTGTGCAATCTTCACTTCCTTTCTGATGTCCATTAAACATTTCTTTTATGACTCATTCTGGGAATTTCCCATGAATCAAAGTCAAACTTACTGGTATATAGTTTTCATCCTCTAATAATCAAATCTGCCAATTCTTTCAATACCAAAGGGCATAGGTCATATGAGGCAGGTGACAAAGTCATCCATGGTATGTAGGTGTTCTCTCCTTAGCTTAAGTATCAATCTGTATTATCCATTTTTCTTTTGACATCCGAATGTCCCAAAGTCATTCTCGTAGCCAGAAAAAAGAGAAGTAAAATAAAAACTTAATAGCATTTTCTTCTCTTTGGTGCCAGTTATCATGGCCTTATCTCCCTGTAATCATAAGTCCTGTAACTTCACTGATCCCAATACAGCTATGTCCCCAAACTCTTTTTGTTTTATTTCATTTTTAAGCACCTGATATGGAAATGATATCACCTAAGATTACTTTAGAAGATTTATCCCCACTCATATTCATCTTCTGTGGATAGCCCTTCTTCCCATCTTCTGTAGTAAAAATATCTAAGTTGGCTGGTACAGGCATCTGATCAGCTTTAGCTCTCCTGTAGTTAAGAAGGGGCTCAAGAGACCCACCAGCCTCAGTAGGAGGGAATGACAAATGTGTCACCATACATGAAAGTTTCTGTGGGGAAATAGAAAATCATATCTTCTAGAGTGTTTGTATAACAAGAAATTTTTCATCATTACAGTACAACTCTCTGAAATTTCAACCTATTAATGGAACAAATTTAAGACTTCTACTTGACATGTGCTTAGAATTGATCTATTTTCTAAGGATTTCTCTGAGTTAGGATTTCTGGGACCAAAAATAAATATTGAGTGAGATCATGTCTCTTAAACCTGTCTAAATCTGAATTTTCTTTCCCAGAACATCATTGAGTGTCTGGGGACCTACTGAATGGCATACTGGTCCAGGGCTATAATGTAAAAAGAGGTTCCAAGATTCCAGAAATGAAAATGGTACTTCTGATATAAACGAGAGGGATATGATGCCTGTATTCAAACACATAAAGGATTGTCATGTGGAAGAAGGATTAGATTTGTTCTACTTTGTCCCTGAGGGTAGACATGGGATCAATGGGTGAAAAAGAGTCAGTAGGACTGAGTGGATGAAGCAATTCACAGGGCTTGTAAACCTTAAAGAACTATACAGATACAAACTATATAGTGAGCTCTATTGTTACACGCAAGGGACTCTAGATAAAAAAAAGCCAGAAAATAGTGATCTATTATGACATCTCCAGAGACACCTTCATTTTTTCACTTGTAAAAATCATCCCCAAGGAAAATCCAAGAAGTTCAAAAGAATTTAAACATTTAGAAACATTTATTTAGAAACATTTTTAGAAACATTTTATTCCCAGTCCTCCAAGGAAATGTTTCCTGTGTCTAAGCTAAATCCTTCCTTTTATAGTTTAAGCCTATTTTTTTTTATCATTGTTTGCCTTAATGAAGCTAGGCTACAGCTGATCACCATCTTCTATCTAGTACTATTTCCTTAATGGTATCTGATAAAGTCCGTTATTAAATCACTCTCTTTTGGAATTACAAAGGCAAAGGATCTTACTATCCTCAGATCTTTGCCAAAAATGTTCTCTTTCTTGTTCTGACCTGGAGACAATTAGCTGATGAACAGAGTGTAGATAAATTATAATGCAGTAAGTATTTTGCTGACTGATCTTCTAGGTTCCAGCATTACATTCCATTCAGATCCTTTATACTGAGGAGATACATGGATGCTTTGGGAAGCTTCATTATTTTATGAAATGGTTTTCTAGTAACATTTCTTATTTCTGGAGCTTAAAGTAGAAAGTATAATCTACCTAGCATAAAGAGAACAGGAGCACTTCTCTCAGATATTCCATACAAATTACCAAAATATTAACAAATAAAAATATGAGATAAAATATTAGGATTATGATAGCCTATGAGTTATTAAGTTAGAATAGAAAAAATAATCAATCTGGGTCAATATGATTCCAGAAAGGAATTGGGACCTAGTATATATAGAGTATATTATTCAACAGAGACCTAGTATATAGAGTAAGAGAACTGGCCCCTCACCTAACCAGAAATCACCAATCCAGCCCCTATCCCTATTCTCAATATAACGCCCTAATGAAATGAAAATTATTCCACTTCTAAAGCATTACTGACCTATTAAGTAGACAAAATTAGGGCAGGATGGGGATTGTGGGCCCCACAAATATCAAATGGAAAAGGAATAGGCCTAGGAGACATATATATTTTTGGATATTATGCACTGAGTGAATTTATTTTGCCTGACTGTGCATATTTGTTGCAGGGATTTTGTTTTGCTTTTTTTTTCCAATGAGGTAGGAGAGAGAGAAAATGGATTTCTGTTCATTAATAAAAATCTCCCCAAAAAACGTCCTTGGCTCCCAGACCCATGGTAGCAGGTAAACCCGAGCAACATGGAGACAAATACAGGCCATCCTGATGCCATTTTGTCTCAGTCAGAATCTAAATTCTCTTTCATGTTTCTTTAAATTCCTACTCTATCATTTCTTCTTTTTAAAAATTTTATTTGACCCTAGTTTCTAGTCCACAGTCTTTCCCTTAAATGATTCATTGCTGAATATTCAAGTTTCTCTTTCTCAGTTCCCTTAATCTCTGTGGCTCAGAACTACCTAATTTTTGATTTCCAGTCATTGTTATCGAATTTACAAGTTGATATTAGTCAATTCTATCGGGAGTTTCACAGATCTTTAACTATGTTCCAGGCCCTTTATTTTAACTTTTCATTTCCTGATAACTGTTCTAAGACTCCTGATTTACATTTCTTAAACTCTGTATTTAAATTTTAAGAGTCTGCTTGCTTTTTCTTCTCTCTCTTCAGGCTCTTTTTTCTGAATTTGGGATTTCTATCTTAATTATTCAGATTCCTGAAACTCCACCTTAGTTTCACTTCTCGGGCACTATAAATCTAGTCTTCATCTTTCATTTCTGTAGGTGGCATAATTTTTTTTTCAATTTCGTTTAGTATCTTAATTCACACACAGTCACTTTATATAAAGTATTATGTTTATATTACTCTGAGAACTTACAGAAAAAAACATACATACCCACACATTCAGTGTTTAAAAAAATAACTAGTCTCTGTGGAACATAAAAATCCACTTCTAATTTTCAATATTCACTCTCTGTGGATACTCCATTAAGTAGACAGTAACACATTACAATGAATATTGTATAGCAAAAACATTTTCTTCTATTAAACTAGCTGATATCTGCTGGGAGTTTTTTTTTCAAATGTACTTCTTTGATTATTCACCTCATTATTGGAAAAGAGAAAAAAATAAGAACCTAAAGGGCCAAAAAATGTAAATATGATTCCTATGAAAGATTAGTGGCAACTAAAATTATATTGATTATGATATTTTAAAAATGGAACCATTTTATAAGTGAAAGCACTGTGCAGTGGATAGAAATTTGGCCTCAGTGTCTGGTAGACATGGGTTACAGTCCCAGCTCTGACATATCCTAGTTCTGTTGACCATAAGCTAGTGAGACTTAACTTTGTAGTGACCATAAGACTCTAAGCTGCAAAAGAACTCACGAACTGTATTCGTCAAGAAAGTTTCCTCATCAGGAGTCTCCAAGGCCAGATCTCTATCCAGTGTACCATACTGCCACTAATAAAATACCTTGGGTTTTAAAATACCTTCATCAATGTGATTTAGGTTGTCTTTTTCACAGTAGTTGGTATATATTTTCTTGTCCTAATTCACCATATTGAACATTATAACCTTTGATTACACTGACTTATTTTTCTGCCCTCTAGTCCTTATTTCTTTTTTTTCTATAATGAGATAAACAAATAAGTTCACTTGAAGAAACTCCAGGGAATATCAGTTAGCTTGAGGGAAGAAAAGACCTTTTGCTGTACTATACAATATTTGCTGCATACATCTGCATCATGTCTATGGCATATGTGAGAATAGATAGATTATGTAATACATGCAGATATATGAATTATCCTGGCACGTTATATTGTCATATTTCAATCCAAGTAACTGAAGAACTTAAAGTATAGACATCTTCAAATGAAAATCAAAGCACCGATGAGCTAGTAAATCTGTACTGACTTCCATTTATTAATTACTCTTTCAATAATTCTAGGTTTATAACATATTCTGCATATGACTGCCACCTAACTACATCTGTATCATATCATCTCTAGGTGTCATTATATTATCACCCACAATCCTACGGGAAGCATTATAAACAAAAGACATTTGGCAAAGGATGTATCATTACTGACAAATCAGCAATGAGTAATGTGACTAGGAAGAATGAGTATAATTAAGACAAGTCAATTTAGGCCAAATACCAAGAAATAATTCTCCACAGAAGAGACAGATCATGTAATATTCCAAGACAAGTAAAGGCTGAAATACTTAAATTGGTTAGCACACTCATCTGCGTGCTTAATAAATTTTGGTAAGTTACATAACCTCTCAACGTCCCATGTAATCTGCCTTAGTAAAGGAAATTCCTTACCAAACATACCCTAGACCAATGAAATCATGTCTGGTAAAAAAAAAAATTCATGGAATTCATAGAACCAGCTTCTATTTGTCTAGAATGCAAGCTCCTTACGGTCAGGGAGTTTCTCATTTTTTAAATTTATGTCCTAACTCTTTAACACAACACCTATTTTTAATAAATGCTAACTGATGGATACATTCATTCAAGATGTCCTCTGCGTATTTTTTTGACCCCACAATCCTGAGCCAGGTCATTATTTTCTTCATGTACCCAATATCACCTCTGTAATGCACACCTCACCAGCCAATCTAGGCTATTTCCTCCCTGACAATCAACCATCCTTCATTCCTTTTTCCTGTTCACATGGAAGAAAACAGTGCATTTTTTAAAAAGTGTTTCAATATATGAATAAAGAATCATAATATATCTAGTAACTTTGATTAATCTTTCTTATTTTTTATTAACTTACTTTTCTGGATAACTAAGATTTAACTAGAAAACTTTATATTGAAATTTGTTCTAGGGACAACCAGGCATGCTGGATAGAGTAAGGAGGACCTGAGTTCAGATTTGGCCTCAGACATACTAGCTGTGTGAATAACAAGTCACTTAACCCCTATAGCCTCAAAAGAAATTGTTCTAAAATGCGCAAATAAACTTGCCTGTTTAAGAAAATACAACATGTTGAACACAAAAAGTCTAAACATCAATACTCAGCAAGTTGATAGTTAAAGTGCTTTCACATGACAGACACTTTGCAACATACTTAGAGATACACAAAGAGAAAAGAATCTTAACCTGAAGAAGCTTACATTCTATCAGGAAAACCAAGATCTGCACAAATAAGTAAATACAAAGTACACGCAAGGTAAATGAGGAGTAATTTTTGGGGGGAGGGGAAGACGGGTGGAGCCAAACTAGCACTTGATCAGTCATGTAGGAATCAGCACTGGCACTAAGCTTTGAAGGAAACTATGGTTTCTAAGAAAGGGAATGAGCAGAAAACGCATTCTGAGCACAGGACACAAATTGCGCAAGGGCATGAAACAAGAGATGGAATTTTGTGGATAAATTATAGTAAGTAGGCCAATTTAACTGGAATATATAGAATGTGTGAAGGAAATAGCAAGCACATCATGAGCCTGTAAAGGTAGGGTGGAGACAGATCAGGAAAGGTTTTAAATACAAAATAAAGGAGTTTTTCATTTTATCTTAGAGACAAAATCAAACCACTAGGGCTTCCTGAACTGGGGAAGGAGAGAGTGTTTTAGGAATACCACCATGAAATATAGGTGGAAGATAGATTGGAGGAGAAAGATTTTTGGGGTGGGAGGATAAATTAGGAGGCTGTTGCATGAATGAAATTTGATAAGGGTCTGAACTAAGATGGTGGCTATGAGAGTAGAGAAAAGGGGAAAGATGTGACGTGTTATGGAGGCAAAATCAATATGATTTGTCAAGTAAATGGCTATTGGAGCTGGTAAAGGAGAATTTAAGAGTTCCAGAAAACCAATAAGATCATGGGATCACGGAATGATAAACCTAGATCTGAAAGGCATCTCAAAGGACATCTCTTCAGTACTCTTATTTTACAAATGAGGATATTCAGAGGTTGTGAAACTGAGTCACTGGAAGTGAACAATGTCTCAAAATCTCCAGAGCAAAGACAAAATCCAAGAGGACAGAGTGGTCAGATAGTGTCAAATGCTGGAGAGTTTTAGGCAGGATGAATAATAATTTCATGTGCAATAGAATGATGGTAATTTAGAATTAGATACAAGATTTCAGGGTGCTTGATCACAGGGGTTGAACTAGCATGGAGCACGTTGAGATCAAGGTCAAGGTTGGAACCAGGAGAGTATTGGAGCCATGTCTTAGAAGAGATTGTTAAATCTGCAGTGTGAGCACTTAGACCTCAGAAATTGGCAACTGATCATTGTTCTGTTAATTGTCTAGACGGAAGAAAATGTTAATAACTTAAACTTAAAAGTATATGAGTGTGTGTTTCAGGTCCTAGATGCTACATATTTGCAGCATTCCACTGATTATGGGAGCTCAGTGACTCTTGGTTATAGTGAGTAATGAGAGACCTTGTAGTAAGAGAAAAGACCTAAAAACAAATGGTCTCTAAGAAACTGACCTTAGTCCTCAGTCATTTCTTTTGTTCATTTCCATGCTAGGTGATAGTAAAGTGGTCTCTGATGTCCTGAATGTTAGCAGGTTTTGAATGTCAAGAAACTGAGACTCGAAATTCCAGGAGGCAAAACCAAGGTCCAGTTTTATAGCTATTGCAACACTGATGCCTGTAGGAGCAATCTTTGGTAGTGACCTTCAAGATCCCATCCCAGCACCCACTGGTAGCCATGCTACATCTTGACATGAACTCTGTGGGACCAATCCTATGGAGCAACTGAGCAAAGTTTTAGGCTTACTTTTCTAGAAACTATGGTATAAGAGAAAATATGCCCTGGAAGTATTAAGGGAAATACACATAGTTTTGGTTCTACCTATTTCTTTGAAATATGTATGCTTTTTATAAAACTTATCTAATGTTCAGTGGTTAAGTGGAACTAAGTATTCATCAATGGCTCCCTAACAAGTTAGTGAAAACAGCTTGTGGGGAATCTGACAACAGCAGAGAAGAGACATTACCCCAACACCCCTCAGAGTTACCCACAGAACCCTTTAGTAAGATGTAGCATCCTGGTTATGGAAGCTGGAATCAGAGCTTACCTGTTAGAGCAAAATGTCAAATTTTAGTCATATGGTTGCCCAAAGAGCATTGAGAGGTTAACTAACTTGCCCATGGTCATACAGCTACTATGTAGAAGCAGAAATTGAGCCTATATCTTCCTACTTTCAAGAGTAGCCCTTTATCTACTATGCTACTGGTTTTCAGTGTAGTACAGGAATTCCTTGGTATACCCAAAACATGTTTAGGGATTGTTGATGTTGAAATGTGTTCATAATAATACTGAGATGTCTTCATTTCTAACGTGGCAAATGTTGATGAATATAAATCACAAAAGCTCTTTTGAGGGAGTCCTCAATAATTGTAAAAAAGTATAAAACCGTCCTGAGAGTGTGAGAAGCACTGTCTTACTATATTCCACTTCTCTCATAAAGACTACTACATTAATAAAATATCATAACTATATTTTGCAAATCAGTAAATTGAGGTATAGAAAGGGAAAAATTATTTGCTCACAAACACAGCCATCTTTTGCTTTAGATACAACATAATCGGATGGTATTCAATATCATTTACAAATTAGGGATTAATTTATTAGAAGAAAATGCAGCTTTTATACAATGCATGCAACTCCATATTATCTAAATTAGGTTACCCTCTAACAAAAGAAAATACGAAAAGAGAAAGAAAGTTCTTCGGTACTTTTTACTTTTAAAACTTTAAGCATTTTTAATAAGTAGCAACCATGGCATTAATCAGTTAAGAAATAAGAAAACCTGAATGTGTTCAGAACCTATAGATCTAAACCAGAAGATAACAAAGCTTCATAAATGTGTTTGTTCATCAAGTTAAAAAAAAACACAGACTTTGTGTTGCTATCATGTCAATTGGCACCAAACCATACTCAATTTAGTATGACTACAAAGTGAAGCCCATAGTCTACAATGGCAGGGTTTTTGATCACACTAATTAACAGCCATTTTATTTAAAATAAACAGATATGACTCTAATTGCCTTTTTTACATAAGAAAGGCAAGATCTTAAAAGTGAAAGCATGCAAAAGGAAAGATCACACAGACGCCTTGCAAACAGATAAGCAAACTGTGACAGGAACCCAAAGGAAGTTGGAGATGCCTTTGGATTGACACCAGAGAATGGAGCAAATGAAATGGTTGGCTCTTAAGTGATAAAATTCTGTTGTATTCACACGACTTTTCCTTATTTAGCCTTCCCTTGATAGGTAATATAAAACAATCTGTGATGTGGTAGGCAGTAACCATCCTGATAATTCCTAATCAATAGGGAATTAATAGTTTATTAATATTAATAGTTTACATAATTTCTTCTACACCTACAGACACAGGAATACATTGGGATGCGGAAAGTCCAAAGACAAAATGGGAACCTAATCATGGAAATCTAAGTAACTTGTTTGAATTTTGTGTCAAAAATGAAAGAAACTTGCCTCAGTACCTCAGGTTTAAGAAGGCCCTTCATTGAACAGTATCTAGAACAATGAAGATGTTTGCAATGTAATCCACATGAGCAGAAAAGCCAAGAGTTGAAGTAATGTGCAAGTTGTCTGCTTTGCCCTTAAAAGTGATTCCTATAGACATTTTCGAAATTTCATCCGATTTTTCACTAATACTAAAATCTTTTGATTAAGAAAAATGTAATTAGTAATAGCATAGGAAATGGTATAGATTAAGTTATACTCAAAATGTACATATATTTCTAAAAATCTCTCTCACATACACTCACTCAACACACACACACATACACACACATATACACCTTCCATCCTAAAACAGGTTTTTTAGACAACCTAAAGCAATTACAATGTATTTCACGCACTTAAAACTATTTGCATACCATTATGTCTCTAAGCCAACTGTCAATATTGTCATGATCATCTTTATTTATATGAACAAAGGAGTCCCAGTTTGAAAGAGCAGAACCAGAGAGGTGATTATGGATCACAGAAGAGAGCACATCAAGTTCTTAACTCACACAGATCAGTCACTAGGGTCTTAGAATTTCTCCTAAGGTCAGAGACGCCAGAAAGTTAAGGCATGTCATGATTTTTTGATGTATCAATATTACTTATGTAGCTAATTGTTGTTTGTGTCCCCAAAATAATCCCAAACTAACAAAAACAGGCCTTCCAACACCACCATCACTAAAAGATTTACGACATACAGTTTATTAAAAGTATTTAATTTATTAAAAGAATAACTATTTGGTAATATGGTCATCATTTCCATACATTTGGATTCTTATACTCAATTTGCATGAAAACTGTTATACAAACTATTTCATTCTTAAGAATACACAGATATCAGATCTGAAGGAACATCTTTAAATGGGGACCAAATCAGAGCTTAATTTTCTGTTTTACTGCACCTTTTTTTTTCACTTGGCTAAAACAAAAGTTTTATTAACCAAAGACTGAACCATTCTATAACCACTTATCTGACAAGGATAATGTCAAAATCATTTATGATGTAAGAAAATTGTGTCTGTGGGCATAAACTGCCTTAAAGTCATGCTTGACTAAATCCATCTGGATGACACACCCAAAGTAATGTCATTTCAGAGACTGAATTCTGTCATGGGGGAAATTTTGTCTGTAGGAAAATTATGTATGATTAATACTTCTTAATTTGTTAATGTCTCATTATGTAAATTATTGGATGAGATTTGCTCTTGACTAATTTGTGTCTTCTAATGCACTTTATCCCATATTAACTTAGAAAACCCTCACTTGAAATAATGTGATAAATTATGAAACATCAAGTTAATCACTTTCATATTGGAAAAGCATCCCTTCAAAATTATGTCAATATCCAGTATACTAAATATATGCAGTTAATCCATCAACAGTGATATAGTAAGTGCCTACCATATACGAGGCACCAGAGCTACAAGTACAATTGCATTACTGAGAATCAAAACTTGGAGATCATCCTTGACTCCTCCCTCTTCTTCATATCCCACCCTGATTTCCAGTCACCCACTTCTTTAGTTTCTCCTTTCAAATCTACCTGGTTATCATCACCTCACACCTAAAGAACCGCAACAATCTGATAATTGGCCCACCTGCCTCCAGTCTCTCACTACTCAAATCAATCCTCCCCATCACCACCTGATTAATCTTTCTCTGAGGCCACCTCACTCCTAATAAATCTCCTACTTGGTGACTGTTGCCATATTTCTCATCCTGCCACAATCTTGCTTTGACAGGGTTCCCACAACAGATAGAGACATATTCAGCAGAGCCTCCCAACTAAACTGTAAGCTCTTTAATGATCAGAATTGTGTCTTATGCCTCTTTGCACTCCTGGCATGGTACCTTGCACACAGCAGGTGATTTGAAACATGTCTGTTTATGATGATGAGAATGATAAAGCTACTTGGCAGCTTGTCCTTTTATTCTTGACCAGATCATAAAAAGTAAATAACAGGAGGTAAGTCAATCAGTAATAGGTAATGGGTAAATGAATAAATAAAGCATAACAAAACAAAAATAAATTGTGCTGAATGAGACAGTCTTTGGGGACCAAATAAGTATCCACAGACTTAGAGAAGCTGAACCAGAAATGGTACAGATGGGCCAACTGCTTTATAGTGATGCTTCATATCAATGTTAATGGAAGTGGTGTCCATTTCCCAGATGAAATGAGAAGCAAGAAAAGAACTGATCAAAAGGTTTGTTGAGAAGCTGTATGATTTATCTGATGAATTCTCAAGGAAATTGTGGGGTTTGTATTTGTCATCTGTTATTTTACAAAAGATAGTGACCTTTGGTGTATAATCCTTGTTACTTATTCGTGTTTTTCTAGGTATATGGCAAATTTTTACACATCAGTGATATGCTGCACAGTTTTAATCATTTCACTGCAGAATTTGCATTAATCACTAACCTCTAATCCTTTAAGGATAATTTTTCTTAAATTTTTGGTAGCAGTGACATGATCCTGAATTGCTATCACTATCTCCTGTTTTTAAAAACAAATCTACATGACTCAGACATTTTGTTTGGCCCTTCAGTCAACACACTGTTGACTAAATATCTATAGATGGTGCAAATGAGGTTGCCTATGAACCCGCTTTTGAATTTTAGTCATTTCATAGATTCTATCGAAAGATAAACCACTTCTAGTTTCACACGTCTTCTAGGTTCATGCAACAAATCCAGAAGTGTATACCTGTCATCAGTCTTTTCTATTACTTTGTGAGGTGAGCTCTGTTTACTCCAAAAATAAGAAGATTTTTGAGCAGTTTATTGTATGCTCTCAGAATTATCTATCAATTTTCTTCTTCCTTTTTGACAAGGAAGTATCCATCTTTCTAGATCTGTCTTAGGGGATTCAGTCCTACTGTTTGTCGGGAGTTTTCATTTGACCCATACATCTTGGTGACTAATAACACTATTATTGTATTTACTGTTATTGTTGATGTTGCTATTATCCATAATTTCTCTTCTTAGTGCCACTGACCATGTGTTAATACTAAGCATCAGATAAATCATACCCCAATATCACAAAACCTGAAAAATAGAAGCAAACAAGTACTTAAAAGTAGGCAGAAACAGAAAAACAGCCTTGTGTAAGTAAAATATGAAACATCTGTCCTGACAAAGTATGCTTCCCCAAAAATGGATTCTAAACCTAGACAGAGGCAATTTATGCTACTATTTGGAGGACTTCTGATATACAGACATCTCCTAAAAGTCTAATTCTTAGGTTATTTTAAATTTTTACTTTATTGCAAGAAGACAGATCAAGAAGGACTAATCCAGACTTGAGACCACCTAGCTTTGTGAAAGCAGTAAGGGGAAAAAGAAAGGCAAGTTCTTAGCTTTATAGGTGGATGAAAAGGATAAAAAGAATCCCAAGTAGATGTTTTTGAAAGAAACAATAATGGGAAAAACTAATGAATTTGGAGCCTGGGGACCTGAATAAAGTACATTTTATAACCGCATTTTCTTCACCTGTTAAGTTAAAGGAATTGGGTTAAATGATCACTAAGGATGTTTTTATGTACACAATAAGTGTATGCATATATCTCATTTTTGATTTAGAAATCAACTAATTTTTTCAAATATTTAATATTGCCTTAACCAAATAATTTTTGAGCTCTCTATAATCAGTATTCTCACATCAGCTTGAAATATGGTTACTTCTCAGTAGCCCATAAGAAAAAAAATGCAGTAATACTCAAAATATATACGATGAATAGTAAAAGAGATTATTTTCTTTTACATTTCAAAAATAGGAGTAGCTTCTTTTGTTCATTTGGTCAAGTCAAATAATTTCTTATTCTGAATTCATTCTTCCTTTTGAAAGAGGGATATATACTGCAGCTCTGATAATTACCATAAATTAGTGTTTTTAAACTTTCAAAAAAATTTCAGATGAAAGGTATTAATTTAGTGCAAAGTACCATTTTTGTGATATACCAGAATGTTACCAGTAATGGACAATGTTTTTCTTTCCATCGAAATCTATCAGAAAAAATGACAGTATATACAGAAAATTACATTTGACCAAAGCTGCTAGTTGATGACAGAAATGTGCCCAAAATTCTTATATTTTGCTAAAGTACTAAATGGATATATTAGCAGGAAAAAAGAATAACCATTTCTTTGAAGAAACATCAATGCTTTCAAACAACTGAGTTAAAATTAAATGACAAAAAATGAGGCTTGAAACAATTTAAAAACTGAATTTACACCTGCACAAAAAAAACTAGGAAATTTAAAATCAAAGCTCTTCTAACACAACTTATGTCTATTAATAGATTTTTTTCTTTTTTTATGGTGGCATACTAAAAGCATTTTATGAATTACCATTAAGTACTAAAATATTAGTATTAGTGTTGAATATACTTGTTTTTCTTATCCTATCATATCCCTTAACACCACTTACATAGTTTATTGTCTTTTTAATATTAAAAACCCAGGCAGATTTTCATCTTTACATTAAAATCCCTTAATGAATGAATCTTTTATCTTCCTATTCTTTTTACAGCATTTGTTTTCTTTAAAAGATAAATTTTATAAGGTTTACTGATGGGTTGTTGATTATTTGCCATACACAGAATAGTCTGTCCATAAATGTTTGGTATTGAAATGGATGCCTCAGGGAAGCAGCATGGGTAGGAGGGAAGGGGTACTAACTCCAAAGCAGAGGAAATGAGTTCAAATTTCATCTCTGAGGCTTACCACCTGTTTGACCCCTGCCCATATCATTCAAACTCCAATAACACCTCAGGCAATTCTTGTAGTAATCAGGGCTTTCCCTTACGCATGTTAATTTTAAGCTTGAACAGTTAAGAAAGATTCTCATATGAAAAAAAAGCATATGCCCAGAATTCGCGTTCCTGATCATTAAATGACAGTTTTCTCTGACAAAGAATGAAAGATTAAGTAGAATTCCCCAAAGCAGAGAATGGGGAAATCAGACCCATTTTCATTCAGTCAAAGCAACATATTGAGAACTACTTTCCTCATAGATTATTCAGTCATGTTAATGCTGACACCAAGTTTTTTCTAAATTAGGGATGTCAACTCTTCTACCTCTCACTATTACCATTTATTGAACATCAGTAGAGCTGCACATAAAACAGCGATAATGTGGCAACTGGTCAGTTGGGAAAAGAAAATTTAAATGTAAAAACTGCACACCTTTTCACTGATTTTCAAGAACTTTTCATCTCACTCCTTTCCATGAAGGTCTCCCCCACTTCCAACACTATATTACCTATTTGGAAGAGGCCTGCACATTCTAAATTTCAAATGTATACTTTCTCAAAAATTTGTATTTCAAAGCCATTTTCATTCATTTCATTCAGTCAGTCACCTGGTTGTGATTCTACTCGACAACTTTATAGAATGTATCTTTTAAAGAACACTGTGATAAAATATAATTTGTATATCTGAGTGGCATACTGTCACTGAAGAAAAAATTGGCAATTTAGAGACCAAAAGTTCAGGATAAATATCTGTTTCTCAATAATTTTCTTGATATTTGTTATTTTGTGGACAATCGATTCTTGCCCTATTTTGGGCAGAAAGTTTGCCCAACAAACAGCAGCTGGGAGTCCATGCCAGTTGTTTCATAATGGGTAAATAATTGAGAACTAAAGAGTTAAGATACTGACAAGGGAAACTCAAACACAATTACAATGGTACTTATTCTCAGATAACGCTGACTCTACATGAGTCACTGGAGTGAACTTCCTTATTTCTTCTTTCAAAAACATCAGGATGTGTGTGTGTGTGTGTGTTTGTTATTCTCTGAACAGTACATTAAATCAGAAACTGTTTCTTTTTCTTTTACCAAAAAAGAAAGAAAAAGAAAAAAAAATGTGTAGAAACTTCCCAGAAAGTCAAAGTAGAAAAACAAGAGCATGTATTCAGGTCTAGAGTAATTTCCTTTTAGTGAAAGTTCCTTGTGGTTATTCTCAATGTTTCACCACAGAAACTCGGTCCTATCATGGGCATTCCCCTCCTTTGTCACTGTAATTCTATAGAGTGGAAAATGTCATGAAGTGCCCTCTTAGATGACCCATGTATTACTGGGGATAGTCTTTTTAAATGAGACTGAAAATGAATGAGTAATAATGCATTATTTTCAGTATCATTCTGTTTTACAGTGGTTTGATAGAAACCCCCCTTTTAAAGTTGTCCCAGCTATTACCTGTGAATTTTTTTTCAGTTTCTTTAATGAAACTCTCAGAGAGTACAGGGAGTTGTAACTGTAATAGAACTTTTCCTGATACAGGGATCAGCTTTAAAGGATTATTAACCAAAACATTCCTATAAGTTATCAAATAGCTTGATGTCTTGCGACAACATGAATCCCCAAAAATCAAATTAATGTAAAAGCAAAGGAGTAAACTACTAATTTACATGAACATTTTTCATATATTAACTTCATATAGGTATAAATTTCAAAACATATTTCACATTCTGCCCCCCTCAAATTTTCTTCATTAGTCAAGTATCCATATAATATGCAGAATTCTGAAAGGTGTCCTGCTAAATTCTTCCCAAAAAATGGCTTCCATCTGTGAAAATACACTGCCTACTCAGATATTCCATATCCTAGAGAAGGGTTATTATGCGAGTTGTCCATACATTATTTAAAGCTAGTATATGTCACTGAATTGAAAGTACTATAAAGAGCTTATAGACTATGTACACGTTATCTTGCCTTTACTCAGGGCCTTGGACTCAAAAGTTTTACAAAGGAGTAAATTATGGCTATTCATTCTATCTCCCACCATAGTTCACATTCAGTCTACTATACATATTTAGTTCTTTTTAATCTTTCCTTATAAGACAATCTGTTCAGCCCACAATCATCCATACTGCTTGCCATCTCACTTCCTCAATTCGACTTACTAGTAATAATGTACCTGAAACAAAGGTAAATTTCACTGAGTTCCCTCTTATTTGAAAAAAAAAAATCCATACTCAATTCATTTTATAAAATTTAAATTCAAGTTTAGCACATCAGATTTGCTCCTTTCTTTGATATAGTATGTCTAAACTATTTTGTACTTCTATCTCTATTTTATTTATTCCTATTCATTTATTATAATAAATCATTTATTTAATGTATATATTTAAATATAAATATATATCACATATTTATATATATAATATTATATATTTATATGTATATTTATATATTTATTTACATGTTTATTCATATATATTTATATAGTTATAACTTATATATTTATATTTATTTATTTATATATTTATAAATTACCCCAGGATTGTTTCCATATTTCTGACTTCTATGGAATGAATATCTCAAATTAAAATTATCTTCCTAAAAGACACTAAGTAAGAATTCCAGGAAGATAGAAGAGTGAGAAATAGTAAATGATGCTACCTCCTCAACATCCCCGTGAAAATTCAAAAGAAATACCCAGGCCCAGCATTCTATTCACTGCACTGACCTAGCTGTTCTGGAAAAGAAAAAGTAGAAAACAGACTATCTCGTAATGACTGACCCATGGCCCTGTTGATTTTCTTGTTAGTGTTCAGTCATGTCCAACTCTTCGTGACACCTTTTGGGGTTTTCTTGGCAGAGATACTGGAGTGTTTTGCCAATTTCTTTTCCAGCTCATTTTAAAGATGAGAAAATTGAAACAAACAGGGTTAAGTGACTTGCTCAGGGTCACACAGCTAGTGAGCAATTGTGGCTGCATTTGAACTCAAGTCTTCCTCATTCCAAGTCTAGCACTCTATACTTTGTACCACCAGCCTCTCACCTTACCAGTCCTGGCTGTGTATGTGGTTATAATTTTGTTTCTTCTTCACAGCAGAACTGAAGATGTGACTAAATCGCTTTTAGCAAGATACAGGCATGGGCGGAGTGGGGGGACAAGAGGGAGGGGAATGTCACATGTTCCCAACCCAATGAACTCATTTCATTTTCTGTATTCTCACTGAGTAGCTGGGAAGTCCACTGGCTTCCACTGACTCTCCTGCACCACTGTCACCCTCCTGATCCTGCTCGGAAGAACCCATATGCTCAAACACCTATTGGACACCTTTCCCAGAAGAACTCTCAGCTCTTGCACCATGACTCCAATCTTGAATGAACCTCCATTCCTAGACTCCCTATCTGTCAATGAGAGCATCATCTTCCCTGGCTCCCTCCACTTCTCATCTGAGTCGCAGCTCAGAATCTTGCCTTATATTTCACTGAAACATTGAAACCATTTGCTGAGATTCCCCTTCATCTCACAAGATTCAGATGCCTTCTACCACTCTGTCTTACATGAGAAGGTGGCCCTTCTTTCCAAGTCAAACTCTGCTAAAGCACACACATGATCCTATCTCATCCCATCCCATGTTGTCTACCAGGTTGTTGGTGTTTCTGTTCTCTTCACTCTTGCTTATTTTCAATGTCTCCTCGTTTAATGGCTGCTTCCCAACTCCACCGAAGCATGCTTATGTCTTCTACATCCTCAAAAACCTCTCATTGGATTTGGTCATAACCCCTCACTATTGTTCCAAACCTCTCCCTTTTCATGCCTAAACTTCTTGAGAAGACTATCTGCAGTTGATGCCAACACCTCCTTTCTTCTCAATCTTCCATAACTCTCTGCAGTCATCATTCAACTGAAACCACTCTTTCCAGTCATCAAATCTAATATTGCTGTTGTTCAGTCATTTTTAATTGTGTCCACCTCTTCATGATCCTTTTTTGGGGTTGGCAAAGAGACTAGAAAGATTTTAAATTTCCTTCTCCAACTCTTTTGACAGATGAGGAAACTGAGGCATACAGGGTGAAGTGACTTGCTAGTCATGCAGGTGTAGTAAGTGTCTGAGGTTGGATTTGAACTCATGAAATGAGTCTTCCTGATTCTTACTGGAGGTGTTCTATCCATTGTACCAAGGGAGATATAACGGTGTTCACATCTGTGCAGGATTGTCCCAGGGAAGAAGCCTTTGCCTTGTTCTATTTTGGCCCAAGAAGTCAGAAGAACTAGGAGTAGTAGGTGGAGTTTTGTAAAGCCAAAAAAATAAACAAATAAATAAAATCAGATTTTTTGACGGGGTCTAATGAAGCATGCCCTAACCCAGAAAGCTGTCCAAAGATGGAGTGGGCCACCTGGGAGGGATAGAACACTGAGATTAGAATCAGGAAACGTCATCTTTATGAGTTCAAATCCATCCGCAGACATTCACTAGCTGGGTGAACCCTGTTTGCCTCAGTTTCCTCATCTGTAAAATGAGTTGGAGAAAGAAACGGCAAACCACTCCAGTGCCTTTGCCAAGAAAACTCCAAATGGGGTCATAAAGAGTCAAAATGATTGAAACAACTGAACAAGGAGGCAAACAGGCAAAAATCGAACCATTTCAGTATAATAAAGAGTTTGCAGGGAAAGCCAGTGGCTGTTAAAAGCAGCTGCTATTTAACAATGCAATGAAAGAATCCATAAAAAAGTAGGCAAAATGTGAATTCCACACAGATTTAATAAAGTAAACGAAGTAAATGTTTGTTGAATTGAACTGTGCTTCAGCCTCAATAAACCTGTGATCTTGTTGATGCAGACAGTCCCTGTTGAGATTCAGATGGCAACCCATCCATGCTTTTTCATCCTTCACAACTCGTGCCTCCCTCTTGTGAGTACTCTGATTTTTATTCCTTTCAGGTTATAGTGTTACAAATGAAATTATATTAATGAAAATAGATACTAACTTTGATAGATCCATGATTTCATCCTTCTGTTATATTCCATGTATATTTCCATTTCCCTCTGCATTACTTGAAACTGAATCCTCTGAGACTGTGATGTTCTATAATTTACAGCCATATAACATCACCATGAGAATATTCGCAATAAAGAGAGAATTTTGTGTCAGCAAGGGGTTTGGGATTATCAAAAAAATGCTGTTCAAATTCCCAAATGCAATCCAGGTCAATCAATCATTTTTTACTCATTTCTAGGCCCAGATCAATGCCACTTGAAGTAGCTATCGAAGAAATACATATGAATGAACTACTTATAATCTTGAGACATTCCTTTTCAATGATATAGATAATAGAGATAAAGATTGAAATAGAGACAATATGTTGCCTTTATCCATTTAGTAAAACCATCCACACTGGAAAAAAAAGTTCTCTTTCATATTTCCATCAGTTTATGATTTTTTAAAAATAACAAACATTATTTTCTCTCCTTCTGAACCACCCGGCCACTCCACTGGAAAACTAAAAAAGAAAAAGAAAAATGCTTGTAACAAATACATTTAAGTCTCAATTGATCTAACACATGAATCTCATGACGTGGTCACATGTATTTAAATTTATATTATTCTAAGCTATAATTATGTGAAATATGATCATTGGTACTAGCCAACAGAAATATGCTTATGCATAATCAAGCAAAACCAATCCTCATACTTGCCATGTCCAAAATTATTTCTCTCATTCTACCTCGAGTCCATCCCCTTTCTATCAACAAGTGGGAAGCATGCTTCTTCATTGATCCTCTTGAATAGTAACTGGTCATTGTGCTCGTCAGAGTTCTCATGCCTTCCAACACTGTTTGTCAATGTCAGGGTTATTATACAAATTACCCTTGTCCTTTTCACTTCACTCTGAAGCACTTTATTCAAATCTTCCCAAGTTTCTCTGAAACCATTCCTCTGGTCATTTCTTATGTCACAACAAGTACTGTATTACATTTATGTATTAAGGTTTAGAAACAATACCTCACACTCTAATAAAGATTAGCCCCAAATGGATACATGACTTAGATATGAAAGATTGTAAAATAAGAAAATTAGAGGAGAGAGGAAGAAATTACTTTCAGATCTCTGGATAGAAGAAGAATTCATGACCAAATAAGGAATAGAGAGAATCACAGAAGACACAGTAGACAATTTTCAAATGCATAAGAATAAGACCCAATTCCTAATGGATAAACAATAGGAATAAGCAGTTTTCAAAAAAATAATTTCAAGTTATCAATAACCATATGAAGCTATGTCCCAAATCACTAATAACTGAAGAAATGTAAATTAAATCTATAGACGTAGTACCAGAAGGGATGTTAGAGATGATGTAATCAAACTCTCTCATTTTATAAATCAAGAAACTGAGGCCCAAAGAGGATACATGACTGATTCACAAAGTAGAAAGTGAAGGTCATTATACATTATCCTTTCTACTATTTTATCATGTCTCCTTTGAAACATATTAAAAAATAATTCCCCTGAGCATCCTCAGAAGCAACCAGGTGGCACAGTGGATAGATTGCTGGGTTTGGATTGAGAAATAATTGAGTCCAAATCTATCCTCTGATAATTGCGAGCTGTGTGATCCTGGATATGTCATTAACCCTATTTGCCTCAGTTTCTTCAACTGCAAAGTGAGGATAATACTAGCATCTACTTCCCAGGGTTACTGTAAGGATTAAATCAGCTAGTATTTGTAAAGCACAGCACAGTGTCTGGCATGTAGCAGATACTATATAAATGCAAGCTATTACTATGAGAACTTTTAAACGGAGTTTTTTATAGTTAAGATAGAGAAACAAATGATTCAGAACTGCCTTCTGATTGTTCTTCTCTAATGAATTATCAACATGGCTTCTTGGAAGTTTTCTGTCTTCTACGTTTCATGCTCACATTAAGGCAGGAGCAGCTATTCCACCTCCAATAATTGGACACCCATTACTTTAAAATGTTTCCTGAAAAATATTCATCTTGAATGTGCTTTCACATTTATTTAGAAATAAGGAATGGACTACTGCTTGAGTCAACTGGTAACAATGCTCCTTTCACTTGGTAATCAAATTTATTTTATATGTAAAGTTCAGGGATTTTTTTTAAAAAGTCTTTAAATGTTTTAAAAGAACTGTAAAACCTATCTTTTCTCTACTTTCTGTAATTTCCAAAAAGTTATGGTGGCTTAGAATCTGAAGAGAAAAAAATTGATAATTGTTTTCTACATGACACTTACAAAGGAGCATTTCACATGATGTGTAAAAAAAGGGAACATTTAAAAGTCAATGAGCTAGGACTTTTTTATTTTACCAATAGTAAAACGGTTGTACAAGTGACATTAAGCTATTAAGAAATTGGCCCCTGAAGAAAAAGCGGATCTACTAAGACAAAAACAGGCAGGATTGTGTTTCATCCATCAGAAAATTTTATCACTTAGATTTTAAATAAAAATTTTTTTAAAATGTCCATTATTTTTTTTCTCTAGGTAAAACTTAAGCTTACTTTCCTGATCTCTTATTCTACTAAAAAAGAAAATATGAAAATCTTAAATTAAAGGAATCAATAATACCAATTATTTTATATCTGCAGAATTTATTTCTGAGTATGAGAAAAAATTAATAAAGACAGATTGATGGGAAGACTACATTTTCTTTTAAAAAACTGTGTATCTTCCTCCTGCATTGGAAACACCAGGTGAAAATTCATGTAGAAAACTATCTATCTAAAATAGAATTTAACAGAATTAGAAGAAAAGCAGAAATTACCTCAGACTCACTGATATACTCATACCACACTGTTTCTGAAAGAGGTTGATAAAGTCAATGCAGGACTCCTTTCATCTGAACAAAGGCAGGGAGATGTTTGACACTGAATTCCAGGACTACAGTTTGTCATCATCAAGCTTTATAATACCTGCTTTATTATAGCAGCAACTGACAGAAAGAGATGGATAAGCCCGCCCATTAGATTCATAGGAGTCATTTTACCAGTATTCCTTAATGTTCTTAAGGTTAAAACTCTCAATATTTTGGACATCATGAAGGCATCAATGTTCATTATAAAAGCTTCTCAAAAGAAATAGGAGATGACAGGAGTTTAGCTCTCACACTTTTACTATAAACAGGATCTGAGTATTAGCTTTTTCTTCCTAAAATTAAGAGACGGGACAAAAAATAGCAAAAGAGACAAGAGGAATAATTGAATTTAGCTCTTCTGTAATGAGTTTCAAAGGTTGAAAAATAATGTCAAAAATTTGGAGGAAAAATAATCAACAAATTGGAAAAGAATTTTAATAACATTTATATTTATTTTAAGATTAAATAAATGTTTCCTCAATACCAAATTCTTTTGTTCATACTAGAGGCATCTCTGAAATTCTATTTACCCACACTCTCTAAAGTTTTTTCCATACAACAGACAGATACGAATATATGAGCCACCTGCTGTGCCAACAAGGAATCTGCCATCAGATCTAAAAGGCCAATTTGAACTTACTATTGAAGAAGCAATCTACTTAAATCTTTGACTCTTGCCAGATGAAAAAAGCAGTTAAATAAAATGGAAGTTTGTAAACACCAACACTTTAGTGCCTTCCTTTAACACTTCCACTCTCAATCTAGATCTTGTTATCATTTCACCTACTCTGAGTGACCAAATGCAAGCCATATCCTGCATGACAGAAACATTTAAGGGATATAGTAGATTTCAGTTGAAATACCAAATTTATGCATAAAAGAGGGGGGGAAATCACATAATTTGACTTCTCTATTCCAAAATCTCTAAGAATTTTTCATTGAAAGTTGAAGAAAAGTAGGAATGAGATGCTAGCACCCTATATTTAGTGTGTTAATGCACCATTTGTCTTCTGGGCAAATAACTAAAGGTCATTTGCTCTTCGTGGTAAGTGTTGAAAACAGTTTACGTTGATGGTCTAACTTAAAAGAACAACGTCAACCGCCTCAGGCCAAAAATGACCTTTTTATGCCAACATGGAGATCTAAATCTCTTACTGAGGAGAGAAATGACGTTTTCTTTTTTTTTTTTTCTACTTGCTTCAACTCCCCCTTCTCAAATTCATCTCTTATACAGATTGGATGACAACACTAAACCAATTTCATATATTGTGGGTCTTTGTGTACTTCTACCTAGTTCAACAATCACAGCCAGGTATCAGAGTTGAAAGAACGACTGAGTGGGGCACTTTTCCAAGTCTATGTTTTGCCAAGTGAAAGAGTGGAAGTGTGGGAGAGAAGAAAACATGATAAAAGTGCTTCAGGAGGGGGAGGTACTTTGATTCTTCTGAGTTTGAGTAGGCTTGTATGGTGCTATTACGCCAGCCAGCTAAA
The DNA here is from genome assembly GCA_023548195.1 of Bettongia penicillata ogilbyi. NCBI lineage: Eukaryota > Metazoa > Chordata > Mammalia > Diprotodontia > Potoroidae > Bettongia > Bettongia penicillata. The sequence continues at coordinate 3,778,339 of JAJHZJ010000569.1, forward strand.
GTAGCTGGCAAAATCCCAAAGTGTGGCTAGAGAACGCCTTCCTCAAAAAAATACAGATGTGCACAGGAGGTAGGAGGATGTAGGATAGTCAAGGTAACTTTTAAATTTTAAACGTCATCCAAACCTGTGGAATCTATGCAAGCTGGTCACTAGGGGAACTCCTACCTAATCTAATAGTGACTAAATGATCATTCTAAGGTACGCATAGTCAGTTTATATCTTCTCTCCAATTGCAAGTGGGAGAATGGCAGCTCAGTGACACTGTGACCAGAGCAGTCAGGAAGACCTGAGTTCAAATACAGCCTCAGATACTTACTAGCTGTGTGTCCTTGGGCAAATCATTTAAACTCTCTGTCTCACTTTCTACAACTGTAGAACGAGGATAATTATAGCATCTATTTCCCAGGATTATTGTAAGGATCAAATGGAATATTTTTTTGTAAAATGCTTGATACAGTGCCTAGCACATAGAAGATTCTATGGCAGAAGGTACCTACAGTAGCATAATGGGTATATGTAAATGCTAACTAGGTGGTAGTAGTAGTAGTAGTAGTAGTAGTAGTAGTAGTAGTAGTAGTGTATAACAGTGATGCTTACACACACACACACACACACAAAAAGATCACAGAAATTTTTTCATCCTCATATAGATGAGTATGGTCTCTGGGCTACAGGAATATATACTTCTGCCTCATATTCTAGCAGGGGCTACTTGCTTCTAAATTTTTTTCAACATATCCAATGTATCTACCTACAAATATGTATAGATATAGATACAAATACAGATTAATAGGTCGATCATGTTAATATGTGATTTTCTAAGCGAATATGCAGTCCATAGTTTAGTCCCCCCTCCCCATTTCTATTAGAGTTTGATACCACTGTTCTAGGTAGCTCTCTAAGATTCTAAATTGCAGAGAAGATACCCACTGCTTTGGTAGAGGAAGTTTCTTCATTTTGAAGTTCCCTATAACAGTGAAATCCTAGGTCCAGCACATATCCTTAAGTTCATATATTTAAAAAAAGACATAAATTCATATTCACATATAGACACATGAAGAAGACATCATGGTGTAATGGATAGAGAGAGACAGTCTCCTCAGAGTCAAGAACACAGATTAAGGTCCTACCTTTGAAAAATATGATAAATTATATGTATATTCACAAAAATACATAAATAAATAAAAGAATGAATACAAAATATAAATAGATAAAAATAAATAAAAGAATGAATACAAAACAGAAGCAAAACAAATACAAAGTAATTCAAGAGGAGCACTAACACCTAGGGAAATAGGAAAGGTCTTTTGTAAGAGATAGTATTTAATCAGAATATTGAGGGAAACCAGAGATCTCAAGGGAAAAAAATATGGATGGAAGGGCTCAAGACAGGAGGGGAAAATCTATACAAAAACACAGAGATAACAGGTGGAATGTTGTCTTCAAGGAGGAGCAAAGAGCAAGGTTGGCTGAAATACAGAGTTCATGACAGGAAACAAGTGAAATCAACCTTGAAAGAAAGGCTGCACACTGATTGTGAAGGGTTTTCAAACAAAGGACTATGTATTTTAGTCCAAGATTTCAAGGAACCAGTAAACGTCTTGAGCAAGTGGTCATACGGACCTCAACTACACTGGAATATGATGATAGTAAAGATGAGAGTAGGCAACTTAATGGATATGAGGGATAAAGGAGAGGGATTAATCAAGATTTGCCTCAGGTTCAGGCCCAGTAACACTGGAAGTAGATTAAGAACTTAGTTTAAAATTTTTTAATTTTGTTTTATTTTTTCAGTTAGAAGAAAAAAATTTGCTTCAGTCTTCTAAGAATTTCAATCCCTAATTTTCCAGGATTTTGAATCAAGTGTGCAACTATACTAAATGATGAGTGTATTAAGGTTAAATGTGCCATGTCCAAAACCATTTCATTTATAAAAAATAAGAGATTCCTTTGGCTTTCTTGTTTTAATTCCACAGTCTTATTTAAGGAAAACCATTACTACTATTTTTGAGTATATTTTGAAACAGGTACGAAACTAGTATGCTGAAGTATAGTTGAGACCAGTGCAGCTATTTATTTCCACTTACACAGGGAAATTCAGGACAAAATTGGTTACATGGGCAACTCACAGTTTCTTTTGGAATGGTTTCATGGAAATTTGTGCTGTATTTGATACAGACACCATATTTTTTAATGGTGTTGTGTGGGTGGGTTTGGAAGAGCATGAAGAATTTAAAATTCATATAAATGTCCAAAATGGACATGGAGAAATTCTCTCATTTCCTTTTCATTGTCCATTACTTTTTCCCCCCATTATGAGTTGTAGCTGGAAACTCTATTATACCTTTTCGAACTTACATTTTATTAGGGGATCTCTAAAACACATGGAAACAAATGAAATGACTAAAACAAATAAAAAAAATAAACCCACCCCAAACCAAATGGACAGATAAGCAACCTAACTACTACTTGCATTTTCTACCCTATACCAGCATAATCTTCACCTCCGTCATCAATCAAATCAAAACAAATAAAAGGAGGGGAAATCCCTCAATATTTTTAATACAGTAATATATTTTATTTCATCCTTTTTTTGTAATTAAAAAAAAGAAAAGGGATGCTATCTGGGTGGTATCCATTCACTTTGGCTTGTGTATACTTCGAGTAAAAAGACTTTAGTTAATTAAGAAATTACAGATTTCTCTGTATAGTGGGTTTTATGATTTACATGTGTGGTAAAACCCCAGGCAACTGATGTGTAACTCCAACTTGAATTGGGGCCTGACATGGAAATTTTCCTTCATTCTTACCACTTATGGCAGTATCTCAAACATGCTATCTGGGAAATATCCAAGGACCTATCCTTTCCTAAGGGAGCCCTCCACAGGGTATTTTAACTACACTCTTTATTATTCACCCACAAGACATAAGTCTAACCGGTCCTTCCTCATCGTCCTACAAACTGCAAAATAACTAATAAAATGTTTCAGTAGGGTTATAAACTGCTTTATATTAAGATAATTATTTGCACATAAATCAGAAATGTTCATTGATTGAACGTGCATGTATTAAGCACCTACTTTATGGCAGAAATAGATTAGATGTTGGATCTACAAAGAAAAAAATTAAACCATCTCTGCCCTCAAAGGCCTTGTAGGAGTGGGATGGGGAGGAACAAGAACATATACAGAAAAGCAAATAGAAAGTGATTATATGGAGGATCCAGAAAGGTCTTAGATAAATATGGGAACTGAGTTGAACTTTAAAGGAAGGTAAAGGTACTAAAAGGTGAAGAGTGCAGGGCAGTGATTTCAGGTATGGATTCGGAGATGGGATGTGATGTCTGGGGAACAGCAAAGAGGGAAGTTTGATTAGAATGTGAAAGAATGAAGGAGAATAATATGCCGTAAGTCTGGAAAGCTAGGTCTGACTGTGAAGAGCTTTAAATGTTAAACAAGGGTTTATATTTCCTCCTAAAAGAAGAAGGGAGCCTCTAGAGCTTGTTGAGCAGAAAAGTAACTGGTTAGACCTGTGTTTTAGGATATCAATGTGGAGAATGGATTAGGCCACAGGTTATTACAACAGACCAAGCAAGCAGTGATGAGGATCCCAGTAAGAGGGGTAGGATGTGAGTGGAGAGAAGAGAATTACGGAAATCAATATGGTGGAGACCACATTGACAAGGCTCTGCGTGAGATATGTAATATATAAGAATTAACGACGGACTGAGGTTGGATTGGAAGGATGGCTGTACCCTCAACGGAAATAAGGCAGTTAGAAAGAGGTAGTGGGCATATAGGAAAACAACCTTTGTTCTGTTTGGGACATGGAATATTTAATATACCTAATGGAGCATTCAGTAAGATGCTTGCATTTGGAAATCTTCTGATAAGCAGTTCTCTGTGTAAGACCGTCGTCAAGAGGATGACTAGGAATGGATATAGATAAAGGAATAGATGGATGGATGGATGGATGGATAGATAGACAGATAGATAAAAAAATCTGAGTTATCTGAATAGAGATTATAGCTGAAGCCCTGGAAGCTGACTGAGCAAGTGAGTAAGAAACAGCAAGAAAAAGAGAGCAAGTTCAAGAATGACAGAGCAAAAGAAACAGAGAAAGAGAAAAGACAGTCCTGGGGTACAGCTACACCTGGGAAGCATGGCATGAATGAAGATCAAGCCAAGCAGGCTGAAAAGGAGAGATCTGAAGTCAGGAAAATCAGGACAGGGAAGTGTGTCAAAAAAAAAAAATCCCAGGGAGAAGGAAGTATATAGGAAAAAGGGGTTATCAGCATGCAAATAATACTGATTCATAATAACGATAATAGCATTTAAGGGTTTGCAGAATGTTTTACCAATGTTATCTCATTTGAACCTCACAAAAACCCTCAGAAGGTGCTATTATTATCCCATTTTACAGCTAAAGTTACTGAGGCAGAGACAGCTTAGTTGACTTGCCTAGGGTGACACAATAAAAATTCACAAGAATAAAATCAATGATCATTTTAAATTTCAATTTCATTTTTTTAATGATAGAAAGATAGGATACTAAGAATGTTGTTTATCACTCTAAGAGAGAAGCAACAGCAAAGAAGAGAGCAGGGAAGCTGGCTGAGGCCAAAAGCAAGTCCAGTGTGTTCATTTTTCAGGCCTAATCTTTATCCCATAAGCTATTTAAAGATTTTACTTCTGTCTAATATTCCTTCTATTTTATTCTGCCCATGATTTGGAATCTCTATCCCCATAACCAGGAAACATCTATAACTTAGAACATTCTAGACTGGAAACTGCTAGTTCCTTCCTGTTATGTCAACTGAGGAAAAGCTGGACTGGCTATGATATAATACTATCTGGTTTTATGTTATCAGTAATAAATTGTAAGAACTAAGCAACCATGAAGCATGTAACCATGAATCCGTGATAGATTCTCTCTTCCTATCATGGCCTAAAAACAACGGGTGCTGATAAATGTTTAACAACCAGCTCTCAGAAAAGTATAACACATTTAAAGTTTAAGCACATTTCCTTCACCACTAAATCTGGACAATCAACCAAACAATAAACCAAGTCCTAGTACGCAGCATGTGGCAAATTCCGAGGCATAAAGGAAAACCCTGAAAATTTAACAACTGGCTCTCCTAAGCCAGTACAAGCTGCCTCCAGCGTACCTCTGCTTGAGGATAATAGCATTCATGGATCCTTGGTGACAGCTTTGATTGTATTTCTTCTTTGTCCCTTCCCAGTCATATTTTGAAAGTGTTCTAGCCCCAGGGTGCGTTTTTGGGGTGCAAGGATAGAGAGCTTTGGCAGGTAACCCTAGCATGAAGACGTCAGTGCTAGCCCTACTGTGAAAGGATGTAAACCCTGCGCTAGTTGAGGGGCATAGCTCCTGGGCCACAGCGTAAAGACAATGACCTTTCCAGTGGGAAGTCTACTACACTTCCATAGTTCCTTCTGCTTCCCACTTCCTTGAATGTTTAAAGCCACTGTAGACTTACCCAAAACAAATAAAAGAACCTATTGCATTGAACACTGACTGGCCCATCTAATCCTTCTATGAAGTCCTTTCAGTCTCAACAAAGCACTCCGACAGAAGAAGATGGAGAAAGAGGGTATATGGGCACGCATAGTTTAAATTCCAGGTGAAATGAGCAATTTGATAAAAACACAGCGATAATATTTCAAATCTAATTCCATTCATTTCATTTAACACTCAGAAAACAAGTGTAAACTTTTTTTTACACTGATTTCCTCTCTGGCACAAAGAAATGTTTTGCCTTTCATTTACTCAGTATTTGCTGCTTCATGTTACTGGCAAAACTTTGTTCAAAGGGAAACTATGACCTAGCAAGTGGCCACATGTCTGGTATTTGTTTACTGCTTTAGAAGTCCAAGATCTTCACCCAATTTAATTGCTTTGAAGCAATAAGCTATAAACAGCAGTAGTTAGGGTGTGTTACATGCAAACATACACAACCACTCACCAAATCTTACAGCCTTCTGAAATCCTTACTATTGAGGACCTTGCCTTACCTAATAAAACTCATAACACTAAAAAAGTCTACTGTGGTCCTACCACTGAGAATATAATAAAGTCCTTTTAAACAATAAGGAGCCTAACTATGGCATTGGACAAAACTCAGCACCTATGCTATAGCCAATCACATTATTAACTAACTAAAGGCCAGGTTCTAAAGGAAGCACCTTTTGATTGACTCCTTAAGTTGCTGAGTATTTGGGGGCCATACAAATTATCATCTTCTTACGTAAAATAGAAAAAACTAAATAAATTGCCCTCTAAAAGGAGCATTTAGCCTGATGCAAAACAAATTGTGCCTTATGATGCACCTTATTTAAAACACTTTTGTGAAAATGGATGTCAACATCTATAAAAATTGGCTTGATACAGAGGGAGCAAGCAATAGATTTGTTATCAGAAGACCTGGGCTTTTTTTTTTTTTAATAAAAATTTATTTATTTAACTTTTTACATTCATTTTCACAAAATTTTGGGTTCCAAATTTTCTCCCCTTTTGTCCCCTCCCCCCACCCCAATACACCGAGCATTCTAATTTTCCCTATCACCAATCTGCCCTCTCTTCCATCCTCCCTCCCTTCTCTTGTCCCCATCTTCTCTTTTGTCCTGTAGGGCCAGATGACTTTCTATTCCCCATTACCTGTATTTCTTATTTCCTAGTAGCAACAACAATACTCAACAGTTGTTCCTAAAACTTTGAGTTCCAAATTCTCCCCATCCCTCCCTCCCCACCCGTTCCCTTTGGGAAGGCAGGCAATTCAATATAGGCCCTATCTGTGTAGTTTTGCAAATGACTTCCATAATAGTCATGTGTTGTGTAAGACTAACTGTATTTCCCTCCACCCTATCCCCCATTGTTTCTATTCTGTCTTTTGATCCTGTCCATCCCCGAGTGTTGACTTCAAATTACTTCCTCCTCCCATTGCCCTCCCTTCCATCATCCCCCCCCCTTGCTTATCTCCTTCTCCCCCACTTTCCTTTATTGTAAGATAGGTTTTCACACCAAAATGAGTGTGCATTTTATTCCTTCCTTTAGTCGAATGTGATGACGGTAAATTTCTTGTTTTTTTTTCTCAGCTCTCCTCTTTTTCCCTCCACTAAAAAGTCTCCTGCTTGCCTCTTGAATGAGAGATAATTCCATTTCACCCTCTTTCCTCCCACTACATTCTCTCTCACCATTTACCTTAATTTCTTTTAAAATGTGGTCCCACCCTATTCAATTCACTCTGTGCTCTCTGTCTCTGTATGTGCGTGCATGTGTGTGTGCGTGCACGTGTGTGTGTGTGTGTGTATGTGTGTGTGTGATCCCACCAACTACCCAGATACTGAACAGTTTTAAGAGTTACAAATATTGTCTTTCCATGTAGGAATGTAAACAGTTCACCTTTGGTAAGTCCCTTATGACTTCTCTTTGCTGTTTACTTTTTCATGCTTCTCATTCTTGTGTTTGAAAGTCAAATTTTCTTTTCAGCTCTGGTCTTTTCATCAAGAATGTTTGAAAGTCCTCTGTTTCATTGAAAGATCATATTTTCCCCTGAAGTATTAGACTCAGTTTTGCTGGGTAGGTGATTCTTGGTTTGAGTCCTAGTTCCTTTGACTTCTGGAATATCCTATTCCATGCCCTTCGATCCCTTAATGTACAAGCTGCTAGATTTTGAGTTATCCTGATTGCATTTCCACAATACTGGAATTGTTTCTTTCTAGCTGCTTGCAAGATTTTCTCCTTCACCTGGGAATTCTGGAAATTGGCCACAATGTTCCTAGGAGTTTCTCTTTTTGGATCTCTTTCAGGTGGTGATCGATGGATTCCTTCAATACTTATTTTGCCCTCTGGTTGTAGAATCTCAGGGCAGTTTTCCTCGATAATTTCATGGAAGATGATGTCTAGGCTCTTTTTTTGATCATGACTTTCAGGTAGTCCCATAATTTTTAAATTGTCTCTCCTGGATCTATTTTCCAGGTCAGTTATTTTTCCCATGAGATATTTCATATTCTCTTCCATTTTTTCATTCTTTTGTTTTTGTTTGGTGATTTCTTGGTTTCTCATAAAGTCATTAGCCTCCATCTGTTCCATTCTAATTTTGAGAGAACTATTCTCTTCAGTGAGCTTTTGAACCTCTTTTTCCATTTGGCTAATTCTGCTTTTGAAAGCATTCTTCTCCTCATTTGTTTTTTGAACCTCTTTTGCCAATTGAGTTTGGCAAGCGCCAAAAAGGCAGCACCTCTCTCTGGCACTAAACAACAAATTAAAAATTAAAGGTAGAGATATGAGAAAACAGTAGAAGACACTAAACACCATGAAGAAATATTATGGGTCCAGAATTGCTCAACAGGAAAACAGAGCACAATGGCCCTAAGCAGAGCAAGAGATTATAAATAAGATTAAATGTTTGAATAAAGACTTGAAAGGAGACAAAACAGAAAGTGATAACCTACTCAAGAAACAGATTCCCTGAGAATGACAATAGATCTTTAGAATGCTGTCAGTGGGACAACAAAAAATATTTTTAAAAAATTTTAAATGGAAAGATAGAAAAAAAAAAATAAGGTATTTGCTATAAAAAAATACTGACCTAGAAAACAGCTCAAGAAGAGATCTAAGATTTATTGTACTTCCCAACAACTATGACCAAAGAAAAAGCCTAAATACCATATTTGAAGAAATCATAAAGGGACACTACCCAAATCTAATAGCATCATAAGATAAACTGAAAATTAAGATTCTAGTATTGACATACAGAAATAAAACCCCAAAAGAAAATTCCCAGGGATATCATGGTCAAAATTAAGAACATCCAAGTCAAGGAAAAATGCTACAAGCAGCCAGAAAAAGTTTAAGTACAAAGTTATCAGAGAAAATATCACACAAGACTTGACATCTTACCTAATAAAAGAGAAGAGAGCTTGTGTATTATACTCTAAAAGACAAAGGATAAAGACTTAGTGCTGTAACTTCAATTCATGCTCATGGCCCTAGTTAGAGAGATGAACTTTCTAAAATCAGGCTGGGGTTTTAGCTTCTAATCATATGCTATAAAAGGCATCTTTCTGTCTCTTGAGCATTGACATACATTGTTCATTGATGTACACTGAACATTGTCATATGTGTTCATACATTGAACACTGACATACAATGTCATCCAACTCTTTTCTGTTACAAACAAAAGGCACCAGGCAACTTAAAAACAAGCTTGGTCCCAGGCTATTAATTATAAAATTAATATAAAATCTGGCAAGTGTATTCTCACAATTTTTATATTAATTAAATAAAAGTAAGGCAAGGGTAGGGTAGGAACTGTCCCTGCCTCCTCTCAGGTTTTCCCCCTGTACTCCTGCTGGTAGAATAAAAGCTGATACTCCCACAACTACCCAGTCACACACATTCATCCACACTCTTCTCCTCTTCTTTCTTCATATGCAAGCCTGATGTAATATAAGTTTCCCTCTTCCCCAAACTGGGAAAAACTACAAATTCCAAAGGACTTTTCAGCCAGCTTATCCTTTGCCCTTGACAGTTACATTCACATTCATAAAAACTTCATCCCCCACACCCCTATTCAAGGATTGGTTACCTCTTGTCCTAGATAGTTACACAAGCAAGAGTAATTTACTATGAAGAGCTTAGAATAAACATATGGGAAAAGTGAGGGGAGGGAAATGAACATTCAGTGGAATAGAGCACTTCCAAGTTATTTCTGAAGGAAATATGAGAACTGAATAGACGACTGAAATGTAAGCACAGGAATCAAGAAAAAACTAGAAAGGTAAATTCATTTTATTCCTTAGAAATGGATATAGGATGTTAAAGTGCTCACATTCTCATAGAAGGGGAAGAAACAACTGTTCCTCCAGAACCATTTCTTTAAGGGTCACAGAGGCATTTAAAACAAACAGAGGATCTGAGGGAGATAGGGGAGAAGGGTGGTTCTTAAGAGAAGAAAGAGAAGGAAGGGAAATGGGAATATACTAGGGGAGAAAGGGAAAAGGGAAGAGAATTTATATGCCTCTTGTCTACCTCTCCAAATATTATTTCTTATATATCAAGGAGTTTAACCACAACATTCTTCCTCAAGGTCACTCTCTGTGAAGTTCTTGGAATCTATGTGACAAGAGATTAAGAATAAAATCTGAGTAACTGTCATTTATTTGAGTGTTAACATGTATAAGCAATATATCCAAATGCACCTAAAAACTCTTCCCTTCCCCAATAGTAACTAGAAGGAAAAATAAAGAGGAAGTAGAGTTGGACAGAGCAAAGAAAAAAGCAAATATAGGATTATATTCTAAATCAGAGTACCTCATTATCCTAGAAAAAAATAAACAGCAGGTGCATTGGTAACTTTGCAGTTATTTCTTTTCAGAGTATTTATTTCTGTTATCTCAAGTTTATTCCATATTTATTTCTATTATCTCATTTTATCCTCATGACACAGTGAGGCAGATAAGTCTGGTAGTCTTATCAGCATTTTTTGCATAAAAATGAGAAACAAAGACTTTTATTAACTTACTTAAGGTTATCCAAGAAGTCAATAGCAAAGCCCAGACCAGAATTCAATTTTCCCAAATGCTACCCTTTCCACTACTATAACCACTGGGCCACAGAAAGAAATATCTTAGACAATCAATAAAAATGATTGCAGTTAAATTTTGTGCTCATCTTAGTGAATTATGTGTTTCACAAGGCAATGAATGAACTTGCAAATAAAATGGAACTTCTATGTAAGAGATATATTGTTATTTGAATTCGAGTATGCCATACATAAAAGAATCACATTCCCTCAAACCTACCAACTATATAGAGCAAAATGAAATCCTTTATCATTAAACTAAGAGGTAAGAAATAATCCTGTACATCAACATTGATATTATAGAGGTATTTAATAAGTGTAATCATAAACTGAATAAAATAAAGGCTACAGACCCTGCTTTCATGCCAAGAGGACCTGGAGTCAAGCTGCGCATGCCTATAACAAGTGTGCACAACCTTGAGAAAACAATTTAATCTCTCAGTATATATGACCACAATTTACAGATGAATTACCAATCTATAATCAGTGGAGGGAGTTTTACAGCAACAGTTCCCAACACAATTAAGTCAACTCTCAGACCCCTCTAATATTAAAAAAGTTTTCATATTATCAAAAAATCAACCACACTTTTCATTTGGACAATGATTCAGATTATTCTATGTTGGATCAATTCTCCCTGAACAAAGGTATGAGATTCTGTGATAGCATGTAAATTTGACCCTTGAAGATATATGTCTTATATGAAGTGTTAATGTATTATCTTGAATGCCTGCAGGGACTTTTTATAGAATTCAGGATAGTCTAAGTATTATGTTTACAATCATTCTATCCCACAAAATAATCTTTTTAAAACAGGATAATCTATCTCTATGTGGATAACTTAACCAGGGAACACTACAAATTCAACTCTTATCAGATTTTAACTATGAATAAATTAGCATATCATAGATTCCAGGTCACAAGGTTTTAAGGGATCACTAAAAATATGTAGCTCATTGCTCTTTCACTAGACATGAGAGAGAGAAAGAGAGAGAAAGAGAGAGAGAGAGAGAGAGAGAGAGAGAGAGAGAGAGAGAGAGAGAGAGAGAGAGAGAACCAGGCATTAGAGTAATCCAACAAAACATCTCCTCCAAACTTCTCTTGGCAAGTTAGTGTACTTAATTTTTTGTAAGTTTTTAAAATTAGGGGCCAGATACCATTTGAGGACATAAAAAGGTATTTGGGGTAGTATTTGAATTATTGTATTCACTTTTATTCCATATTTCTGAGCAATAGTTAAGGTTTATTTAGAGTTTCAGGGAAAGTATGAATAATTTCTAGCTCATATCCGAAGTCAAATATCAAGAAATATATTTTACAGTGCAAAAAATACGTGACCCACACCAGTATGTTCTGTGCCACTCTAGTTACTACTTATTAATTGCAGTAAAATCTAAGAAACCAGAGAATAGGTTAAACTTTTGAGAGTAAAGATTAGATGGAAAAGCATGCTGTAGTCGAAAGAGCACTAAATTTGAGGTCAGAGAACCTGGGTTCAAATTCTATTTCTGTTCGCCGCTTCGCGTGTAACCCTAGGCATTACTTAACCTCTCAGAGCTTTAGTTTCCTCATATATTAAATGAGAGGTTTCAGTAACTCTTGGATCCACAGAAAATGTCTAAGTAAAAAAAAAAGAGTTAAGATTTGAATATGGAAATGATTCCTAATTCTGACTGATTTTTAAATATCATCTCACTGTTCCGAACACTAGAAAAGAAATGACTATGATAACCTTATTCTATGACCCATTCATTAAGTTAATGTAGCACACTGGGCTAAACTATTTACATGAAAATGGGTCTGAAACTCTGGTCTATAGCCAAGAATAGCTGAAATATTCTGCAGTGTCTCAGGTTGTTGTGATGGTCCTTGGTTTTAGAAAAAGACCATGACATCAGAGAAATGATGACATGATTTGCACTTGACTTTATTTTGAGCGAGGGAGGGCTGTGCACCGTTTATAATCTAGAAAGTGGGAGTAGACAGGGAAGGAGGAAAAATACCCAAATCTTTATAAAAGATCACTTCTCATTTTTCAAGAATTCTTTTTCTCAAACAACTGAGACTGAAAGGAGAAGATTAATGCATAAACATCAACAGATTATATAAACTTTGTGAAAAGGTTGAATTAGTATAGGAATCCTAGCCAATTATATTTTTGCCTTAAATATGAAGCTGAACAATAATCAGAGAAAACGGATTTATATTTTAAAATTCCTTTCACAGCATCCCTTCCCTCCAAAAAAATCAGGTTCACCCTCAGATCTGAGGTGGGGAAAATCCAGACATTCTAATAGTCTGATCAGAATACACAGTCTTCAGTGTTTCCAGGTATAATATAGTAGTAGGATAATCAAAGTAAAACAATAACACACACATACACGCACACACATGAGCACACACACAGTTTGACCAATTTTCTGTTTTACTGGTAAAATGTCCAGAATTATTTAAGAGTTGGAAAAATAACAATAAACCACACCCTTCAGAGGGCTCCAGCAGGAATTCCACCATTGCTTCGTGCCATATTGCCAAATCCTACTTTAGAGTACAATTAATGGAAGGAAAGAACTCCTGAAGAACGTCCTGAAGTGACTTTACCCCAAATACAGCCAATTTTTTGAAATGTAATTTTCTTTTCTAAAACAAGATTTTGCCCTTATTGTAGCCTCCTATCTCTGGTCACCACAATTAGAAAAGCAAGGCTGTTAATTTGTGAGTCAGGAAGGTAACTGTCGTCCATAGTGCTAAGGAGGGTGCCAGTCTCTGTCCCACCTTAAGGTTCAGCACAGAATAGTAGAAAAATGCTTAAAGAGCTGGGCTGATGTTAAGTTGGCCCTTTACATATACTGTGGTAGTTGAACTGGGAGACCTTTTATGGTGAAACTATGCAGCTCTGAAGAGTCTGATATCCTGGGTAGTTTCCCCTGTGTGTCTGTATTCCCCTTGTATTTTATGTTTCTGGGAAAAGACCTCACACATTGGGCTGTACTGCTAGCTACTTGAGATCTTAGGCAAGAAATACACAAAAGGGCTCAAAATGACTTTAACAACTTTGTCCTTGCTGATATTTGTTGAGCCTTTTCCTATTCCCTCAGGTTTATCCACATCAGAAATGACAAGGTAGTATTGATGATCAGTGGATACAGGATTCTTATACTTCTGATTTCTTGATCCATTCTCCATCATCCTTGTCCATTCCCCTACTCCAATTCCACTTGCCCCCATATCTAGCCTTGAACCTACTGTCCACTGTTTTAACGATAACCTAGTTGCCTAAGCTCTAATTATCACAAGGTAAATGCCATTTCAAGACATTTTCTCCATGCACTGACAACTATACCTCTTCCCCAGCTCATAGTTTTTCATTAGCTAAATGCTACCTCCAAAATCACATCCTTGGCATCCCTCTTTGGACAAACTTTGCCCAGAGTCCTTCCAGACTGAGAGTCAAACCACCCCCACTGCTGTAAAGACTGCATTCTGTACACATGGTCACAGTGCTCTCTGAGCTGCTACTCTCACCCCAACCCTGTTTTTCAAGGCAAAAATACTCCTAGTTAATTCCTCCATTAGCTACTGCTTTAGAATTCCTTACCCTGCTGACCTTCTCCTCTTCCTGACTGGCAATTCTTCTCACTGAACGATTCTCATGATTTTATTTCTATGCTCCTTTTCCCAGTCCATTGTCACTAGACTAAGTTGTGAAATAATGGTGATTTCACCCATTACAAATTTATGATGCATAATAACCCCTACAAGCCACATCTTTAAAAATGGTCAAAATTCATTCTTTTTGAAGTCACTACAAAAGAAAATTTAAGACTTCTGTTTTTGTTTTGTTTTTAATATAAGAAACTCCTATGAAAGGACAGGAAGAATGCTGAACCTAGTGCTGCTATCTTTTGGACCAAAAGTTCAATGTTACAAAGTATAAAGTTGAACATAATGATGAAATTTGTTGCTCTAATATCTGTTCAAAAGGCCTTAGCAAAATGAAAACATTTGATAACATCAAACCACCCAGGATGACTCATGTGTTCATGAAATTCATCTCCAGCACCATCAATTTCTCAAGTCTCATTGTTTTTTTCCCAAAAGAGCAGAAAGATTTAGTGGACTTATGATAAAATAGGAATTAGAAACTCAAAAGTCTAATCCTAACTCTGCCACCAAGGCACGTTAAGGCAATGTCTTACAGTACAGTTTTGATTTCTCTATCTGTAAAACATTTTAATGTAGTAAGTTAGTCATTAGCTATAAAATATCAAAACAATTATATTAATATTGTCAATCAGTTATGTCCCTAGTACCATCCTCAAAATGAATTCCTTTTCAGAATTATATTGTGCTGGGTTTTAGTTCATTTCTCTTTCATATGAGGAAAAAAATGAGATAAAAAGAAAATATACCCTATTCTCAAACTCCTAAAATTTTTCCATAAAACAGAATTGAAAAAAGGGAGAAAAATCTCATAGACATGGTGATATAAACACAAGGAAGTTTAAAATCACACATGACGAAATATTGTGTGGGTTGTAGGGGAAAAAAATAACAACAAAGTTTTGTCGGAATGGAAGGAAAACAAATCCCAAATCTTGACAGCAAAATAAAAGCTAAATTCTTCCTTTTCCTTTCATAACAACTTTTCTATTGAGCATCATTCTGACCTTTCATTACTTTCTCAATGCCGAAGAATACTGCCTTTCAAAACTTCATTTTTCGGCTCTTTGTTATGTTACTTCTCCTATTGTTAGGACTTCTTATCTACTGTTGTCCCAACATGCCCTGCACAGTTTTTTGGTTTCTCTAAAATAAAAAACAATGCCAAATAAGTAAATAAATAGGCAGAAGCCTGACAAATCTCTCTTTGTGAAACATTTTTAAAAGTACTCTTTTTCTTCTGAAACTACACCCCTGAACTGAAAAAAGAGGAAACCAAAGTTGTACTCAAGAAGACAGGATAGCTGGGGATCATTTCCTAGCAAAGGGTAAAACATTTTTTTTTTTTTAAAAAGAGTCATTCCTCTACTCAATCTACAATCAAAAGCCCCCATCAGCTACAATGCAAACTGTAGGTTTAAAAATAGGGAAATACTCTAAAATGGGAAAAACAAATTCAGTAACCAGAGTTGAGGATGAAGATCTATTGCATTATTTAATTGATTCTCCACAAAATTATCTTATCTTGGTAATGAAAATAAGCAAGCCATAAGGTATACTATAATTGTATCCTCATAAATTAGTGCATCAGATATATACTAAAAGCAACAAACTACATGGGGGAAACTGACATAATGCAGAAGCAGAGCCTTATTAATAGCACTATTTTATCAATGAGCCTGTGGGCTTCATCAACTAGCACTATGACACCCAGAGGTGAGAGTTTACTGTTTTATGCATAGTAAGCACTAAGTAAATGAACTAAATGAAACAGTCATTTATGAGAGGCCATGACAGGAAAAAATATAAAGAGTTGAACGATTCTTCCATTGGTGAGCCCTACTGCACAGAAAATAAAGAGAGTGAAAATACAATACTAATTCTGAAAATCAAAACTATAAGCTTTTGCCTTGTTTTAAAATATTAGGTCAAAAAGCTATACAATTAAAATGTTATCTTTAAGAATTTTTTTTAAACATGAAAATAGATTGCTTCCATTTCTGCTTGGCCCCATTATGCTTTTGTTTTTGATTACTATAGACAGACACTTTCTCACTGGTATTAACTGATTTTTTCAGGCAGTATGGTAGAATAGTAAGAGCACTGTACTTGGAGTCAAGACACCTCATTTCAAGTCCTAGCTCTCATACACATTAACTGTATGGCCACAGACCATTTCACAGATGAATTTCAATTTCTTCATCTCACAAAATAGGAATAATAATTTTTACAATAACTACCTCACAAAACTGTTGTGATGAATTTATGTGAATTACTTGGACCATCCAGACCCATGATTTCACTGGTACAGGGAATTCCCAGGGTGGGAACTCCCTCTACCAATGCAGTTGGTTACCTGATCTGCAATTTATAGTATTAAAAAGCTGCTTTAGGACCCTGAAATTTAAATGACTTGTCTATGGTAATACAGTCAGCATGTGTCAGGGGCAAAACCTCAACCCAGGTCTTTCAAATTCAAAGGACTGCTCTTAAATCATTATGCCACATTGCCCCTTATTGAGGAGAACTTTTTGGAAATGTTAAAAAAAAAACCACTATGTAAATAAAAGTTATTGTAAGTGACAAAAATTATTATGTAGCTACTACGTAACATGCTACAAATAATCATCTTTCTCTGTAACCCAGAACTTCCTTTTGGCTACTTAAAATCCAAGACTTTAAAAGGTCTTGTCTATCTAATCTATCTACCTTCTATATAATTTCTCTCTCTCTCTCTCTCTCTCTCTCTCTCTCTCTCTCTCTCTCTCTCTCTCTCTCTCTCTCTCTCTCTCTTTCTCCCCCCCCTCTCCCCCATGCCAACAATTTTGAGTTCCTTCCAGCCAAAATACAAATTATCTATTTCAGGGTAAAATGAAAAAAACCTTTCACTTTCAACTAGCCATCAATTTAAAGTAACCAATGATTATTAAAGTGGATTCGGTTTATTAAACATTCAATAGCTTCTCTGGATTACTAAAACAGCATTCTACCACCTAATTTAACTAGTAAAATTAAGTAAACAAAAATGTAAATACATTAAATAAAACAATTGTGTCTCTCTGAGATGGAGTCATAACCATACAACCTTGACCACAGTCACCCTCAGATCATGATACAGAGTCCAAGACCCAGAACCCAAGATTCCTGGGATTAGGAGTATTAAATAATGACATTTTAAGATGAAGCAATACCATCTGTTATGCTGCTGCACCCTAAAAACCTGAGAACTTCTCCATTTGACCCGCAGCTGTTATTCTGTATATATGTGCTCCTCCCTCATTAGAACATGAGTCTGAGAACAGGGATGGTCTTACTTTCTAACTTGTATACAAAGGACTCAGGCAATTTTTTGCACATAGGAAATTTAACTTTCAATATTCACTAATAAGAAATAAGCACTCAATACCAAATACTCAAATGTATTGTTCATTCAAAAAAAAATTGAGCTGCATCAACACATAGACTTTTGCTTGTTTCTTTTAAGATTATCTCCTAAAATACAAGCACCAGAGCAATCTCAGAAACACAAGTATCTTGAAAACATACATTTCAAAATATAAAACATAAGACCCTACAAGTTGCAAAATATATAAGCTTCTAAAAGGTTAAAGTTATGCCCCACTTACAAAAGCATGTAATATTTTGTAACGTAATATTGTAATGTTGAAAATGCAATATTGTAAAATAATTTTTTAAGAGTAAAGGCAGTCTTCAAGAGTAATTACCAATTTAGCTACTTCGAGTGTAACACTTGAAAAATTCACAATTATGTTGCCTAAATAGTCCTTTTCAACAAAATCATAAAATACAAAATGTATTTATATTATGCAATCATCTATCAACATAACTGTTGATAAAACTGCTGCTAATTCAAAATGCGTGGAACAATACACACTGTGTGTGTATACACATGTATATATTTAAACAGAGCCTGCTTTTCCTTTTCCCTGCTCAGCATGGCTAATGATATGAACTCTAACTCCAATTTAAAACATATATACACACCACCATCACTTCCCTCCCCAAAATCCTGGGCTCCTTTGAGTTCATATCTACCTTGATGAGCACATTAAAAAGCGAAGCAAACAGAGCCTAAGGCTAATCAAAACAAGGTGCAATTACAATATTTCCAACCACTGTGGCTGCTCTCACTCTTTTTTTTTTCATGCTGCATTGAAGATAGGATGAGGTGCAGGTGAGAAAAACTCATAACTATTTAAAGTATTAACTTTTACTGTTGGTGTTTGCTGATTATGCATCGTCTGCAGGGGCAGATGACAAGAGAAGACTAATGAGTAAGAATCTCTGCAGGACAGAGTATGGGTTTGAGTTGCATTATTAGGAGAATTAAGACTGGGCCACTGAACTATCACCTGTTCTGATAAATGGTAAGGGAGAGGGGAATCCCATGTCTCATTTAAAAGAAAACTCTAAAACATTCTAGATTGCTAAATAAGATCAATCCTTTCATGTATCAGACTAGACAAAACTTGAAGTGAAAACTTTCGATGAGAAAAACTGTAAGTTATATTTGGAACAAAGAACAAAAGTCAGAGAAGCAAAAGGGACAGGGATATGGAAGCTGGTTATCTGACTGCCAGAAATATATGAGAACTGATGAGATAGAAATCATTTTTTTTAAAAGTGGGGAATTCTTGAGAGAATGGTGGGTGATAGAATTGACATATAAAAAAAAGAAAGTTGAACACATAACTCATAGAATGGTGGTTTATTCAACTCACTCTTTATTTGCTGTTAATGTTATCTGGCTACACTGGATATAGACATACTTTGAAAATGCAAGAAAAAACACACACACATACAAACACATACATGCAAAACCAAGCACTTTGAGAACAAAGAATTATTAACCATATCATAAACAGGAACTGTTTATAGTTGAAGAAATCAATGTGACTTAAATTCGGTTTTTTATTTCTTTTGCAGGTAATTAGTGGAAAGAGCCAAAGATAGAAAGACAGAGAAGGAAAAATTTTCACAATGCTAGGCTTGGAGTTACAAGACATGAGTTCTAACATGACTTCAGACATTTACTAACATTGTGGTCATAGACCACTTAAACTTTCTTTTTTTTTTTTTTGGAGGGGGTAAGGCAAGGCAATTGGGGCTAAATGACTTGCCCAAGATCACACAGCTAGTAAGTGTCAAGTGTCTGTGGCCAGATTTGAAGTAAGGTCCTCCTGACTCCAGGTAAGGAGCTCCACTCACTAGACCACCTAACTACCCCACTTAAACATTCTGTATCAGTTTTCTCCTGTGAAAAGGATAATGATATTTTCATGAACTACAGTAGCACAGGATTGTTGTGAGTAAAATTTTACTTTTAAGAGTTGTAAGGGCAAGCAAAATAGGATCTTTTGCTGTTTTTGTTTTAATATAATCAAGTGCCTCTGACTGAATCATGCCTTTATCAACCATGAGTCTTTACTAAAAGTAAAGTATAGAAACAAAGAGTTTCTTTAACTAGAAACAGTATATGTATTTATATTGTTAATATGATTAAAGATCTTCCCTATCCATTAATGGCCTGCCCATTTAAGGGAGTTTGATTAGGGAAGATCTGTAGAAGACCCAGCCTTTTTGTTAATAAGGCACTGGTTCTCAAGGGTTAGGATGCCCTCTAAAAAAGGTATAAAATATTCTGAGGGTGAGGTTTTACTTTGGGGCTTAGTTTTTGGAAGAAGCTTTGTGTGCTGGATGAGACTCTGGACAGCCACTAAGGAGGCCTCCCAGCTTTGAAAACCCAGATGTTGGTGCTTCTTTCTCTGGTAACTATGGTCAGACAGTTGGACCTACCTATCTGTTGATCTGTGATATATGTATTGCTTATGTAAGACAGCTTGGAAGTACTGTCTGTTGATTTCCTGAACTAAGTGAATGATATATATGCTTGATTAAAGGAGATTGTTAACCCCTTGAAAGTTGCCTTTCCTTTTAGAAAGGCAGATCAAAGAACTGATGATAGCAAGCCCCCCTGTGGATGTCAGGGTGCTTACTGGACAAAAATAAAGTTAGTATTCTGTTTGCTCTGCAAATCTTAAGAATACTATGCAAATATGAGTTTTAAAGAGTTTTTTTTTTTGTTTTATTTTGTTTTTATCTAGAGTGACCTTTGATTTAATTAGTATTATTAGTATAAAGGTCCCAGGGACCCCTTAGAAGATTTGCATGGGGACTGTAAGAGGTTGTCTTGTCCATATGTGACCATACCCAGTGTATGAACAACTATTAATTATTATTGAAATATTGCTCAAATTCATATACCAGGATATACTGGATTTAATCTGTTTCCTATCAAGTCCTAGAAGATAAATGCAATGCTTTATTAGGAGGCATGGCAAAATGGAATCATGGCCCCTAAAAGAAATGTTTCATTTCTGGATTAACTTTCCATTTCCATTACTGGTACTCCTGTTCAAATGGAAGAAGAAATCTTCTCTCCAGACTCTGACCACTGGCTCCCCACACTTTCTCTTGTTAATACCAACTTTTCTTCTTGTCATCCAGCCTACATAGTTCAAGTTGACAATGATATTTTACTCCTGTTTTGAGTATTTCAGGGTGTAATCTACATGCAAAGAATAGATTAGAAGTGTAGTTGGACATTACTCATTGAATTTAATATGCATTCAAAGCAAAAGCATGCTCTTCCTTCTGGGTATTCCCCTTTGTTCAAATGATCTTTCTTCCAATCTGTAGACTGCTACTATCTGCCCAAACTATAGGCTAGGACAGGGGTGGGGAACCTGTGGCCTTGAAGCCACATGTGACCCTCTAGGCTGGTCATTTGACTGAATCCAAACTTCACAGAACAAATCTTCTTAATAAAAGGATTTGTTCTATAAAACTTGGACTCCATCAAAAAGTCACACCCAAGGACCTAGAAGGCCACATGTGGCCTTGAGGCTGCAGGTTTCCCACCCCTGGTTGGACATATTACTCTCCTAGACTGATTTCTTTCTTATAACTCCCTAAACATGTAAGGAAATTATGTATTTCCCTGTCTTCCACTCAAATCCACCCTTTGGTTTCAGACTGAAGCTGCTGTCCCAGCAGCCATCTGACCTGCCAAGTCAGCTAAGGCTCCTGTAATATACCACCATGGAATATTTGAGTAGCTTTTAATCAGCCACTGTATGTGCTTGGATCCATTCTAAACACTGAGTAGGACAACAAAAATGAAAGTCTCTGTCCAAGAAGCTTATATGCTACCAGGAGTATATAACATGCAAACATGTAAGTAAAGGCATGGACTTACCTGAGCTCATTTCCCACATCCCTCCAGATACCTTTAAATAATGACTTTAAACAATGTCTAGAGTGGTAGACCCCACAAAAAGATGCTGTAAAGCAAATTTGCAGCCCAAGACAACTTAGAAGGTCAGTAGGAAAGGTATGTTGCACTAGGGTGAGAGAGAAGCCCCAACAAACCAGGAACATGCCTTGGGAGCCACTGAATCAGCAGCAGCAGCAGCTGCTTTTGGAGCTCTCAGCCCACAGAAGGTAAAGAGGTCAAATTACTGGTCAGAAGGAGATCACAGGAGTCTCTTTGCTGGCCCTGACGCAAGACTCTGATGCTTTGCCTATACTCCAGATCAGATCACAGACCTAGGTGGCAGTTCCAGAACAAGGAGGAACACTAGTACCCCACAGTTTGTGACCACAGTGGAGCAGGGACCCTCCTCACAGTTCCAGGGCAGAAAAGAGTGCTTGTGGTAGCTCACAAACCAGAGCACGAGTCAGGAGAGTAATAAACACCACTCCTTAGATCATACCACCTTGGAAGAACAGGTCCCTAGAAGTATCTCTGAAAACAGCTGCACAAAATCCCTGAAGCTTGGGACGGTTGGCCATCCACCCTGGAAGCAGAGCCCTACTTTCATGAAGAGTTAAAAATCAGGTAAAAACAGAACTATGCCCAAAAGGCTATAAAACCATGCACATCCTTTGACCTCACAACACCACTATTTCATCTGTATCCCCAAAGAGATAAAAAACAAAAAGGAAAAGAACTTACATGTTCAAAAATATCTGTAGCAGCTCTTTTCTGCTGGCAAAGAATTGGAAATTGAGGGGATGCCTATCACTTGGGGAATGGCTGAACAAAATGCGGTATGTGATTATGATTGAACATTAGTGTGCTATGAGAAATGATGAACAGGATGCTCTCAGAAAAACCTGGAAAGACTTACATGAGCTGATGCACTGTCAAATGTACTGTCTGCAAAGAAACAGCAATATTGTAAGATGATCAGTTGTAACTGACTTAGCTATTATCAGCAATGCAATCATTCAAGACAGCTCTGAAGGGCTTATGATGAAAAAACGCTGTTCATCCCCAGAGAAAGAACTGATGCTATCTGAATACAGATTGAAGTATATTTTTTATTTTCTTTATTTTTCTTTAGGATTGTTTGTTTTGTTTTCTTTTTTGTCATTGTATTCTTTCACAACATGACTGTTTTGGAAATGTTTTCCATGACTACATAGGCTTGCCTTTCCAGTGGAGTGTGGGGATGGAGAAGGGAGGAAGGCTGAGAATTTGGAATTCAAAGTTTTAAAAATGAGTGCTTAAAATTATTTTTATGGGTAACTGAGGAAAACAAAATATTAAATAACTTTAAACAAACAACAAAAGAAATTTTGAGTAAGGAGTAAGTAGTAACAATTGAGAAAAAGATTTCATGGAACAGCTAGGTGGAGCAGTGCTGGAACTAGAGTCAGGAAGAACTAAGTTCAAAATTGGATGCAGATACTAGCTACGTGTCTGTGGGTGAGTCATTTAACCTTGTTTCCCTTACTTTCCTCAGCTGTAAAACGGAGATAATAATACCATCTTCTCAAAGGGTTAATGAATGAAATGAGATAGTATTTATAAATCATTTAGCATAGTGATTTTTTTGAGTTCTTTTAAACAACAACAAAAAAACACAAACAGAAAAGTAGAAAATTGCATATATTATAAAGAATTTATCCACCAAAGTAAAAACTCTGAGAATGAAAATAAAAGATGTGCAATACAAAAATCCTGAAGGAGAGGAAAATTTGATAGAAGAGATGCAAAAGTAACAACTTTAAAATAACAAGAACTTTGAAATAATGTGAATTTAATACAAGCAAATAACTTGAAGACAATATTAATAGAGAAAATGCGAGGACTACAGGTTTCCCAGAAGAACATGTTTAATTAAAAAAAATTCAAAATTATAATTCAGGAAATAATACAAGAAAACTATTTAAAGACAACAAAGCATGGAGGGAGAAAATTTGGAGATTATTTCTAAAGGAGAGAAGAGGGTTAAGAGAACAAAAAAAAAAGAAAATGCTTAAAATGACAAGACTTACAGAGATTACAGCCAACACCAACAAATAATTTTTCATGCATCCAATGGAATGACCTTCAAAGATGAAGGAAAGGAATTTTTTAAAAAAAAAAAATCAGTCCAAGGTCATAAACCATTGCTGCAAACCTGAGCCTAATTATCTATCTTTAAAACATGAATCTTCAACAAAAGAGGGGCAATTGAGACTTTATTGCAAAAATACATACACACATACATAAATGGATAAATAAATAAAGCATAGGTTAGCATATTATTCAATTTTGAAACACTCAAAACAACAGAGGCACAAAAAAGTTTAATACTATTATTATGAAAATGCTATTTACCCTATATATTTATAGCTATAGTTGTGTATGTGTGTGGGTTTTTTTTTAAGAAAAAGATTACAAAGTAAAAGAAAATATGCAAAGGGGTCCTCAAGGTATAAAAGGAACATGAAGCTAAAGATTTTGGGAAAACCTGAAAGAATCAAGAATAAAGGTGGAAAAATGTGAATTAATGTACCATGGATTAAATCTCTTTATCACCTCCACCCCCACATTAGGGGAATCAACGTATCTTCTGTGAGAGGGAATACAAGCAGAATGGGATGTTGTATAAATGGAAAGAGAGAAGGTTGGAGACAGAGGGGATTGGTTGGTTTATTCCTTAGTATGCCAGATCCTCAGGTAAAACAATGAATAAGTGATAATTCCTATAGTGTCCTGGGAGACAAAAAGAGAAGGTAGTAGAAGAATTGATTTGTGACTGTGGAAGGGAAAAACTAAGACAAAGGACCAAGTGAGGGGTCTTTCCTTAGGGGGAATACCATAAAGAGCATTCCCATGGGAGATTTCTATGGCAAGAGGTAGGACATTTTGTCAGTTTAGTCAGAGTGAATTTCATATATTGATAGTTTGTGCTATCAATAGTAGTATTCCACTCCTCAGAAACAGGAATGTGTTCATTCCTAAGAGCCCCTAGCAGTTATATTTGTGGAGGGGAAACAAAGTCAGAGATTGTTAACGTAGCAAATCAAGACAACTCTTAAATTTCATTTTACACCCACCAAATTAGCAAAGATGATACATGATCAAAATAATACTGGAGAAGCTACTGGAGAAGCTTCTCCAAAGAGAAACACAATAATACCTTTGGTGAAGCTATGAATTGGTCTAAGTCTTCTGGACAACAATTTAGAATTATGCCAAGAAACTGAATAAAATATACATCTCTTCTGAGTCAGAGATTCCAGTACTAAATCCCAAAGAGATCAAAGGTAGAAAGGTCCACATATTCCAAAGTATTCATAGCAACACTTTTTTTCTGCAGTAGCAAAGCACTAGCAACAAAGTAGAGAAATGGCTAAAAAATATGTTGTAAATGAATGTAATGGAATTATTGCATCATCTGATATGATGCATGTGAAGAATTCAGAGAAGCAGGGGAAGATTTATATGAATAGATACATAATGGAATAAGAACTAGGAAAACTATATATATATATATGTATATATATATATATGTATAATGATGGCAACAGGGTAGAATGATAAGCTTTCAAAATATGAAAATCTTGCAGAAGAAATCAAAGCCACTTGGGAATAAGATAAAGTGTATACATCGCCTTCACCCTGAATGTTACAAAATAGGATATTATTGTCCGAACAAAAGATGAGCTCATATTCCACTATTTTTACTCACCAAAAAGCAATCATTTTATTAATCTGCCCAATAGTCCCAATGTTAAACATAAAAGAATAACAATAGGATGGTGACTTATTCCTGGAGCATTTCTAACTGAACTCTATCCAACAAGGTAAGAACAAATTATTTATACCTTGGTTTTCGGCAATCTTTTAAAATTCTCAAAGTGTTTTCATATAAATATATATATATATATGTATATATATATATATATATATATATATACACACATATGTCATCTAATTTGATCTTCACAATCCTAATAAAAGGCAAGATAAGTATCACTTTCTCCACATATGAGGAAATGGCCTCAGGAAGGTGGAGTGAATTAGCCCACTTCACACAGGCAGCAAAGTAGTAGAGCTTGGACTAGAAGTTTTCACCCATTGTCTATTGTATTGCATTCAGATACTAAGACATTCAGGAGTGAGAGAGAAGGAGAGGGAGAAGGAAAGGAAGAAAGAGAGGAAGGGGGAGGGAGAAGAAGAAAGGAATGGGGAGAGGAAGAGGGAAGAATGGGGGAAAGGGAATGGGAAGGGCAGGGAGAGGGGGAGGGAACACAGGTTTTGGAACATTATATATTGAAGAGCAAAAGAACTGGGGTTGCAACTGAAAATATTATACCGAGAAAAATTAAGCACACTCTTGAATGGGAAAAAATGGACATTAAATGAATTGTCAGACTCAGGATTTTGTGGAGGGAACCTGAACTCAATAGAAAATTTGACATCCAAGATCCAAGAGAAATATAAGGTACACTTCAAGGACTAATTACAAAGGAGTCAATAAGGACAGACTATTTACTTTTTATGTGAGGAAATGTAAAACATATTTGTCTAAGACTGTTGTTCATAATTGGGCAGTTAGAAAGAAAGATCGGTGTAGATCTGAGTATGATGTGATTCTAAAAAGTAACTATTTAGGAAAAGGTAAAAAGAGCAATTACCTTATACAAATGAGGTACCAGAGGAAGAACTAACACAGCGGAATTAGATAAGGGAGGAGGGCTAGTAGTTCTGGAACCCTACTCTCGTATGGAATGGGTTAAAGTGTTAGAATGGGATATGTGTATGTATGTATGTATATATGTATGATACATAAAAGTCTTTTAAATTCAGAAAGAAATAAAAAGCTAAAAGGACAGAAGAGGATAAGGAAATGATTTTAGAGGAAACCCTACTCACATCAGATCTCAGTTACAGAAAGAACAATATATACATTTAGAAGGGAACAAGTCTTCTAGATTTATAAAGAAATAAGGGTAAGAGAATAGGACCAGGGGGCGTATAGTAGGGTGTTCAGATTAATGTGAATGGGAGTATAAGGGAGAGATCTTTGAAGGGGGCTTATGTTAAGTAATAAGAGGGCAAGGTAGCAAGTAGAAGTAAAATAGAGGGCTCAGGAGACATAGGAAATAAGAGATACACACAAACATAACATAAAGATCAGGAGCAGAATTTATTAGGAAAAAAGCAGGGGTAGTAATCATGATCTCAAACAAAGTTAATGCTAGAATAGATTTAATAAAAAAATAGGGAAATTATACTATGTCAGCCATACTAATCAATTAGACTATTTAAAATAACCAGACAGTATAAGGTTGGAATATTGCTGTGATGTAGGAAATGATGAGTTGGTGGATTTACAAAAATGTGGAAAGACTTGGACATATGAAGGAAGAAGATATCCACTCTCAAAGGAAAACAGGACAACCAAGAATGGTATGATCTTACATAGATGCTCATGAATGTATATATCTATATGTCAATATGATGACATTTAAATATATGTATGCATCTACGGATATTATATATGCATGTTTGTATGTATATGTATTGTGTACATACATACACATATCTATTTAATTGTAGCCTTCTTGGGGAGGAAGGGAGGAGAAAAGGACAAAGGGAAAAGTGCATAGGAGAGATCAAAGGAAAACTTACAAGGAAGCAAAGAAAAGCTGGGCAGCTCTGAACACAATGTGTAGTACTTATTATATAGGCTTTCTTGAAATGGAAATTTGTTGTTGTGTATTTTGAATCCTGTCTTACGTTCTGCTGTGCACATGGCAATGCTTTTTCTTCTTTTTATTTGTTTTAATATTTAAGTTAATAATGTTTCCTTTTCTTTACTTATTGTGTTTTCAAGTTTTAGCATTTATGTTTAAAACAAATGACCATAGAAAGTTACTATGGTGACAGGAAAGAGCAAAACACAAACTCAGAAAAAGACAACAAAGTCAAAACTGCCACATCCAAAGCCTCCAAGAAAAATATGAAGCATTTGCAAAGCAGAAAAAGGTAAATATGAAAGAGAAATCATAAGGAATTCAGTAACATTAAACTATTTACATTCCAACATGGGAAGATGATACTTGTAATTCCTAAGAACTTTCTTATTATTAGGGTAGTTAGAAGGAGTATATATAGAAGAGAACATAGATGTGAGTTGAATATGAAGGGATAATATCTAAAAAAAAGTTAAATTAAGGTGTGAGAAAGAGGAGTGCACTGAGAGAAGGGAAAGGGAGAGGCAAAATGGGGTAAATTATCTCACATAAAAGAGGTATAAAAGGAAAAGCTTTTACAGTAGAGGGAAAGATGGCATGGTAGATGGGAGCATTCAAACCTTGCTTTCATCAGAAGTGGCTCAAAGAGGGAATAACATACACACTCAATTGGGATTAAAAATGCATCTTATCCTACAGGAATGTAGAAGGGCAATGGGACAAGAGAAAGGGGTGGGGAAGTTGACAGAAGGGAAGGCAGGGAGGGACGGGTGGCAATCAGAAGCAAAACACTTTTGAGGATGGTAGGGTGAAAGGAGAGAGGAGGATAAACAGAGGGAAAATATAATAGGGGTAATACAGTTAGTAATCACAACTTTGAAAAACTTTTTTTACAAGTTTCTCTAATAAAGGTCTCATATCTCAACTATAGAGTCAAATTTATAAAAATAAGAGTCATTCTCCAGTTGATAAATGGTCAAAGGATATGAAAAGGCAGTTTTCAGATAAAGTAATCAAAGCTATATAGTCACAAAAAAGTGCTCTAAATCAATTGATTAGAGAAATGCCATTTAAAAAACTCTGAGGTACCCCACTCAATAGACAGAAAGTGAAAATGACAAATGTTGGAGGGGAAGTGGGGAAATTCAGACACTAATGCACTACTGATGGGGTTGTGAACTGATTCAACCATTCTGGAGAACAATTTGGAACCATGCCCAAAGGGCTATAAAACCATGCATACCCTTCAACCTAGCAATGCCACTATTAAAAATGTAAAAGCAAAAGGTCAAAGAATATATAGGCACACAAAATATTTATAGCATTTCTTTTACTGGTAGCAAAGAATTGGAAATTGAGGGGATACTCATCAAATAAGTAAGAGCTAAATAAGTTGTGGTATATGATTGTGAAAGAATACTATTGTGTTATGAGGAATGACAAGCAGGATGTTGTCGAAAAAGCATGGAAAAACTTAGATGAACTTATGCAGAACCAGAATATTGTACACTGTAATAGAAATACTCTATAATGATCAGCTATGAATGACTTACAATAAGTATTCTCAGCAATAGAATGATCCAAGACAATCCCAAAGGACTTATAATGAAAAATGCTATCCATCTCGAGAGAAAGTGATAGAGTCTGAATGCAGAAGTCCTCAGACAAATACCATCTATATGACCCTGAGCAAATCATTTAAGCTCTGTTTGCCTCAGTTACCTCATCTTTAAAATAAGGATAATAATATACCTACCAACCAGGGTTATTATAAAGATATGATTTGATAATATTTGTAAAGCACTTTGTAAACCTTAAAATGTTAAAGGAAGATGATGATGATTGATGATGATGGTGTAAAGGATCACATACTGGCAAAAGCATCATATTTGAAGCATGAGAGCCTCAATTCAAATTCCGACCCTTCTATTTCCCAGTTTTGTGACCCTGAGCTAGTCCGTGTCAGTTTCCTCATTAGTAAAATATGATGAAATAGATACATATAGAATTGTACTGAAGTAGAAGAGGAAATAATGATTAATGGTCTGGTTTGAATAGAATATACAGCATGTAAGGGGTAGTAGTATACAGGAAGAAAAGATAGGCTGGAATGAGATTATGAAGGACTTTGGGTACAAGCTAAGGAGCTTGCATTTTATCTTAAAAGCCAAGAAAACCCACTAAAAGATTTTAAGTAAGGGAGTAGACTTTCAGACATGCATTAGGAAGATTACTTGGGCAGTAAAGTGAGACCTGAGGACACCTGAGATTTTGTCCTCTCTCTGGGAGTAACGACCTGTTTTACCTTTAGTTTAATGTTCAGTAAATACAAATCTGATAGTAGAGTGGATTGAATGTCATAGAAACCTGGGTTTGAATCCTTTCTCAGATGCTGACTTTCTATTTGATGCTGGGTAAATCATGTAACCTCATTCAGACTCAGTTTCCACATCTATAAAACTGGAATGATAATAGCACTCGCATTAGTAGGGCTGCTGCGAGGATAAGGTGACTTAATAAATATCAAGTTCTTTACAAAACAAAATGTTTTATAAAAGTTAATGTTACCACTACTATCAGATCAAGTCCTACATATGCAATTATGCAATGGATAGAGCTCTGGGTCTGAAATCAGGAAGATCTAAGTTCAAATCAGGCCTCAGACATTTACTAGCTGCATGAGCCTGGGCTAGTCACTTAACTTCTGTTTGCCTCAGTTTCCTCAACTGTAAAATGGGGATAATAAAAATACCTCCCCCCCCAAGATTGTTGTGAGACTCACTGAGTGTGTGTGTTTGTATGTGTGTGTGTATTTTTTTTAAAGCATTTAGCACAGTACATGGCCCATAGCAGGCACTATATAAATGTTTCCCTCCCTTCCCACTAAACTCCTGGGGGCTCCCTATAACATTGCTATTCTTCAGTCATTTCAGTCATGTTTGACTCTTCATGACTCCCTTTGGGATTTTCTTGGCAGAGATACTTAGCATTTCCTTCTCCAGTTCATTTTACAGATAAGATCTAGTTAAGGGACTTGTCCAGGGTCACTTAGCTAGTTAGTTTCTGAGGTGATATTTGAATTCAGGATGATAAATCTTCCTAACTTCAAGTCCAACACTCTCTCCACTGCACCACACACACACACACACACACAATAACAATAAAAGCTGACATTTATACAGCACTTACTATATGCCAAGCACTATGATAATTGCTTTATAATTATTATCTCATTTTATCCTCACAACAACCCTGAGAATTAGGGACTCTAATTATCCCCATTTATAGCTGAGAAAACTGAGGTTGTGACTTGCCCAGGGTCACACAGCTAATAAGTGTCTGAGGTTGGATTTGAACTTAGGTTTTCCTGACTCCAAGCGTAGTGCTCTATCCAAAGCACTACCTAGGCACTTATATACATATACACACATCCATATCCATATATACATAGTATCTCTCCATGGGAATGTAAGCTCCTTAACAGTTAAGGTTGTTTCATTCTTTGTATCTTCAGCAATCAGCACAGTCGCAGATAAGTATATACTTAATAAATGTTCAATGATTGACTGATCTCTCTCCCTCAGTTTCCTTATCTGTAAAAAATTAAGGGCTTGGTTAAAATGATACCTAGGATTCCTTCCAAATCCAAAATTCCATGCAAACAAAACACTTTGATCTACTCTGTCAGATCAAAGTGCCAACTTTGGCATCTATCACATTTGATAAGTCTCTTTCTCTCTGTGTGTTCCCCTTCTCTTGCTCCATCTTCTGACCCTCTCCTTGCTCATGTCTGTGCATTACCAGTTTATGAATTGCTTGAGGAGTGACAGACCTTATATGAACATAAAAATGCCTGTAATATTTATAACAGCCAATAAAAAAGGATGACTGAAGAAATGTGTCAGGTTCAGCTTTTACTTGTGCCAATAATTTAACAATACAAGAAATAATAATACATAAAATCCAGAGGTTTCCTCTGAGCATAACAGGGGATCACAGGCAAGTAAAATAGTTGTCAACACTGTAAATCACCATAAAATCAAAGTTATATAATATTGTCATCTGCTTATCCAAAGTAAATGATACATTTTGATGCCAAACATTCTAGATTATCATCGGAAAACTGAAAAAAAAAGCTTCACTTTGATTCTTTTATGATTATTATCTACTTGGTGCAGCCGACAACTAGAAAATAATTATATTTGCTCTGGCAAATCAGTTGCCACAGGTGTCATTCACACTGCATATTTAAATGACATCAGGCTGACAGTGGCTTAAAGAATCACCACAATGAACTTAAAACACAGTTACTGCTTCCACCCACTCCTGTTCTCACTCCTCAGTGTGTACAGGGACAAAGCAGATCACAGACCCTTGCAGAAATGTAATTTTCCTTTGGAATAGTAACTCTTTTCTCCTAAAGTCCTTAAGTTCAAAATCAGAGAAAAAGAGAGAAATGAGTATTAGAAATTATACTAGACTAAAAGAGAATCAACTTTTAGTGTATGACTTACCCTCATCCCTACATGTTTTATCTAAATCTGACTGGAGCAACAAGTTCAACTTTGAGAAAGTACAATATTATATGGACTTTTTATTTGGAATTATTTAATTTGCAAATCAGAATAAGGGAATTTCGAGTCTGACGTGAATTGATTCAGAGAATAACAGTAATTTAAGGTTTCCGTCCCTTGAGAATGTTTTTAAAAACAATGCACAGTATCTTTGGGAATATCCCCAATATTGCCAAAGTGAGTCAGGTTCATAAATGGACATAAAAAATGTCATATTCATGAGTATACAACAAATCAGATAGGAGAGGGAAGAGGGGGGCAAGTTCCATTTCCAGTTTTATTCTATATAGTTCAACTGTTAAAAACCTAAGCATTTATCAAAAAAAAAAATCCTAGATGGTAATAATAATTATATTTATTTAACAAAGATATGTGTGCTCTCTCTGTCTCTCTCTCTCTCTCTCCCTCTCTCTTTCTCTCTCTCCATCTATACCTCTTCACAAGTAGCATGTGCTTTGTCTACTTTATTTTATAAGAAGGAGCATTCCTTAGTCACTCAGTCTCAATGGACAGAGCACTGGCCTCAGAATTCGGAAGACCTAGGTTGAAGTTCCTCCACCTCTGACACATTCTGGCTTCCAAAAAGTTCCAGCTAAAACCCACTTTCAGTAAGAAGCTTTTCTTGATCCTCTTTGATTCTAGTACCTTTCCTCTTGAATATTTCAGTTTTATCCTGTCTATAGCTTGTCTGTACATAGCTGTTTGAATGTCATCTTCTCATCAGACTGTAAACTATTTGAGAGCAGCGTCTGCCTTTTACCTTTCTTTGGATCCTAGGTGCTCAGCATACTGCTTGGAACATAGTAGGTACTTTATAAATGATGACTGACTTTCTGAGAAGCCATTTAACCTTTCAACATTCCAGGAAATCATATGTTTAAGACTATAACTTGCAAATTCCTTACTAGGATCTCCTTACCCTGATAAAATCATAATTTGGGTATGAGATACTTTTACAATCCACATTTCTTCCTCTACTAAGCTATGCTGTCGTGGAGGCCATAAAACCCTGGAACTAACACTCAGACTACTCCAAGAAACAGAGACCTCACTTGCAATCTGTTGGGATACAGAAGTGGACTCCAGGTTCCCTACACCTGCAGAAGAATACAAGTGCATTCCCACCTTGTTTCAGGTTTTCCCACTCTTGTGTCATGAAGCAGGATTGGAGAAGCTGAGGGGGAAAGCAACAGCAACAGTCATTCAACTCCATTGATGAAAACGTCTATCATCAGCATGACTGTACACACAGGTCTCACTGCCTCCAAACAATGATGATCAAACCTGACATTGCAAGGAGTACAGAGATTCCAGCAAACTCAGCAGGGTAGTATTTTAAGTAAAGGGAGTAGGGGGAGTGGGGAGAGAAAGAGACAGAGACCCAAAGACAGACAGAGACAAAGGGATAGAGAGACAAAGAGAGACCAAAGCACAGAGAGAGAGAGAAGCGATCCCATGGGGAAAGAACATGGCAGCCCATATTAATCTCTCTTTTATCTAAACTTTTTTTGGAGAGAGGGGAGAATTTAGAAACAAGAAAGGATGCTATGGCCAGAAAATCTAAGAATAACCATTGACAACAAAAATGATACATGGTTAACATGGTATAGTGCAAAACATCTTGGACGTGGAGTCCCAGCTTGAATCCCAGCTAGGACACTGTCTCTGCAGGTCACAAACTCTCTCATCTCAGTGTCCTTATCTGTAAAATGTCATTTTACAGAACATAACACATGTACTGACTATTCCCAGTTTGTAGGAAAACACCTAATATTACAACGTAAGTAAAGTGCTGTGTAAATATAGTATTATTACTATTATTTCATCCAATATTTCCCACAGTCCTATGAGGTAGGCAAGTCATATTCAGAGAATACATAAATGCTGACATTAAGGAACCAAGCATACAAGCAAATATGAACTAGGACACATACCACTAATGAATGGTTAAAAAGTCTAGAAAACCAAAAAGGAGAAGAACCATAGAAATTGAAAGGGCAAGAGCAAAAACATAGGTACTATGGAATAAGGTGCGAAGGAAAATTTCTTGCCCTTCTAGGACTAATGTCAGCTAGGTCAGGAACTAACTTAGGTAGGACAAAGTCAAAAGTCAAGAACAGATAATTGAGAAAAACTGACCTGAAAGTAGAATGTGTGTGTGGCACCAAAGTGAAGCTCCTAATGGTATGAGTCAAAGATTTGCACATAAGTACATATCTCACTCTAGTGGAGTAGGGGTATAACACAAATTAAAGTCAGATGGGAGATAGCATGGTACATGGGAACAGGTGCTGTATTTGGAGTCAGAAGATCTTGGTTCAAGTTCTTAATGTTAACTCCCTGTGTGACCTTGGGCAGGTTACTTTACCATTCTAGGCTTAATGTCTCATCTGTCAAATGAAAAGATTTAAATAAGTGACCTTTAAGGTGATTGCTAGCTCTAAATCTATGATTCTACTATCTTATGGCAAGAGTTTTTATTTGAATAGGATAAAGGATAATAAGAGAAAGAATAATGCCAAAGATCAGCTACAACACCTCAGATCTTCTCAAACTAGCAGAGTGGATCCTGCTGGCTGGTGCCTGCATCACAAAAAAGCTAAAGATAGCTCCTGGAGCTATATAATCTAAAAGGCCAACAAATACTTTTTCCTCTTGGAACAAAGTACAAGACAGTTGACAGAAGAAGCTGGCAGCAGAAAGCAACATGAAAATATTTTTATAGGAAACTGGCAACTCTGCAGTTTTGGTGGCTCGAGTTGACCTGACTTGAGTTCACTGCCTTTTTAAGTGTTAAGCCAAGCATATTTATTGCTCACATATATTTCCTGTGCTTGTCCCATTATTCATTGGAGGTCTGGTAACCTATGAAAAGTATACATCTCATGTGTATGGAAGAAATATTTTTTTTGCAGTTATTTTGCTATACAATACAATTAAATCTCTTTTGCTTTGAATGAACGTGTCTTCTGGTTCCCCACCCCCTACTAAAATTAAATATGCCAGTGGGACTTATAGCCTACTGTTTTGCATGAATATTTATGTACAAAAGTATCTGGAACCTAGAGTAATTTTGTGGGGGAGAGGGCTGGATATTATTCTACTACAGTATACTTTACCTCCCCTAAAGACTATGAGTTACTTTTGGGCAGCAGCTATATATTTGCACTGTTGAGTCTGAAAACATTAACAGGCAATTCTGAAAATTATTTGTTAATGTAGACACTTTGTTACATGAAAATTCTATTAACATTTTATAAATCCTTGCTTTTTTTCCTAAAAATCATATAAATTCCAAAATATAAAAGATAAAATTTACCCCTGTACACTATCTTTCTAAAATTTTTCAATGTGCCTTTATAAAAATATTTTTATATATTTAAAAAAAATTTAGATTAGTACATTTTGGTTTATTATTCTTCTAACCTTGAATTTTTCAATAAAATCTTTCTGAAACCCCACAAAAAAAATTAAAGTACACCACACATTTTAAACTTCTATGTAAGCTAGCAATCATTATAATACCTAACTTTCGAAGATGCTCTTTCTCTCTCTATATGTATACACATACACTTATCTTTCCAACTGCTAAAACTTGTGATATGACCTGATTAAATATTACAATATTTAAGATTTTTAATTTTGTTTTCAAATTTTGCATTCAAACTATATATCATACATTGTCATGAATTTCAGTGCTAAAAAGAATAATTACCTGCTGTGAGTGCTTATAACAAATACAAAGAAATAATCACTTCAATTACATCAAAATTATTACATACATTACCAAGATAACATAAATTCACTGGTAGTTCACTCATTGTAGGGAAAAGAAATAACTAGTTCCTTAATTCTATATTTTAATTCAAATGATGGGCATTGTAAGAAAATCTTAAGGAAAAGCTGAAATTCATAAACTTCTTGTGGCAATAGTTAAGTTTTCATGACCCTCCCCCATATTAGCAGCTGAAAATACAGAACATAGTTCTAAGGAAGGTGATATCCATTCAAAAGTCTTAACTGGGCCTAACTTTAAAGATTATCCATAAAACAAATATACTTTAATATGTCTATCAACTTAAACTGGAAAGAAATAGCTGATTCCTTTAAATCATTTAAA
This sequence comes from Bettongia penicillata ogilbyi, assembly GCA_023548195.1. Classification (NCBI taxonomy): domain Eukaryota; kingdom Metazoa; phylum Chordata; class Mammalia; order Diprotodontia; family Potoroidae; genus Bettongia; species Bettongia penicillata. Next base: position 3,814,361 of record JAJHZJ010000569.1, read on the forward strand.
ATTAAGAAAACGTCCTGCCATATTCAGTATACACCAGAACAAATTTTACAATTTTATTTCCAGAGATAAAAGCCTAACATTACCAAACAATGCTTAAAACTTAAATACAATGCAAAGTCTCTGACTTTAAAAAGGTTACCTTTTGCTCCATTTACCTCCACTCTTTACATTCCACCAATCTATTTTGAAAGAAAAAATTGTAAATTCAAGAGTACTGGCCTTTGTTCTGCTGACAGAAGTCAGTTTCCTCCTCCACAACCCCTTCTAGTGTTTCTAGTGCTTATTGATACTTACATGAAATTGAATGCAATTTATCTGGCCCAATGCTACTAGAGGTGGGGTACTAACATAGATGACTGGAGTTCAAAACTTTTGCACCTTCCCTTTTTCCAACACCAACTTGTCTAATGTGTGAAAGAAAATCCTGTGACTGTGTTTTAGGCACAATCCTGCCAGAAATGATTTTAATCAATTTAGATTGTTCAGATCTAAGAATTTCTCTTTAGAGAAAAGCCCCAGTCTCCCTTTGACTGTAAAAAAACCTCTAAAACAACTTGGAGTCAGGAAGGTGTGAATTTACATGCTGATTTAGTCACTCACTAGTGATGCAATCTTGGGCAAATCACTTAACCTCTGTTTGCCTCATTTTTTCCATCTATAAAACTGGGTCAATAATAACACCTACCTCACAGGTTTGCTGGGAGGATCACATGAGACAATATTTACAAAACACTTTACAGACTTTAAAGCTCTAAATAAATGTTAGCTGTCATAATAATAATTTCATTCTTTATGAAGCACTTTAGCTAAAATGAACCAGTTTGTTAGATAGTATAACTACTAAAAATTCCATCTTACAGATAAGAAAGCTGAGACTTGGTCAAGGTACTGGACTACTTTGACTACCTTGACTACTACAAGGTACTTGCCTACAAGGTACTTATCAGAAATGCAGTAAGTGCCAGAGTCAGGACTTGAAAATCAGATCTTCTAATTTTACAACTGGTGTTCAATCTATTGTATCTTGCTTCCCAGTTAGGTGAAAGACTGGAAAATACTCACTTTAGCTACAGCATTTCATGTACTGTTAAATAAATGTCAAAATCATATTATAATAATCAAGTAAAATGTTTTTGTAAAAAAAACTCTAAAATAAAACACTTTGGAATTATTCCTGGATAATAATTACAATTCCACAATGGTATATCTGTTTCTCTCCCCCCATCCCCACTACCAAGATAGTTTTCTCAGGCACCTTCTTCCATCCTCATGAGTTCCTGAGTTCAAAGATCTATCCTGGTCTACAAACTGATTTGTCTTAAAAAATTAATGGGATGACACATGACAGCTCACATTCTATATCCAGGGGCAGTTTAGTGCCTCAGGGACGAAGATCATTAGTTACTGCCCTGTCCTGATTGAAGGAAGAAATGAATGGAACTCAGGAACTCTTATACAGCTACAAATAAATACCCTCTTCCATGGATCATGGTTTCAAGTGTGACTGGACACATGGCCAGACTTCCTACTACGCCTTCCTGAGGCTAATCTAATGGATTAATGGACCTACACCCTTTGTAATTTCCTTCTTCCCTGCTTGTTTAAGACTTAGAAATGCCCCAAGAAGCACTAAATACCTTGAAAAGGGAAAGGGTGAATCTGGATGTCAATGGTATTTCAGATAGAGAAAGGCCCTTGTTTCTTTTGTTTCCTTTCCCCTGTCTGTAGAAGAATTTGCATTCTACTCTTATTTCTCTTAAACATTCAGAGAAAAGAAAACAAACACTCTTGGCTGAAGACTTGAACAAGTTGATACATCTAATCAACTTTTACTAGAAGTAACATGAGAAATGCTTTGTTAGGAAAGAATCAACTGAGATAACTCTAGGTTTTGTTTGGGTAGAAAACATCTTCAAATTTAATCCAGCAAGGCAGCAAGAATTTTTACCCTACCACATGAATAACCCTACTGTTTTAAGTAAACATATTCTTATCAAGTAAGCTAGTAACACAACTCAAGTTAGGAAATATTTTTTCAATAACTGTGCAGTATAGAGAAATCAATAAAGGGCTTCTATGCATTATTTTACTCAAAAAACTAAGGACTAAATTTTGCCCATTTCATGTCTTTTCATACAATTCCATTTATGTCAAAATATCTAAAAAATTTATAGAGTAATATTAAACTAATTCCTTTACATTAATTATAATATTTAGTTTTACACCGTTTAAAGGTCTTTCAAGTGAAAGAGGTGGAAAAAGGAAAAGTGGGCCAATAGGTGGCTCAGTGGATAGAGTGCCGGGCCTAGAGTCAGGAAGACCCTGATTCAAGTCCAGTCTCAAGACACTTAATAGCTGTAAGACTCTGGACAATTCATTTAACTCCTCTTGCTTCAGTTTTCTCATCTGTAAAATGAGCTGAAAAGAAAATGGAAAACCACTTCAGTATCTTTGCTGACCCCCCAAAAAATGCAAATGGGATCATGAAGAGTCAGATATGACTGAAAACAACTGAACTGAAACAAAAAGAGGACTCCTCCTTTCCTACGTTCTCTTCATGCTGAGGTCAAATGAGAGTCAGAAAATTTGACATAACAGGAATTGCCAACCTCTTATCAATTAATAACTCAATCACCCATCATTTATTAAGTGCTCCAATGTATCAGGAACTATGCTAGATGTTTGGGGGCAAAAGATAATGCAAACCTCACTCACAAAATAGTATACTTTCTACAACAGTCCTGACAGACCTATTGAAATACTTTTGATGACAAAGAACTCACTACTACAACCTATTACATAGCTTGTCAGTTCTAATTATTACAAAGTACTTCTTTTAGTTAAGCCTAAATTTAGTGAGAGCAAGACAAGGCACCTAAAATCAATTTACCTAAAGGCAATTTACCTCAAAGTATAAGGTCAATTGCTTAATGAGTTATCCATTCACTTAATTTCATACCATATATTCCCATCTTGTTCCTCCTTTCCCCGACTTAATAGACTATAATCTTTAGGGAAGGACTATGTCATTTTTCTCAATTTATAAATCTATACCACTGAACACAGTGTAGGGCACACAGTAGGTATTTGTTAAGTTTGTTGAGATGAATCACAGAATCAGAATTTTAGCATTTGAAGAGACATCAGAGGCCATTCAGCCCAAACCATTTCTCAAAAAAGAAAAAAAAATCTCCACACAGGTTTGTTATAGAGACATTCAGTAAATGGAAACCCACCATATCCCTAGTAAGACCATTGGTATTTTTAGACAGTTCTAGAAGTTACTTTTTCTGGTTCCCACATTTGAGAATATGGCTATAGTTTCTTAACATATAATGCTATACTAGTTTAACAAACCAGACACATTCCAGTCCAAGTTTTACTTCTATCCAAGTCTAAGTGATATCTGAGGCTAAATTTTCACCCTTGTGTAATTCTAATTCCTCTTCTTCAAACATTTGTATATAGCTATTTGATGCAATCTCATCTATTATTCTCCCATCGCACTATGTAGTATCTAGTTTAATGGATGTAAGTAGAAAGCCTTCTCCCTCCTCCTCTATACAAGACACCAAACAAACATATTCTTACTAGTTTTTACTATATGTGCTCTATCCCTGGCCAGCTATCTGTCATTCCTATAGTTTAAGTCATAGTCAAGGAATTCAAATTCCATTCTGAGAGACTCTCTTTTTTGGACAGTTGTTCACTTCATTTTTCTCTGCTACAGATCTTGCGATGAATAAACATCAGTGAGGAGAACACAACGTGTGACTTTATGCTCTTCTGTTCTTAAACAAGACTTAATATTTTATAGATTACCTGAGGGAATATCAGTTCATCCACAGTCATCATAGTCATGTGCAGAGTGAGCCAGATGTGCCCATGCTTTATATGTCTATGGTAGAAATATACTTTTGCTACTCCTAAGAGATTCTCCATATACGCCAGGAAGAAAATAGACATCTCTAATATGGATAAAATGCTGGGTCTGTCAGGAAGACTTGACTTCAAATCCAACCTCAGACATGAACCAGCTGTGTGACCCTGGACAAGTCATATAACCCATTTGCCTCAATTTCTTCATCTGTAAAATGAGCTGCGGAAGGAAATGGCAAATCACTCCAGCATCTTTGCCAAGAAAACACCAAATGAGGTCACAAGGAGTTGGACACAACTGAACTGACTGAAGAACTATTGTTTATTGAGCAAATAATTGGCTTCTTGCTGCTGAGAAGTAACAGCCACCATTAACCTTTCTCTTCTTCTGCTTAATCTTCCTTAAACCTGCCCTTTCTCCTTCATTCTTCTCCCCCAGAACCTAATAAGAGAATCTGCACCTGGAGATTGTTGTCCTTCAAATTATCCTCAATGTTTCTCAAATTTATCAAATATAATTGGTGACCTTCACAAAGGAAAAGGTCTCCAAATTACCTTCACACTGTCTTCCTTTCTTCTTCAACTCAAATTCTATGGCCTTTTCCCATTCTTTCTTTTACAATTTACTCTACAATTTACTCCCAAAGGATGGTGCAGCTAGGTGGTGCAATGGTTAGAGCACCAGTGCAGAGGTCAGGAGGGACCTGAGTTCAAATCTCACCTCAGACACTTCACACTCACTAGCTGTGTGACCTTGGGCAAGTCACTTATGCCCAACTGCCTCATCCTGGGTCATCTCCAGTCATCCTGATGAATATCTGGTCACTGGATTCAGATGGCTCTGGAGGAGAAGTGAGGCTGGTGACCTGCATGACCCTCCCTCACTCAAAAACAAAGTCAAGCGGTAAGTCCTATCATAATTTCTCTGATGGCATGGTCTTCTTTGGCAATGAAGGATAAACACACACACTCCCAAAGGATATGGAAGCTCCCTGTCATGGAATCACTTCACTTAAAATCTATAGACTTGAAAAGCAAATGATATTATAAAATGTAATGTATTATTTTGGTACTTAGTAATTTAATAGCTTACAGTATTACCTATTTGATTAATAACTGCTAACAATCCCCATGAAATATCTGAAATTCTTTAAAGGTAGGCAACATACTTAGCCATTATTAGTATTTTTTGTACCTATCCCTTTACACACACACACACACACACCCTTAGCAGTGTTGATTCTGTAATAGGCATTCAGCAAATATTTTATGAAATGAATTGAAGTCCAAAGGAAACTATTTTAAATCTGTTTTTTGGCTATACTTAATATATTTAACACATTTGCAATACATATATTTAAGCTACACTCACTGAACAAATATAAAGAAAAATAGCACTTCCTGGTAAAATAAAATTTCCTAACCTTCTGGAAAATAAATGTAGCATCTCCTCTGAGCTTAATCACTCAACACCCACTCATATTGGTGAGCCAAACCCCCCAAAGACAATGACTTCTCCTCTTTTGAGGATTCTAGGATTTCTAACATTGTAGTTGTACTGTTAATGTATTTTTAATTGAATTAATATATTTTTAATGGAATGGAAAGATCTTTCCCTTTCATTAATAGGCCTAAGTGACCTGCTTCAGTCACATGGAAGATTAAGTCACATGAGTTTAAGTCACATGAAGCCAATTGTGGGAGGAGCTTGCTGAATGGGTGGAACAGAAAGGGGTGGGGCAGAAAGGGTTGAAGAAGAAGAGGCAGAGCTGAATCAGAGTTGAGAGAAAGTTGGTCGGACAAGTCAGAGCTGGGAAGGACAAAGGAAGCAGGCAGCTGGCTGTGACTGAGAGAAGGGCATTTTTCTTAGGGGAGTCTGTGGGAAAGCCTGATAACATGTATAGACTTCTTGGTTACTATGATGGATTTGGTTTTCTGGTGTCTGAAGAAATGTTTTGGTTCTGTCTTCCATGTGGAGAGTCTGTTATATTTTGCAATTCAGAACTGTGCTGGCATATTCATAGTTGCCCATGAGTATCGCATTGGTGCTACAGTAGCAAAGGCCTGAGTCCCCAGTGGTATGGCCTACATTATCAAGGAATCAGTTGGAGTCCTATAACTTTTACAAAAGAGGTTTACTGAGCAGATTTAGATTTCACAAGAATCCCCCCCAAAATGAACTTGTACACACAAGGTACAGGGAGAAAGTAAAGTAAGCTTGAACTCAAAGCACAAAAATAGTCAAAAACAGAAGTACTGAATGTATAAGACTGAGAGTATCTCACAACTGTCCCCATAAGTCCTTTTTGCCTTTGTAGCATCCTCATGAGGTTCCCCCTAGGTTTAGCTCTGTTTGGGGATCCAAGAGTTGGTATTTTTAGAAATTCCTTGGCTGACACTTTTTTCTCCTATTAAGATTTCATTACCTAGGAAAGTGTCACTGTTCCTAGGTGACTATGCCCACACTCATTGGCAAGTGCTACCTCAGTCATCAGCCATTAGCTGCCACTCTATCTCTGTGTGTCAGTGATACTTGTGGCTCTCCAAAATTTATACAGTCACCTAAGTATTGCCCCATTTGGATACCAATTCATCTAAGATCAAAAACCTAGCTATTATCTGTTCATAGATACACAATAGTTGTGTAGAAAATAAGACAGATGTCTTTTCCCCTTCATGGAAGCTCATAAAATGCCCGGTGTCACTTGTCAACAGGAAGAAGAAAAAAAAAAGACTGATATGGGTCAATCATCCCTTTCTGATGTGTACTCACTTTCATGTTAGCACTTCCTGAGCCATCAGTGCTTCTGACTCTAGAGACAATTAGAAGACTTTTTATCATCACAGCCTTCCAGCCCATTAGTTACACATGACTGGAAACAGGCACCTAAAGTTCCACATACTGGATTGAAACCAAACAGGAAGGTGCATGTTTTGTATAACCCAACAAAAAAGTGCAAATACAAGTGTCCTCTGGGACCTCATTGATCAATTCCCTATTACACAAATGTAAACTAGAATGATATCTAATTGCCACAAGAGAAAATGCTATTTTGAAATAATAAATCACAAAGGTAATTTGTTTCCAGGTTTCTGATCTTCACTTAGATTTAGAAATTCATAACAATTATGTATAATGAAAGATTATATTTTCATGTAGGAATACCATATATAAACATGTGAATAAAATGTTTACCACTGTTCACATCCACCAAATAATTGTCCTGATTGATGAGAATGCATACTGTATGAATTACAATAATTATTCTTATATTATATACAGGAAACAATATAACTATAATTTTGGAGCTTTCAAAACACTTTTTTAAGAAATAAAAACAGTGACTTCCAGTAGCTACTATTTTGTTGATGCTTGCCAACAGGAAATGTATTCTGATGCAACAGAGCAAATAATTATAATTCACTTGGGGAGATTCTTGACAAAATGGTATACCTTATAGAACTGTCTCAGTATTTCTGTACTGCTCTGGAAGTTAGGATAGCAGCAATTTAATTAATCAAATGTTAAATAAATTTGATTTTGTAACTTGCTCTGAAATGCTCCTATCTACATCAAATATTCAGATATCCTCACTGAAGTCCATGTCACAAATGTCCAAGTGTCATCTAAACTCCTTCATCAGAGAAATAATGAAAAGCAAAATAAAAGACACCTATAACGTAGTTCTCATTTCCTCCAGAGAGCACAATGAATTACTTTTCTCTATACTAATATATTTAGAATATTGGTAAATCAAGTAGACTTGATTGACATAGTACAATAGCACTCTAAACAAACCTAGTGCTAAAAAATATCATTATCATAAGCAGATTTGTGATCATTTCTTCTTTTAACCAGGTAAGAGAAAGCTTCAAGATATCACTCCTACTCATTTACATACAGTATCATTTTACTGAATTTTTGCAAGGTGTTAATTAAAAGTTTTAATGAATGTTAATCATCTGTCAATTTAATTGACAATCTCTGCTCAACCATATGCTTCACTTTTACACCTGTAAGGTTTTTCAACCCACTCTTTTAAATTGTTTTACTACCTTAGCATAGTATTAGTATTAATATTTAGGAAACAAAATTTCTGCAACATAGACTACAGTTCTCTTATAGTTCATTTTTGTGATATCTGAGCTCCTTCAAACAAGGTGTAACGACAATATGTTGGTTGTTGACTTTTTTTAACATGAATGCTAAAGGTCAAAAATATTCTTTGATTTTATTATCTCTTTGTACTTCATTCTTAGGAAGCTACTCTAGTGTTCGTGAAAGTTGAACAATAATGGACTTGGAAATTGAGCAGAGAATTGGGTTTCAGGGGTCCAAGAATCTAATTTTATCTTGTGTATTTGCTTTACAATCTTGGATCTTTTAACAACTCTATAGTTCAGTGTGGTTTTATGTGTGAACATATGGTTCATATGTAAAATTAGGAGAAAACACAAGATATGAGAAGGTTTAAGTGATATTTTTAATATTATGAAATTGCTACAAAGGACTTTTGCACTGTATGAAACATCAGTGCAGTAGGAAGGGAAGGGTCAAGCAGACACTTTCCCCAACTAACACATCCAGATCAGATAGGACAAAAGTAAGTGACTTTTATTGGGGTACTAATGCTAACAATATGACTTGTGTCCCTTTGATGAGGTGTCTATTAGAATACAATGATAAAAGAAATGATTCAAACATCTATAGATCTAAATATATCTCTATCTAAAAGTAACAGAGAAATATACGTATTATAAGGCATCAGTTATCAGAAGCAGAATATTAAGCCTAAATTAATCCTTTCTCCATAGCTGGCAACCTCATCAATCTGAAGGGCATTCATAGGTGAAAGCTCTAGCTTGCGTGGTTGGAGAAGTGGAACACAGAGAACCTTGTTTGCACGTCTTGAACCTTGAACTATTCCACCAATACCATGTTGTGCAAAAACTGGGGACAGTGTCACTTACTGAAAAGAATGCTTAATCTTAAAGTCTAGTCATAATTCCACAACTAACAGGTCTGAAACATAAAACAAGCCATAAGAGCTAGTCAGGAATGTGGAATTTTGATCCCTGAATTAGATACTGAGTTTTTGTGTGACCCTAGGTAAGTCATTTGACATCTTTCAAAATCAGTTTCTTCAGCTGTAAAACGGAGATTATAATAGTACTTACCTCATAGGTTTTTCAATTGTGGGGAATCAAAGGAAAGAAAGTACTATATAAATGTCTATTATTACCACTAACCTCACTGCTACCACCACCACCACCACCACTACCACTATACTATTCACTATTACTACTACTACTGTTTGTCACGTGGATATTATGAGTTAAAACAAATATAATAAATATGATCTCATTTTCAGAATACAAATATTACATAAATCATGTATATTTCAATTCATTCTTCAGTCTTTGGGCAGGCATAAACACAGGGAAACTTCCATTAGCTTTGTATGGGAGTAAGAAAACATCTTTTCTTCATGAGACATCTGTATGTGGCAGGGCTTTCTTTCTACCATGAGTCTAAAGGGAGCAAGGATTCATCTGTTCAGTAGAGCTGAAAAGAGGGAAATAGGCTGATTATTACATAGTTGCATTTGTTTTCATTACAGAAAGGCCCAAACTATCCCACTTTTCCTTCAGTTGAAATGGCAAATACAAACAAATGGGGTTTTTGTTTGTTTGTTTTTGGCTGAACTATCTAAAAGAAAGAAAGTTAATACCAGTTGTACTGGTGGTTTTTGTGGTATGACTTGAACTGATCACTCAAAATGGGTAAGAGACCACAACTCAGTTTTTACTAGCCACCAAACAACCACTGGTGGTAATGAGGTCTTTACTTCTTACCAGTTTCTTTTTCATTTCATATGTATTTCATATTGTTACAGTGCCAAAGAATAAAAAATGTCCATTTTCTGACATCTTACCCCCAGAAGCTCTTATGCTAAGCATCTTTATGAATTAGATAAATTCATACTCCGCATCATGGTGGGGTGGAGAGGGAGTAAGCTAGAGATAGGAGCGTTTAGTCAATCAGTTTTCTTTGATGCCTGAATGTCCCAAAGATCTTTTTTTCAAAGCAAACACTATTTTATGAGACCAAGAAGAAAAAAAAGGCGGAGGTGGGGGAAGGTAATCCAGCAATATTGCCCTTCATGGCAATCAACACGGTAACCAAACTTCGTTCATTCAAAGGTAAGGTGTTTTCTTCTCTTTGCTTAGCGATGTTTTATTTGGTCTTAATAGTGAAAAACAAGATACTTAAGCTTGACCCCAACAAACTCTAAGGAAGACTCAGCTAAAGCAATTATTTTATTTTCCTTCGAGACATGGAATAGGGGCAAATCTGCAGTCTCAAGGTCACAGGTGGCCCTCTAGGTCCTCAAGTGGGGTCCTTTAACTGACTCCCAACCTTACAGAACAAATCCCCTTAATAAAAGGATTTGTTTTGTAAAACTTAGATTCAAACAAAGGATTGTACTTGAAGACCTAGAGGGCCACAAGTGGCCTCCAGGCCACAGGTGCCTCACCCCTGACCCAAATAAATGGGGAGGGATAAACTGCATTGATACAGAAAAATGGCAAAAGTATTCTTTCTTTCATTCACTTTTCTCTGTCTAGAGGCTATTCTGTTGCCTCAGTAGCGAGGCATTCTTTTTATGGCAAATACCTTCTCCAAGTACTAAAGTCTGACAAGGCCTTCCAGCCTGGGGCAGCATAATCATATTAATCACTGGTTAATTTAGGAGCAGGGTGATAACCATTACAAGTTAAAAGAGTTTCCTTGTGGTTAAAACAAGTTTCAACATGATCCCAAACTCTGTCCATAAGTACCTCTCTCTCTCTCTCTCTCTCTCTCTCTCTCTCTCTCTCTCTCTCTCTCTCTCTCTCTCTCTCTCTCTCCCTCTTTCTCTCTCTCCCTCTCTCTCCCTCTCTCCCTCTCTTTCTCTCTCTCCCTCTCTCTCTCTCTGTCTCTCTCTCTCCCTCTCTCTCTCTCTCTCTCTTTCCCTCTCTTCCTCTCCCTCTCCCCCTCTCTTCTTCTCTCTCTCTCCTTCTCTCTTCCTCTCTCCCTTTTTCCCTCTCTCTCTCATACACCTCCCCCACACACACATACCCCAAAAGTAAAATTTTTCTCTGGTGTTTCTGTGAAAAGGAGTTACTCTCAATCGAACTCCACTGTCATGTGAGAACACATGAAAATATAAAATTAAATTAAACAATGTCCTACCCAGATGTCAGCCATCAAAACCACCTCTAGAGAGCCTAGAATGGTTTTGTAGAAACAGCCCTGAGAAGAAACTCAAGCCCTGGCTTTAGACTTGCTGCTTTAGCAAGCCTAGTCACTGCCTAGCTGAGGGAGCATGGGAAATCATTAAACTTGTGTAGGATTCAGTTTCTTCATCTGTAAAGCTGGGACTCCATGTACCAATAAAATTAAAGCTAGAAGGAACCAGAGAAGTTATCAAGGCCAACATTCTCATTTTACAATGAAGGATACAAGCACCATGAGATGCCATGACTCAACCAGTAAGTATCTGAGGCAGGATTTGAATTCAGATTTTCCTGACTCCAAGACCAGTGTTCCATTCGCAACCCTAGAAAACCTCCAATCTTTCTTCCAGTTCCAACATTCAATGTATTCTATTTCAAAGGCACAACTCTTGGAGATACTGAAAAATACTACTAAAATTAGGCCTTTTTAGTCTTATACAATTTGTTTAAAGAAATAAAGAGAAATAAACACCTCTAATCAAAGACCAATAATGAGGAGGTTAATTTTCTTTTACTTGCCATGTCACAAGACCAGTTCCTGTATGTGTGTGGGAAGGACAGCAAAAGCAGGGGGATGGGAAATGGAGCATAAACAACACCAGCGTAAGTTATGAAGAGATTTAAGTGCCAAAGACTAGAATTTATATTTGATTCTTGAGTACACAGGGAGTCACTGAAGCTCCTTATCTCCTCCAGGGAGATGAGATGATCAGATTCATGTTTCAGAAAAATTACCTCATAAGTTACATGGAGGATAGGAGTATAGAAATATGTGAAGCTAGGAGATCACATAGATAGGTATTTCAATATTCCATAGTGAGAGATGAACTGGAGTCGTGACTGACCTGGTAAGTAGAAAGAAAGGGACATATACAAGAGGTACTGTGAAAGAAAAAATTATGGAATTTGCCAAAGGACTGGATATATTGGGGATTTGAAAGAGAACAGTTAAGGATAGCATCGAGATTTTGAGACTTGATGAAGACTATGATACCCTCAACACTAGAAGTTCAGAGGAAGGGAGGGTTTGAATGGGGGAGATAATGAGCTCTGTTTTGAACATGTTGACTTGGAAATACCTAGAGGATATCCATTCTGAGACATCCGAGAAGTAGCTTAGGAGAGAGAATACCACTGGATATATGGATGTGTATGTGTGTGTGTGTGTGCGTGTATACACACACATACATATATACATATGCATATACATATATATACATAAGAATCATCTGCACAGAGAGGATAGTTGAAATGAAGTGCTTTTATCAAGCTGTCTTTATAATGTTTAGATTAATCAAGAATAACATCAAAATATTAATATAGGAACTCAACTTCCCTTTTGTAGAAACAAATACAACAAAATTTTACCTTGTTTTTGAATTCTTATTATGCAAATATGTATGTGCATATATATGTGTGTGTATATGTACATGTACATATACATGTATTTTGTTATACACCAGGCATTGAGCTAAGCACATGCATACCCTCTTGCATATATGCAAAAGTAGATAGATAATTGTATACATACATGCATATCTATCTACATATCTATAGACAGATAACTTATAAACAGATTAAAAAAAATTAAAGCCACTCAAAATTGTGGAAGTTCCCATGAGACATGGTTTGCTAAAAATTAATTTTGTTTCTATGAACACTACTAATAATCCTTCATAGTATGGCATATTTACTCTTTCATTCAATCATTCATCAATCGGAAAACATTTCAATACTCACTATGTGCAAAGCATTATGCTAGGTTGTGGGAGGGATACAATTTTAAATAAGACATTTGTTCCGCATCCAGAGACTTTACATTCTAATATATGTGATAAATATACAGATAAATATAATACAAAATAGGAAGAAGTACAAAAGAAAAGGTAGGAGGTGAAAATATGTATTTATTTATAAAAGTAACATGCCTGATTTTGTACATAAATATATGAGAAGTGGTATACCCAAATGATTATTGTCTTCAAAGCACAGACCTCAGGAAACTATGTATTTCTTTTAATGTTATCATTGCCTGGGTCATGTTTTGGAACTTCTCTTTTGGTATTTATTATAGATTTCATTTATGAGTCTTACACAAATGTATTTATAAATTATACATAATGTAATTCATTTATCATATGTGTAATTGCAACATAATGTATTATTAATTGTTATAATTAATAAACCACATCCTTATAATATCATTATAACAATTTATAAATTATTAAATCTTATTATTTTATAGTCCCTCTTTATAAGAAACACACATATGTGGTTATATTTATACTTGTAGTTTACACACACACTTATATGCCACACACAGATACATAAAATTACATGCAAATGTACATATATATGCATATATGTAGATACATATATATATTCACACACACACAACAACAACAAGCATCTTGGAACTTCAGGGGATCTACAGCACTTCCTTCAGGCAGATTGCATGCAACCACATCCAGTTCGATTCTTGTCCCTTTCTCCCCCTGTAAAACCAAACAAAGTGGGGGTGGGAGGAATGGGACAGAAGGCAACTCAAGGTTTTAGGGGGCTTAGAAAAACTTAGTTGGCTTCTATTTCCAGTTTTATTATTAATGTAACAATCATTAGCAAAGGTTAAAGAGAATTTTGTGTGAAACTGAACTTTTCTCCTGTTCTCTACCCTCTTCTTTCACTGTACCGTACACTCAGGAACCTCTGTTCTGTTGTTCCGTCTTCCTGTATATATGGAAAACTAATTTCTCCCAGAAGACATCACATCACAGTCATATATTCCAGTACTGGGTGTACTTTATGTGACGTCAAGTCCTGTCCTACCCACCCCAACTCCCCCAGTCCCTCTCAGTATACATACAAACACACCTACACACACACACCCAGTCAGAGGAAGAATAGGGTTATTTATTGCTCTCCCTTAACATTTCCAGATTCACCCTCTGCCATCAACATTTAGCATCTCCTTCCTCCTGGAAGTTCATCCTCTCTGAAAACTTGTCATGATCATCTAATACAACCCAAGCTTAGCTCTCCTAGTGATAGGTCTACAACCAATATGGCCCAGTACAACGAGCTCAACAAAAGGGTAGAACAATCCCACAATCACAAACAAATGGAAATTTTGGTTGTCTGAACATATATGTGAATTTGGAATTAACTGAAAATAGAATCATTTTCTGGCAGGACAGAATGGTATCACCTATTATTCCAAGATTAGATTATACTACCATATTTTTCTGGTATTTTTCTCTCTTTGGATCACTTACAATGGCTGGCCTTCTAACTCATCATGAGAAAAGGGACAAGATCTGAACTAGGGTTATGATTCCGTGAGTGGAAAAAAAGGGATAGATAGGAGAGATGCTCTGGATCTATGGATATATTATACCCCCTCCAACCTCCAATGGGAGTCCTTAAGGTTAAGGACTTCCATTTTTGTCACATTCCCAAATAACTAGCAAAAGCACAGTGCTGTTCACATCACATGCTTAACATATTTGTTAAATTGAAATGAATTAAACTAAATGACATCAAAAAACAGAATTGAGCAAATTACAGGGGAAAGGGTCAATATAATATTAAAATTCAGTAACCCCTCAATCTTATCCTGCATAAATATGTATTGATTTTAGATCTCCTAGGGACTGATTTCATAATGAAAGAGGAAGTTGAGGCACTCATTTAATAAGACTGAAATCTAGGGTCATTAAATGAATCACAAGATTTTCAAAGTGAGAAATATGTTAAAAAAAAAAAAAAAGAAAGAAAAAGTTTGCTAATATCTAACCAGAAATCAGGTGACTTTAACTTATCAAGTATTCACCACTGAACAAAGAAAACTTTCAAGCTGTCACTGACTGACTGTTCACTGCATTTTTCTCTTCAATAAGGTCACCATGATAGTAAACTTCTTTTCAAGGAATTGCCAACTATCGTACAGAATTAAACTAGCAATTGTTATCCATATTTATTGGCTAAAAGAAGTACTAGACTCCTCCTCCAAAGTGCTATTTACAAATGAATTGCTCAAATTCTTCTCTACGCTCTCTTTAAAAACTAGATGAAAACAAAAATATAATGAATCTCAGATTTTTTTCTGATTCTAGTGCCATTAATCTCCATTTATAGACAAGATGACTGTAGTACAAAAAGACAAAGTGCTGAGTCACCGAGCACTTCAGTAGCACAGCTTTCATTAGAACCCAGAGCCCTAACATGCCTGAATTCACAGGACATCTAGATGTAAATTTCTCTAGAAGTGTCATTTGTGTGTTGAAAATAACCCACAAATATTTAATTGGTAGTTAGAAGACATGTTTTTTTTTCCTCAATCATAAGACAACTTTTAAATATTTTATTTTAAATGACCATTTAAGGCTGTAACAAGGTAAAATAGGATTAGGGTACTGCAGGTAGGCTGTTATCAAAATTAACATTTTCAGGACATGAGTCCACTAACCATAAAACAAAAAACAAATAAGTAATAATCAAATAAAAAAGCAAAATGGAAATGATATAAAGGCTTTTTTTAAAAAAAAACTGCTATTGAATATATGCAATAATTACTTTCCATCAGAGTTTTATTATGCATTTGTTTTTATGGAATCATAATGCACAAGTGCATGCTATTGTTTAAACACATTCGCCACATACCCCATAACAGAGTATTCTGGAAATATGTATTAAAGATAATACAGAAAATGTGGCTAAATGCATTCTGTATTATGGTTCCATAATACAGCATGCAAATGATTCTGACTAAGCAGTCACAGGAGACAGTCGTTAGGGTGCATGCTGTGAATGTATATTATGAATAATGCATAAAACTTGGCTAAATCCTAATGAGTCCATTGACATCCTATGGGGTCCAAAGGAGGCTCAGATCCCAAAGCATGTCACTGGTACATTTCTACTTACCAATCATTAAAACGACAACAATGCCATGAAAACAAAGGATATTAAACTATACCAAAAACAAAAAGATAGGTAGAGGGTCTGAAATAAACCTCCAAAGAGGAAGCAACTTTTAAAGGAAAACTGAAACTCCATCTTAATTCACCCCATCCTCTTAGAACAATGAAAGTTTTTCAGAATGAAAATGCGTGAATTACAAGGGACAAGAGAGCTCTAATTTAAGTCATGATTCTATTTCTTTCCTCTGGCTCTGTGTGGAAAGCTGTCATTAAAATGAGGATCTGAATGCTTTTGAAGGCAAATGACCAAACCCCTAGACCATGTTAGTAGAAAGTCTTTTGGATTTTAAGGGCAATTTTATTAAAAGGAACCAAGGCCAGAAAATCAGGAAGTAGGTATAGTGGGCCAATTGGTTTATCCCACAGAAACCACTTAACAGATTGATATCAAACAAACCCAAAATTAATAATGAACACTTTACTTACAGCACACCAAAAAAAAAAAATCCATGTTTTTTTTTTTTTGCAACAGTTGACTTCTCAAAATTAAATACTTTTTTTTTAATTGCTCCCCTTATAAGAGAAAACATGACATTGCCCACAGACAGAGATTCTACAAACCATACACCTCTAATGTCCAAAGAATTCAGTCAATGTGTTTGCACTTCAATTTAGCTAAAAATTCACATCTGAATAAACTGCCCTAGAGATGAAGAAAGCAAGTATGTGACAGAAGTTTGTGTTCAGCATGCCTGTCCTTGGAGTGGGAGTGGGAAAGGACAGCTGCTTTTTCAGGGCTGATCCCAGAAAAGCCCTGGACTCTGAGAGTACATCCCCAGAGTACAGGGAAGAGGAGAGGGCTGGCCACATGGGGAAGCAGCAGGCCAAGAAAAACCCTGTCCTCCCAGAAAGCATGTAAGAGCAAAGGGCTGTAACTGTCTGAATGGAAGTTCTGGGATGAAACTTGAAAATTTGCCCAGCATCTTGAAGCTTTCTCATGCATTAATCAGGTATGGATAGGACCTATCCAAGGAGCAACATAGCCAAGAGGTTGTCATATAGGACTTCAACTAGTTAAAATGACAAATTCCAAGCACTGTTTCATCACTGGATGCTAACAAGTGGGTTACTTTCGTTATCATATCTCTATTTCCCAGTTTATAAAACGGTCGATAGGAAAACCTGTGTGTGAGATATGGCTTACTCACTTTGAATTACGGGAACTCCCTCGATTACCTTCCACCATAGAAATATTTCTATTCCACTATCTTACCCTTAATTCTTAAATTCCAACATTCGTTATTCTTTCCTTTTCATTAAAATAGTATGATCTCCATTAGATGCCACATTAAAAGTTACACAGTCCTGGAAGAGGTAATTAACATTCTATGTGAGTTTGCATTTTCAGTTGACCAACACACATCTATCAAGTGCCAATCACAGGGCTAGGTCCTTGGAGTGGGAGGGTGGAAGAGGATGGTGTCTGTCCTCAAAGAGCTTGTACTCTTTTAGGAGAAACCAAATGCAAGCAAATAAATACAAAGTAAAATACAAGTTGATTGACTTGGGTAGGAAAAAATATATAAGCTGATTTGGGCAGAAGGTGTTAGCAGATAATGGGAATCAGAGAAGGATTCATGTAGGAGGAGTACTTGATTTGAGCCTTGAACAAAATCAGGAATTCTAAGAAGACATACATTCCAGGCGTGGGAGTACGGAGATAAGAGATTCAGTGTCACATGTGAGAAACAGCAAGGAAATTAGTTTGGCTGGACTGCAGGATAGAATACATGAATCAAATAATGTGCAATAAACTGAGGTGTGCTAGAACCAGCTCAGACAGGCTTCAGAGAGCTGCTTGTTAAATTTTCAGGGTGAGCAAAAACTACAAATTAGGGCTTGATTTATCATTCTGTTAATTGTGTATTCTTAAAAAATGTGATGGAGAAAATGTAGATTAAATTTAACTGTCATGCATCTTTTTTTCTTTTTCTGAAGAGCCAGTTTTAAACATTCACCAGCACACCCCTGGCCTGGAAACAAAATTGTAAAGGGCTATAAATGTCCACCCGAAGAGTTTGTATTTCTTTCTAGAGGCAATAGGGAGCTCCTGTGATAAAATACCAGTTCCTTTGATTTAACTTTTCTCTGTGATCAGTGGAACTAGGACAACATAGAAGCACTGGGTATTCAGAGGGTGAGGAGCATGGAAGGATGGGGTGGGGGCTGAAAAAGTACAGGAAGAGTGAGGAACCCAAATGAGATAACAGTGTACTTTACAAACTTACTCAGCGCCAGTCATGATAGAGCTTACGACAAATTAACCGGGCTTTCAAGGAGGAAAACTTCCTAAGTACTATATTACTGCGCTGATACATCTGCTTGTTGCAAGCCAAGTTATTGCATACCTTATTATAATATATGGTATGAAAATTGCGTAGGAAAATAATGCATCTGTTGAAACCACTTCCGATATTTTTTTCTCATTTTTCAAGTTTGTCCCATAGGCAGCGTAATAGAGCTAAGGTCAGTTCTCGATACAACAATCCCATAAAAAGCTATTCTGCCTTTGAAATCCATTCTCTCCCACCATTTTCCTCAACTACTGTTCAAGGGACTGGTAATTGCTTCCCCGTTCCTTCACCCCTCCCAGAAGTCACCAAAAGAAATAAGAGAAAGTCTCTCAGTAGCATTTTGCTTCTCAGTAGGAAGCTGTAGTGTTTGTGATATCCATTTTGATACAAAACCTAAATTAGGCCTCTGGAAATAGGTAATGCATAAAAAGCATTTTGTATCACCAAATTATTATTACAGGTTACAGTTAACCCTTGGAAGATAGAGGTGAGTTCTGCAGCTCCCCACTGAGGTGAATATTTGCCACAAAATCACAGGCACTACCTCAGAAGACATTTCAGGTGAGTTGAACTATCAGACTGACCTGTAGGGTTCTGATAGCTAGTTTAAGTGGAAAAGCTGGAAGAAATGCCTGTTAAACAAAAGCTCAGCACAGCAGGAGCAAGCTCAAGTCTACTCGGACAAGCTGAACAGTTGACAGAGCTTGGAAATATAAAGGAAAAAGCCAGTCGCACGGTGGAGGGTCAAAATCTTTTTTGCTGTTTGTTTTTAATAACAGTACTAGAAGTTACTTTCCTACAAAACCTTTCATAAGTAAATATGTCCTATTTGAAGAGATGAAAGCCCCCCAAAACATTCTTGTTTCGAAGTAAAAAGCTAAAATGAATATCTTCAAATGATGGTTTAGAACTGCTAAAAATGGCTCCTGTTTGTTAAAACCTCAAGATTACAAATAAACTTTTTTAAAAAATGTCAAATCTTTATCCCTGAAAATTGAGTTAGAGTTAGAGAGAATCATTTATACTAAAACCACCTCTCCTACTGCTAAATAAGGCCTTCACTGCTATACTGGCCTTACTTCCCAAATAAGAAAAACAAAAGAAATAACTTTTTATCGTCTGACTTAATTCATTCCATCTTTATTTCCTGTATTTTTCCTTTTATCATGACTTGAAAAAAGTGTGCTAAAAAGTCCTAATTCCAAACCCTTCAAAAGTCTAAGGAAAACAATTAAGTGCACATTCTTTTTTAAGTTAAAAAGCAAAGCCTATAAAACTTACAAGGAGGTGGGTTATCTCCCCCCGTTACAGCCATACTTCAACGATAAGTCAGGGTATTGGCTGACCAAAATCTTTTATATAACCTCGCTTTCATGGAAAGGTATTTCATCATTCTTCTGAGTGGGATTATCATTGTAGGTTTAGTAAAATTTGTTGTGTCTCCTTCAGAATAAACATGTAACAATTAAGTTCTTACCACTTGAGACATTCAGTAAACAGAATGCAAAATTTAAGTCCCCAATGTGACTTCTAGCTGAGGTAAAAATGATAAGCACAAAAATTAAAAGCATTTTTAGTGACAACCTAGGTGTAAGATGGGGGGGGAAGTACTTTACTTGATAACATGGAAAAATATATTAGTTAATAAGAACAATCTAAGTTTTATAGGGTAATTAGTGTACCATTGAGATTAACCAAATTTCACAGCTGCCCAGGGTTTTTAGCTGAGTCCCAGAAATTGAGGGCAAAGGGACTGCAGAGTAAAAATCTCTCTCCTTCCTCCTCTTCTCCTCTCTTCTCCACTTCTCTCTTCCTCTCTCTCTCTCTTTCTTTCTCTCTCTCTGTCTCTCTGTCTCTGTCTCTCTCTCTCTGTGTCTCTCTCTCTCTGTATCTGTCTCTCTCTGTGTCTCTGTGTCTCTGTCTCTGTCTCTCTCTGTCTCTCTCTCTGTGTCTCTCTGTCTCTCTCTCTGTCTCTCTGTCTGTCTCTCTCTCTCTGTGTCTCTCTCGCTCTCTCTCGTTCTCTCTCCACCTCCTCCTTCTCCTCCTCCTCTTCTCTCCCTTTGTCTCCTCTCACTCCATCTGTCTTTGTCTCTCTCTGCCTTTATCTCTCTGTCACTGTCTCTCTATGTGTCTGTCTCTGTCTCCTCAACTTCCTTTGTCTTCCTCATCCCTTCCTTCCCTCACTCTTCACTTCTCAAAAGTGACACATGCCCTTTTTAATGTCTAGGGCCTTAACTGCCTTTTTCTATCTTCCTACCAATCCAATTTTTGTAAACCATAAGGTCTTTCATCTAGTCTGTCCCAGAAAACAAGGAAAAACTACTTTGACGGTGCTGAACTTCAGCGTGGTGCCTCTTCCCAGCTTATCCCTGTTCTTGCACACCACCAGTTTTGCCCAGTTACTGTGTCATTCTAGGTAATGACGTGCCTGAATCATAATATTTAAGTAGCACTGGAGTTCCAATCCATGAAATTCCCTGGACTAAAACAATATTTCCCACCTACTGTTGCCCAGTGCTTTTCCCTTAGGCCATAAGCACAGCACCTGCCTGTTGACAAGGAGTTTACAGGAAAGTTTCCCCAGGGCATCTGGAAAGCACTGTACCTACCTGCTCGGTCCAGTCTCTATGCAGCTCCCTTTGCAGAAGCTGGCAGGGTCCTTGGAAACACTCTTACACCCATACTGTTTGAGTATCTCTTCTAGGCAAAATTAGATTCATTGGTACTTTTCCACAGTTACATTTCTCGTTCAATTGATGTTTCTTTTTATTTATTCTGAAGTTTTCGATGTAAGACAAACAGGAATACCACCTTCTAAAATCACTACTATCCTACCCTCCGATGGAACATTAGCGGGAAGCAATATTCTCCAAAGCTATGAAGCATACACTGCCCTAAATTACATTGCAGTGGCTGCCCTGAGCTCACACATTTTTGAATAGAAAGGCTCCCAGGGATCTCTCTGTACTGACTGCATTTACTGCTTTAAAATATTTTTAACCCAGACGCTGAAGTGCCAGCCTTGCAGTTCCTCATGCTAATCCCAGCTTGGGTGGCTGTTCTTAAGGGAAAGCATTCAAAAAATTGTAACAGTGCATCAACTTTGACCCTTTTCACTTAAACATGAGACTTTCTGAAGAAAAAAAAAGAAAGAGAGAGAAAAAAAACTTTTAAATTCCAGAGGGAATCGCTGAACTCTGACCTGCTTAAAATTAGTTTTGTTTTAGTGCCTGCGTGGTGACTCAACAGGCCAATTTTCCAGACACTTAAGACATTTCTGCTCCTGAAGATTCCAGGTCAAGTCTTCAGTTCTGTTTGCCAGTCGATCAGAACACTTTGTTCCATAGTGTCAAGCAGCAAATTCCCAGATCTCCCCATCTCTGACAGATGTTGGTTGGCACTGCTTGGGATTTAGTATATCTAAGATTTTTAAATTGCATACATGTACACAATACATATATAAATCATGAACACATATACGTATAGATGCATTTATGTGTACAATGTATATATGCATATATGTGGTGCATACATGTGTGTATGTGTATGTACATATTTGTATGCATATATGTGTGTAAACACATTTTATATATAGATATATATATATCTGAATAAGCTATTTGTATTTAGGAATATGTTACACTGTAGAGCCTTTTACAAAACAAATCACTCAAAATTCAGCATTCAAGAATTATTCATTAAAAGGCCATAAATATTTTAGTGGCTAAATTATCATAACAAATGTTAACTTTTAATTATCGGTATTAGGAACAGTATTGTGGAATGACCTTTTGAAATTTACTTCTCTGAGTTCTATACTTCTCTTACACAGATATTAGGAGAAAAGCATTTTTAAGATAATTCAATGAATTATCACTAACTTCCATACTACAAAATAAAGGAATCTCTCATTATGCTACATTTTTCTTCAAGGGAACTGCAAGTATGATGCCTGATTAACAAGAAAAATTAAAATACCACAGAAAACTGAAAGCATAGTACATGATCGGATTAATATATTCCCTCACCAAAATTGTGCTCTTAGAAAAATAAGGCAAAAAGAAAAACAAGCCCCATCAATAACTTGAATTTAATACTATAAGAGAACTAACTATAAATGGGGAACAATTCTATTGAATAAATCTTGTAGATCCAAAATTACAGAAATATAGAAAGATTAAAGCATACTACATAAAAACAAAATCTGTATTATGAAAAGAACAAGGGTTTGTTAACCATTGCTAATATCAATGTAGTTAACTAAGTAAGAGAAAAGGCATCAGGAAAAGAATCAGAGAGAATATCCACTACTAATATAAACAAGGTAAGTACGTGGCAATTTTCTTAAAGCAGGGGGAGTGTCCACTAATGTATAGTGGACATACATGACTAACTACCGTCTCCTTCAAAATACGTAGGAATTCATTATATGTTTACACGGATGCCAATTCTGTCCTCAAAACACTGGAGAGCACCTCTTGGCATTTCCATTGCTTAGCACAACGCCCGGGCACACTGTAGGTATGTAATAAATGTTTATTGATTTGATTGAATGAATTACTCTAGATATTATTATTTTCACAGGTTGAATGATGTTTTATTTTTACATTATGCCCCCATTCTGGGGGCTTTCTTGAAATAAAGTAAGACAATCAAACAAATCTAACAATCAATCCCCTCATCTGCGAGTACATACAACACTCCCCATCTTATATAAATTATCTTTGTTCTGTTCGTTTTGCTTTTAATTAGTTTATAAAAGTTCACAATTCTTTGTTTTTATGATATAACTGTCATAGCATAAATTGTTCTTCTGGTTCTGTTTACTTCACTCTCTAACCATTTCATGAAAAGTCTTTCCATATCTCTGAAATCATCTATTTCCTCATTTCTTGTAGCATAACTGTATTTCATCACATATGTCATATTTTACTCAGCCATTCCTCAGTAAGTGAACATCCATTTAGGTTTTCAGTTTGGGGCCATAACAAAAAAGAGGGGCTATAAATATTTTTTCACATAGGACCTTTTCCTATTTCTTTGATCTCTTTTGGGTATAGGCCAAGTAGTGATATAGCTGGGTCAAAGAGCATGCACTGTTTAATAACTTTTTGTATATAATTCCAAATTACTTTCCAGAATAGTGGGACTCACTGTTCCACCAACAGTGCATAAGTGTGCTTAGCTGCCCACAGCCCCTCCAACATTTCTTAATATTTTTTCTTTTTTTCTCATCTTTGACATTCTGAGATGTATAAAATGGAGTCAAAGAACTGTTTCATTTGCATATTCTAACTGGTAGTAATTTAAAGAACTTTTCATATGGCTATTAGATCTCCTGAGTTTCTTCACGTGAAAACTGCCAGTTCATATCCTTGGACCATTCTTCAACTGAAAAATGACTCTTATTCTTACAAATCTGAATCCATTTCTTATATATCATGGAGAAACTTATCAGAGAAAATTCCTGCAAATAATTTTCCTTAGTTAATTGTTTTCCTTTTGATCTTTGCTTTTTTTAATTATTGAACTTAATTTTTACGCACTTTTTAAAAATTTTATGTAATCACAAGTATCCATATCTGTCTCATGTGATCCTTTGTATCTTTCTTTATCAAGAACTTTTCTTCTCTCCATAGATCTAACAGGAATGGTTGTTCATCTTCTTTCTTTTACACATGATCTATATTTAGGTCATATATCCATTTGGAGCTTATCTCGGTATAAGGTACAAGGTGCTGATCTAAATCTAATTTCTTCCATAGTGCTGTGTAAATTTCCCGGGAGCATTTTTTTTTTATCAGTGAATCCTTATTTCAATAACTAGGGTCTTTGTGTTTAGCAGATGCTAGGCTACTAGATACAGTTGTTTGTATCTGTTTTGTATCTAAATAATATATCTATAAATTCCACTCATTGTTCTCTTTATTTTTTAACCAGTACCAAATCATTCTGAGAATTACTGCTTTGCAGTATAGTTTGAGATCTGACACTGGCAGGCCTCCTTTGTTCCAACTTCTTTTCATTATATCCCTTGAGATTCTTGCCCTGTTTTTACCTCCATATGAATTTCATTATTATTTTTTCTAATTCTATAAAGTAAGACATTGGCAGTTTGATTGGCATGGCACTGATTAAATTTATTTGGGTAGTATTGTCATTTTTATCATATTGCTTGTATACCAATGAACAATTTTTTCCCCAATATTTAGATTTGTCTTATCAGCAGTTTGTAGTTATATTTAGTTCTATTTATCTTGGTGGGTAGACTCACAAATATTCTATAATATTGTAATTAATTTGGATGAAATTTCTCTATCACTTCCTGGTTTGTTTTATTGGTAGCATACATAGAAATGCTGAGAGTTTTTGTGGATTTATGTTACATCCTTCGAGCTTGTGGAAGTCATTAACTATTTCACTGATACTTAGTTGACTCTTTACGGTACCTGACACCATCATATCATCTATAAAATGTGATAATTTTGTTTCTTCTTTTCCTTTAAAGTTCCTCCATTTTTCCCTTGAGTCATTTTTACGGTCAGCATTTCTAGTACTATGTCAAATGGACATGGTGACAATGGACATCTTCGTTTCACTCCTGATTTACTGGAAAGTAATCTAATTTATTTCAATTACAAAAATATGGCAGCTCTTGGTTTTAGATATATGCTACTTATCATTTCAAGTTACAGTTAATCTATTCCTCTATTTTATAACGTCCTTAACAAAAATGGGGGAAGTATATTTTGTCAACAGTTTTTTTCTACATCTACTGATATATGATAAAATAATTTTTATTGATTGTTATTAAAAAATCTTTATAGCACTGTCCAGTAGGGATATTAGTCTATAGTTTTCTTTTTTCCATTTTAATTCTCCTTAGTTTATATATCAAGATCATATTTGTGTCACAGAAGAAATTTGATAGGATTCCTTCTTTTGAAATTATGTGATATTTTATCTAATTGTTCTTTTAATGTCTGATAGAATTCACTTGTGCATCCATCTGTGGGGTTTTTCTTTAGAAGTTAATTCACGGCTTGTTCAATTTCTTTCTCTAAAACTGGGTTGTTTAAATTCTCTATTGTCCATTATTTTCCGTATTTTATATTCTGTAGGAATTAATTTATTTCTTTTAAGATACTCAGCACTGAGAAATCTTCATACTTTTTTGAGGCTTTCATCTACAATGGAAAGTAGCATTAAAATTTTCATCCCAAATCTTCATTACTTTTCAGGAGAAGACACACTTTTAAAAGTTCTGATATGTTCTATCACAGCTTGAAATGTTTGAAAAATTCTAATATTGAGGCCTTATTTCTGAAATATACAGGGAACTGAGTCAAGTTTACAAAAATAAGAGCCATTCCCCAGTAGATAAGTGGTTAAAGGATATGAACTGACAGTTTTAAGAAAAAACCAAAGCTATCAATAGTCACATGAAAAATATTCTAAATCCCAATTGATTAGAGAAATGGAAATTAAAACAACCCTGAGCTACCACGTCGTACCTATAGATCAGCAACATGAAAGAAAACAAAAATGAAAATTACTGAAGAGGATATGGAAAAATAGAATCCTTAATATATAGTAGAGAGAGTTGTGAACTGATCCAAACATTCTGTAGAAAAACTTCCAAAGGATTATGAAACTTTGCATACCCTTTGACCCAGAAATATCACTTCTAGGTCTATATCCCAAAGACATTAAAGAGAAAAGGACCTATTTCTACAGAAATATTTATAGCAGCTCTTTTTGTGGTAGCAAAAATTTGGAAAATGAGGGGATATCCTTGAATTGAGGCAAGGCTAAACAAGTAGTAGTATATGATTGTGACTGAATGCTATTACATTAAAAAGAAATAACTAGCAGTATAGTTTCAGAAAAAACCTGGAAAGTCTTATATACAGCGATCAAAGTAAAGTGAACGGAATCAGGAGATCATTGTTCACAGGAAAAGCAACATTGTAATGATTATCATTTATAAAAGACTTAGCTATTCCAATAAAGACAATGCTGCAAGACATTTCCAAAGTACCTATGATGAAAAATGCTATCTACCTCCAGAGAGAGAACAGATGAACTCTGACTGAAATTGAAGCATAATTTTTTTCATTTTCTTTATTTTTCTTTATTTTTGTTCTGTCTTCTTTTTCAGCATGACTAACATAGAAACATGTTTTGCAGAATTTTACGACGATGATATCAAATAGCTTGCTTTATCAAGAAGGGGAAAGGGGTAGGAGGAAGGACAAGAATATGGAACTCAGAATTTTTTCAATGAATGTTAAATTTTTAATATAGTTGAGAAATATTTAATTAAACTAAAATAATATATTTTCAAAAAGAAAAGTTTTCATATTTTCAATCAGGGCTTCTCTCCTGAAGATACAAAAGAGAAGAGGGAAAGTTCTTACATGGTTCTCCTCCTCTAGCAGTGTTGTTTACCTATCACTGCTCAAACCATTTTTACCACTTATTTATTTATTATTATATACCACTATATACCATTATATACCATTACCTCCCCACCTTTACCCTAGTATTAAGTTTGGAGAAGAAGGAATGGAGATGAAAAAGGAAGATAAGGAAAAGAAAGAGAAGAAATAAAGGATAATATAGGGTTTGAAAGATTTAATGAAATCTTCAACACAATTTGCACCTGTTCAAAAAGCAGAAATTAAGTTGGTAAAAAATGTATAGTCCCTATATACCACCCTGGTTCACCCCAATTCAATTTAAGCATGTAATGTAATGTGGTAGCCACTGGAATACAGATTAAAAACACCACAATCTTAATTTTCAAGAAACAAAAATAAATATGACATAATCAAAAGTATGCTAACGGCAAGAGGAAAAAGAGGGCCTTATGAAGAGGAAGATTTGCATTCAATCTTAATAAAGAAGGTTTCATGGAGTTTGTGGAAGCTGAGGTTAGCCTTGAAGGAAGATAAGTGTACAGACAGGGTTATTTCAAAGTTCAAAGGATGGCCTTTACAAATGTAGAGGGGTAGGAGAGTTCAGGACAAAAATGAAGGAACAGCTTGCAGTCTATTTTGGCTATAGCATAGAACTCTACACATCTACAGACCTCCATGAATATGGCCAAATGACATACTTACTATTACAAGGTAATGCAGACATTCGGGAGCTCCATAAAGGCATACACATAAAGTAAATGAGAATTTTAATGCCCCATTAATTTGTCAACAGATTAACACTGTCTTCAAATCAAATATTCCCAAGAAAGTAATTTCTCTGACAGTAGTTTTCTTCATTTTCTATCCACTACAAATAAAAGTTATCAAAGTGAGAACCGAGGAAAAATTAGGATTTTTAATATAAACACAAACATTATTTCCTATTATACTCATCTTTAAATTTCCTTCTATTAGCAAATATTAGCCAATAGCGATAATTCATCTTTGTAAAGCACTTTAAAATTTCATCAAGTTACTTTACCCTCAACAACTTAGTCAGGTAGGCAGTGAAAGCATAAGTAAACCCATTTTATAGATGAGAAAACTGAGGTTTTAAAATAATAAGTAAATTGCCCATAATCTCGCAGCTATTTTAAATCCAGGATTTAAGGATAGATTTAATGATTTCGAGTTTCCTAGATTTTATACTACCCTTTGTTGAGTATTTTTAAGTTTTATATTGTTCTAATAGTTTCCAAGTACTACATTGCCCTAAAGGAACTTCTTAAAAGAAGTTTGGGTTTTTTAAGAAAAAAATTCATCCCCAATTGATAAATAGTCAAAGGATATGAACCAGCAATTTTCAGAGGAGGAAATTAAAGATAACTGTAATCATACGAAAAAATGCTCTAAATCACTTTTGATTAAAGAGATGCAAATCAAAACAACTCTGAGGTACCACATCACACCTATAAGATTGGCAAACATGACAGAATAAGAAAATGTTAAATGTTGGAATAGATGTAGGAGAGGTAGAACGCTAATTCATTTTTGGCGGAGCTGTGAGCTCATCCAACCATTCTGGAGAGCAGTTTGGAACTATGCCCAAAGGGCTACAAAAATGTGCATACCCTTTGACCCAGCAACTGTATCCCCAAGAAATCATAAAAATGGGAAAGGGTCCCACAGGTACAAAAATATTTGTAGCAGCACTCTTTGTAGTTGCCAAAAACTGGAAGTCAAGGGAATGTCCATCAATTGGGGAATGGCTGAATAAATTATGGTATATGAATGTAATGGATTACTATTGCGCCATAAGAAATGATGAACAAGAAGACTTCAGGGAGGCCTGGAAGGACTTATACGATCTGATGCTGAGCGAAAGGAGCAGAACCAGGATAACGTTGTGCACAGCAACGACCACAGGGTGCGAGAGTTTTTTCTGGTAGACTTGGAGCTTTGTGGTAACACAAGAACTTAAATTTGTAACACAAAGTAAATTTGGTAACACAAGAATTTAAAAAGGAAAAAGAAATCCCCGTGGTTTTCTAAGGCAAAATGCCTTCCACTCTATGGAATTCATTCGCAGAATGTAGCAGATCATATTTGTGTGTGTGTGTATTATGTTTCAATTTGGTATATGATTTCTTCCATTTATTTTAGTTCATCTACATAGCATGACTATAGTGAAAACGTACTCAATAGGAAAGTATATGTAGATCCTATACAGAATTGTATGCCATCTTGGGGAGAGAGGGGTAGCGGGGGGCAGGTGGGGGAGTTTAAAGTCTACATTTTATGGTAGTGATTGTAGAACATTAAAAAAAAAACAAGTAAAATAAAATTTAAAAAAAGAAAGAAAAAAATTCAAAGGTAAAGTCTAGTTTACATTTGGGCATATCTTCAGTAATTTTTTCTTTTTTGAAGGTCAAATGGGGGACAATAGTTGACTATTTGCATAAAGATATGATTTTTAATCAGATAAAAATGTCAAATGCTGTGAAATTCTCAATCATCTAAAAGTTAACACACAAACTGTCCCTGAATACATAATATGCATACAATACATATGTATCTGCAAAATATAGTAGAGTTATACTTAAATAAATCCCATATACATGAATAGGTGTTGGTACTGTGTTGCATTATCAGAAACATCTTCCAAAATGGGGTAAATATTGCATAAGTTTAGTCCTTTAATTGTCTCAACCACAGAAAGTGCTACTAATCATGTAGGGCATTTGGGCTATTAATAACAAAGGGTGCATTGAGATTTGTCTTGATTTTATCTTACAGACACTACAAAACAAGATTATTAAGTAATATGACTGATTTTATTTTAAACAAACTAGAGCTTATCCATCCAAAGGAGTGCTGTCCCTTCTGAAAGTCTGCTTAGGAAATTGTTCCCTCATTCTGGTGATGCTGCCCTAACAAAAGAAGAAAAACCACCCTTTTCTGACTGTTAGCACCTAGCACAGTACTCTTTACACAGTGGGTGCTTGGGTAAATATTTGTGGACCTATTCACTCTAGTCCTCTGTACACTGTTTTCTGTTCCTTCAAGAATTATAAAATGTTCCAGCTAAAAGGAGGCACCTTCGAATTCCCCCCAAAATCCACTCTTGTACATTGGCATATTTTTGTTCTTTGAGGATTTATTTTATTTTTAGAAACAACCAAAGGTAACCTAGAGTGAACAGGAGTGAGTGGCCAAGTTGCATAACATCATTTTTTTACCTGTTATTTTGGGGTTTTGTTTTTAAAGCGGGGAGGGGGCAGGTTAGCTATATAAAATTAAAGAGGCTGAAAACTGTTTTGTACAACAGAAGAATTATTGGAATAACTGTATAGCCTCTCAAGGTGAATATCATAAACAGTTGTGCTCATTTGGATGGGTGAGTTTTGATGATTGTTGTTTTAAAAATATTTCATTAATAAACACTCTTACATTTTACATACGTAGCAATACACTTCTATATTTTCTTTTATATGGATAGATTGTGCAGTTTCAAATATTCTATCAGGAAAAAGTAAATAACTCAACTAGATATAAAACGTTATGTACTGACTTTAGCGTAATTCTTTGATCTTTCAAAAGATGACTTAAAACTAAACCCAAAAGAAAAATTCTACTCGAAACTGTCACACAAGCACAACCTGCATTGATCTGTAGGTTTCCGTAAACTTTTTTTTCTTCTATATACAGTCAAAAACCTGACAAGGGTTCACTGTCAGATTATGCACAAAAACTGCAAATTTAAACAAGGTGTGATCTTATACTTTTTCGCACATTACTGTATAATGCTGTACCAGAACACTAATGTATGCATAGCTCCAAAATAGCTCTCTCTATAACTGCATAGCATTGAAAACTGTACTAAAAAAATCCAACAAAAGCACCTCTAGAAAATGTTCCTTCATCCTTGAACATGATATAAGGTTGCCTTTGTTATTTGTTTTTCAGGACCAAACAAAAGGGGAACAGATATAACAGACCATACAACAGCAAGATCAGGATTATTTAATTAACTCCCTTTAGAACACAGGTTTAAGTTCCAAGATGCCCTATGTTATGGTGGCTTTGTTGTTTTTTAATGTTTGAATTATGGATGAAATTTCAATAAAGCGTTACATTGATACAAAAAAGTTTAGAAGAAAATGATGTCTCATGTTTAATCTTTAAATTCATAAATGATAAAAAAAAACCCACTCATCCTTTTAAAAGAGTCTGTAGCATGGGAGTCTCCTTAAAAGAATTTTTTTTCTTTTTTCTCTGATGTTTTGAAAACAGCCTCTTGAAATAGTGAAAAGGTATACAATAAAATACAAAACAATCAACAGCTAAGTCAAAACAGAAACACAACTCTGAGCTTCTTGGATGAGGAAATATAGTGAATTAAAGTTCCTTCTTTAGCACAAGTATCCCTACCTTACTAATTTGGCAAAAATCAGGCCTACTAGGCATTAGGAAAACTCATCTTCAGGAAAAAAGGCCCATATCTGTTGTTAAATATCTTTCAAATATAAGAAAAAAAATAACTATAAGTCTGATCATCACTGTAGTGTGGCTAAAGAAGCTGAATAAAATAATATAAGAAGTATTTTCTAATTTAGCACACTCTCCAACTAATAAGCAACAAATACATCTTCTTATATAATACTGGTGAATGCTTATCTGTATACAAACTGCAAAAAGAATGTTAGCATAAAAAAATTGCTAACCCTGGAGTACTAATTTTTCTGCATTTTTAACAATAAGTTATTTTTCAGTTTTGGGGGCAGCTAGCTGACATAGTGGATAGAGCACTGGGCCTGGAGTCAGGAAGACTCATCTTCCTAATTTCAAATCTGGCTTCAGACACTTACTAGTTAGCTGTGTGTCCCTGGGCAAGTCACTTAACTCTGTCTGCCTGAGTTTTCTCACCTGTGAAATGAATTGGAGAAGGAAAGGGTAACCATTCCAGTGTCTTTGCCAAGAAAACTCCAAATGTGGTCACAAAGATTCCAACACGATTGAAATAATTCAGCAGCAAAAATAAAATTTTCAAGTGTATGATGCATTATCTTATGGTTGTTGACCTTATTCAACTTATTACCTATTGACTCCTTATCCAGTTTCCACTTAAACTTTCCACAAAAATGTAACAAGGTTGTCTTCAACATTTTAGTTCCTGTTTCTTTGAGCTGCTCAAAGTATGCTAATCAAAATTTCTAGAACACACTGATAAAGTAGAAAAGAACAGACATTTTTAAACATTAAGATTAAAATGTAACCAAAAAGAAATGAAAAATTAAAATTAAAACCAAAACTAAGTAACTTAATAAAGAAAGTAATCTTTACTACTTTTAGATACAGGATGATTGGGGGCAATTCTTTT
The DNA here is from genome assembly GCA_023548195.1 of Bettongia penicillata ogilbyi. NCBI lineage: Eukaryota > Metazoa > Chordata > Mammalia > Diprotodontia > Potoroidae > Bettongia > Bettongia penicillata. The sequence continues at coordinate 3,846,597 of JAJHZJ010000569.1, forward strand.
AGGTCAGATTCAATCTGCTCTGACAGAACCTTAACAAGCTTTTACAATTCAGTTTATATTGAGACATGTTAAGCAATTTACAGTTTTTCAAACTCTGAACGATACTCGAGATGTGTAACTGTTGCCAAGCTTTTTCATAATTCTTGTGGTTGAATGATTTTATGAATCTGAGAAAAATTAGGAAAAGAGGAAAAAAAAAGCAAAAGTGTTCTGGGATATCAGAAAGGTTTTTTTTGCCCTTAACTAATGTCCAGAAGGTTAGTGGGATAATGGTGTCAGCTTGATTTCAACCTATTATTAGTGAACTATGAGGAAATGGTGGGCTTAAAGAAGGAAATGCTAACTCATTATGACTCCAGTTTATACAAAACAGAACTCAGAACTCTGCTACTATGTTATTTCAAAGACAATCAACCCCACACTCACAAACCTCAAATCCCCCTTTAATCTGGTTCCTAATTCTTATACTTGAGAAGCACTTACAACTGGTAATATTGCTTCATAGTACTCACTTGAACAACCTCCTTTTCTTCCCTCCCTAGGAGACACATCCTGTTTACCATCACATAGTCTTGTCACTGCTACTTCTGTACTCTCTCCCATTGAAACTTACCTGTCCTCTAACTTATTTCCATAAGATCCAAGGCGTCAGCTAGAAAATCTAATAAAGTAACGTATGCTAATGGATCATTTAACATACATACATTTTAATCGTGACCATAATCAGAGAGAGAGAGAGCATGGCATGTTGGATAAAGAACTAGCCTTAAAAGCAGGAAGACAGTATAATCTATGACACACACACACATACACCAACTGCACTCTATAACACACAGTAGGCAAGTTGCTTAACCTCTTAATACTGGTGTCAAATTCAAATAGAAACTGAGGCTAGTAACCTATCAAGCCACATGTTAACTTAGTTTTAAAATGTAATGTTATCTATGCTTTATTGGTTTTTTTTTTTTGTTAAATATTTTCCAATTACATTTTAATCTGGTTCAGGCCTACTCAACAGTATTGAGAGTGGCATACAGACTGTGGGACACATGTTTTGCACTTTAGCCAGGCAAAGCTCTAAGATTATAAATTGCAGAAAAGTTGCCAATTTACAATGGTAGAGAAAGCTCCTTCATATGAAAATTCCTTACATCAGTGAAATCACAGATTCAGTCCTTATTTCTAACTATTAACAGTCAATTCTCGCTTTTTTATCTTCATTCATTCATTGGAAAAGCATATATTGGGCAACTACATTGTTCTAAGTATTATACTAGGTTCTACGTGGCTAGGGTGAACACAAAAAAATTATCAACAACTCCCTACCTTCTAGTAGCTTTACATATGAAGTCAGAAGAAATGACTATAATCCCACATCAGCTACCTACTACCTATATGACCACTGGTGACTCATTTAACTTTTTCTAGGCATACATTTCTTCTGTCTATAAAATGAGGTGTTTGGATCCTTTCTAGCACTACATGTATGGTCCTATGATCTAGCTGAAGCAATGGCTTGTGCACAAATAACACAACACAATGTGTTGTGTTTTATATATAGTAAAGATAATAAAATACTATGCTTGAGGAAACAGCTGAAGTGAAAAGCAAAGACTGAATGGAAGAGATTTGACCCAAATCTTGAAAGATGGGCAGGACCCTGATAGATAGAGACAAGGGAAACACATTTTAAACAAGAAAGAAGGTTGGGAAATAGAAGCAATTCTTTAGGGATTTTAAGTAGAAGTGCTTGGGACTCAATGTCAAACTAAAGAATCTGGACTTAGTATTACGGGCAAGAGAGACTTAGTGAAGGTTTTGAATAGAGAGGTGACATGGCCAACACAGCAGTCTAGGAAGGGTAATTTGGCAGTGATGTGTATATGTTGGGTGCAGAGCCACGAAAGCCAGTTAGAAGGACACTGCAATAGACCAGGGATCTAAGCAAGGGTAGAAACTACGGAGGTGGAAAAGGGAAGGATATAATAAATTTTGGTCAGAAAGCATAAAGAGGACTTTAATACTGGCAATTTCAAGTACAGCGCAGGCTCAAAGCCTGAAAAAGTTTACATATACACATATATGTATATAAAAGTGTACATGTGTGTATATTATATATATATACGTATGTATATACATGTATTAATTTTGTTCCCTTATCTCTCCTCCAAACCCCTCAATTCATCTTCAGAGAAGAAAACCGTTTGAGAATTGGGAAACCGGGGGTGGGGGAACCTGGATCACATGAGCCCTTGGTAATTTGAAGAGTAAAAGGACACTGAAAATATTTTTCCATGTGTTAATTAAGAAGCAATTTATATGGACTCTAAATCAATAGAGGCTCCTGATAAAACTCTCCTCAGTAAGCAGAAATACTAAATGGAAAAAAAAAATTAAGCCTGAAAGCATAGTTACATGGGAGCTGCCTAGAACAAGGATTCTCTTTGCAGCAAAGCAAAACATTTCTACCCAAATGGTCTGAGAAACAGACCTACCTCTAGCTTTTTTTGCAGAGGGGAAAGAGGGAGTTAGGGAAGAGATGTTGAGGGTGAGTCAGATACTGTTTTCTCCTAAGCCAAAGACTGAATACCTTACAAGGGTGGAGAACTTACGGCCTTGAGGCCACATGTGGCCCTCCAGGTCCTCAAGAGCAGCCCTTTGACTGAATCCAAACTTCACAGAACGAAAGAGAGATGTTAGCCCTGACTCCAGTGGGAAAGGCTGAGTAGGCGGCCCTAGTGTGGAGACATAGGTCCTGGCCACAGGGGAAAAGCACCCTCTGCTGCCCTCACCCTCCTCTCTGTGGTTGCCTCTTGTTCCCTTGGGCATCTCCCCTTAAGCTCCCTTTCCGGGCCTTTGGTTAAACATATCAAATTAAAAGACTTATTTTCTTTCACTATTGATTGGTTCAGGGATGAGGGACCTGCAACAAATTGTTCTGTGAAATTTGGATTCAGTCAAAGGGCTGCACTTGAGGAACTAGAGGCCACATGTGGCCTTGAGGATGTAGGTTCCCCACCCTTGTAGGATGTTTGCCTTTCTGAAAGTTGTGGAAGAAAAAGAAAAAGGTTATGGACCTCACGATACAGGAATAAGGGCAGAACTCACTCCTCAGCATATAAGAAAGAGACAGCTTCCCAGCTGGGGACATCAGCTGAAGCCAAAAGCTGAAATGAGTCCACAACCCCATGTCAAGTAGAACTATACTGAGCAATGACTGCCCAGACTAGAAAGAAACACTGAACAGCATTTACATGAGACCTTCGGGGAGTAATGCCCAAAAGGAGCTATCAGTCTGGAAGGGACCACACAGCCATCAGAAGCTAACATGTCTATGACAGACTAAGCCCTCCAAGAGGCCAGCAGGGAGCAGGCCCACTGAAAGCAAAGTGATCACTTCACCAGAAGACCCTATGGCCCATCTGTGTCAGAGTGCTCCTTCACGTGTGCACCCAAGGTACATGGGATTGCCATTCCCATTTGCCTATTTATTTCCCTATCTCTTCCTACTGATGGGGTGTGGTTTAGGGTAACAATGTTTTATTGCTATTTTCCTGCTGTACTATTTCATTAAAAAGCCTTTGATTTGAATTAATCATATCCTCTTCCTAACTATTAAAAGTAAACATTGGTGAGGGCTATAGTTCTGAGGGCTTATGGAAACACAGAGTGTTTTGAACTTAGTTTTGCCTTGTCTGAGGAACCTATCACACAGTTTAAAGGCTGATCTCAGAAGCCACACATAATAAATTAGAGAGGAAGACAACATATAACAAGTCAACAAAGGAGATAGTTATATCTGGGTAGACCTTTCTAAATCACTCAAATCATACCAAAATTTTATCTATTCTAAAGATATAAAAAAGTTACCTTTGCTCCTGTATTCTGTCTAACCTTGTCCATAACAATTCCTTACACAAAATTAAGATTCTTGACTTCTGACCTAGCTCCAAGATGAGTATATTTTCACTTGATTCTAATTAGGACTTAATTCTCTTAGTTGCTTAATTTCTACCATCTTCTCTACAGGTTTTTAACCAGTTCTCTTAACGTCTGATTTCATAGCATCAGGCATTAGGTGGGATATGCAGACTCCTAAAACTCCATTATACCTTCTTTCTTAAAAAAAAAAAGTTAGGAACATTATGATGAAAACTCATGTAATGTGATACGCCATTTTAAAGAGCTAACAGGGAGTAATTTTTTTTTCTCTCCAAGGATAGGTAATAGCATCAGATGCCGAAATTAAACACAGCAGGAAGAAGGAGGCAGCATGGATTTCACAGAGTATCACAGGCCTGTGCAATAAAGCACTTAAAATGCCTTGTATTGCTAATTCTTTTCACAATCTCCCTTTATTTCCAAAGCACTGTGCACAGAGTTTTAGCCACGAGGCTCTCATTGATGTTAACATTATACTGCCTGAATTACTAGTGAAACTCATGTTAAGTTTATAATTTCTTTTTATGTTTTTTAACCTATTTTTCCAGTTTGACATGCCTGATTAGAGAGAGAGTAGCCGTTTCTAACAGTACTCAAGCCCCTCTTGAAGTCATTACAATAGTAAACACCCCAACTCCTTCAAGTTAACTAGGTCTTGTGTGATAACTGGAAGTGTCTGTCAATTTAAAGGTGATGAATGAATGAGGGCTTTTTTACTTCTCTACTTGTGGCTATGCTAGAACCTTATGCCTTCTGTACACTGGTCATAAAGAGTAATCTACAATGGTAGCTGTGCTGACTGGTAAAAGGTACAGAAGAAAAAGGAAAGATATACTAGGTGCCTAATGATAGATTGCAAGAGTAGAGAGTCACTCCTTTACGTCAGTCTTGTTTTCTATTCGTGCTAGAATTTTTTAAACGTAAGATATTATGTGAAGTCAGTTTTTTTTTTACCATCAAATGTATCTCAAATGGTTTTTCCCTGCCTCATAATAGTCAATAGTTTATTTTTAAGATCTGCTAAAAAAAATTAATGTGGCTTGAGCCTTTTGACTGGGCAAGTCTATGCAATCTATTCTGTCTTGAATTCCCTTTTTCTTCTGTTCACCATCTTGGGCATTTTTAATATAGCTTATGTTCATCCATCCCAGTCACTGATTCTCAAACATTTCCTACATACCATCTTCTATTTATAATTTGTACTTGTAAACTTCCCAAAAAAAGAGTCCCTAAACTCCACCCTTACTAAAAAGTATTCTAACTATCTAATAATGAGATCATGCTTTCCTGTCTGGTAGGTTCAGATTCTGAGTGGGACATAAACTCATACTGCATCCAACAGTCACCTCAAATTCTAATAGGAAAAAATCATGGGATTACATGGACGGTATATAAAGTACAAATGTATATTAACTCAGCACTTTCCATATAAAATATTCTATGCAAGGTGTAAAACTTCAGATTCTGAGATCCTCTTAGAAAAATCTCTCTCTCTAAACTAATTTTATTTTTCAAAATGAACCTAATTATCATAACCCTCATTCACACTATCATTACTGTCTCCCACGCCCCCTTCCAAAACAAACCCAAAAGCAACAACTCAATTTTCTTCCAATTTTCTTAGATACTGGTTTCACAGTGTGTAGAAGAATGAATTGTTGCTAAACCACCAACTTCTCTACAATTCCTTTTAATTTAAAGTTACAACAGGAGGGAAGAAAAGAGACTTTCTATTAAGGGACAACTCCCTGAAGGATCTCTTAGCTGACAATCGAAGGACTGCTCATGGCAGTGATCAAATCTAATGCAACTAAGTGCCTCTAGTTGTGTGACGCATCCCAGCAGGAGATGGTGCTGAGGGCCACTTGAGCTCAGTTCTTCGTGGTGCTGCAAGTTGGTTTAGAAACAGTGACAGAGGGGGGAGAAAAGGTTTGTGAGGTATTTGAGGCTGAAGATGAAGTGACAGGTTTGCGGCTTGTTCCTTCCCAAGTGAATGGAAAGCCTAGAGGGGCAAACTATAGAGTATACTGTCTTCTTAATGGATCATGGAAAATTACCTAAAAGCAGGCAAGGTCAGCGAGGGTTACCTGTTAATATCACCCTACTATGCATATTATTAAGATTTGATCAAACTAAATATAAAGGCATGAACATTTGTCATGAGGATACTTATCGCTAAATTATAAAAAAAAAATTTACCTTAAACATCTATAATGTATAAAATCACTTATGTAAGAAAGATTTCATTGTTAATAAACCAATAAGGGATCACCAAATGATTTTTTTTGAAAAGGTACTTGTTACATTTCCCCACCCCACCCCAATATAAAAGTGGATGGATTCAAAGTTCTGACAAAAAAATGTATCCCAAGCCCACTGAATTCTCTCTGTCCTTTCTCACATTAGTCAATAGTGTACTTTCTAATGCATTATCCTTGAAGCCAAATCCAAGAATCACTGAGTGTCTCCTCAGATTAAATTCCTATTTCACTGACCTGAAAGGTAAGATGTACTGTACTTCTCCCTGAATACAGGTTCTATATAGCCACATTTAGCCCTAGCTGTATTTCATAACAAACTAATGATTATAAATGGCTAAAGCCATAATAAATGTCCATATTCTGATTTTACCTGAGAGGAGGCTAAAATAATGATATAAAGGAAAACCTACATTATTATAGTATACTGTGGATTTGCCTACAATTAACCAGGGTAAAAAGTTGATATAAATAAAAGAGACTTTACACTTGCTCCCTATAAAGCATCCTTATAAAATTATATTATTACGATCACCTATTCATTCATTCACTTGACAAATATGCAAGGCACTGCACAAAACTGCTATTGAAGAAATCACTTATTTTAAAGTCCTGACATCATAAATCACTAGGAAGTGATACTTTCTACCACCACACCCTTTTCTACCTGAATCTAAAAAGGTTAAAGATTAAAGTCTATAATCACTTAAACACATCCTGGATTTCATCATACAAACTAGTGTTTAATAGTCAGGACGCTAAAGAAATTAACAGATGGAGAAAGTTAATTCAAGGGAGTCATGAAGATCTTAGGTGAGAAGCTGCATAACACTCTTCACAATGGTGGGGTTGTTAGCAATGTACTGCAGGACATTATGAGACAGAGACTTCAACTCTAATCCTTGGGCTCTCCCTTTTTTTCCTTATCTCCATTATTTAAGATCTTCAGGATGAGAATAATTCTAGATCTTCTGGCCCCTAAAAATTACTTGGTGATGACAGAAACTCAAAGTCCAAATATGGACTCCTTCCCATCCCTGCCATTAATTTGTGGTTTTGTTGTTAGGAAATCAATAGGGTGCCTCACAGGAAAAGGGTATGTGTATGAGGGTAGAATTTAATCAAATCACAAGTAAGGCAAGACTTTTTTCATGTTTAATAAATAAAATAACTTATAGAATTAAAAACATTAGTAATAACTTATCTCATTTCATATATATATTTATACACATATGTATCTATTTGAAATATATTTATTCTTCATACATTGCTAGGTTACTATTCTGCCTCATTCATCAAAAGCTCATATTTATGTAAGATTTTACAAGTTTACAAAATGTTTTCCCCAACATGATCCTACTGGATGGGTAATACAAGCAGGATCCCTATTTTATAAATGAGAAAATGAGGCCCAGGGAAGTTAACTGTCTTGCCCACTTGAGGGGAAATGGCCAACTGGCTCTTATGATCTGATTTGAGGGGGTCTAAAAAATTATATCCCCCAAGGAGATTGTTGTGATGCTTGAAATTCCCACCATTAATAACATTTCTATGACCAAAAACAAAATTGTTTTTTTAAAGTATCTGAGAAAATATCATTAGCCACTGTCATTTTCCTCCCTCATTTTCATAACCACTTCCCTAGGCCACTAACTGACCTCTGTGACTTCATCTTAATCCACTTTGCATAAGAAAGTCAGATCTTCCTTAAACATGATACAATGGAAAGAACACTGGCTCTAGAAGCAGAAGACCAGGTCCTACCCGGATGTGTACTAACTACTAATCACTTCCCCTGTATGGCCCCCACTTTGCTATTTGGTAAAATCAGGAGCTGGGAATGTAAAGCATCTGAGATACCTTTCGGTTCAAAATCTATGATCTTATGTACAGCACTTTCATCTTGTGATTTTCCTACTCAAAAATCTTTAGTGATAATGTTTAAACTCCTCTGTCTGGATTTCAGAGATATTTGGAATCTCCAACCACTGCACCATCCAATATTATTTATAACTATTCATCATTCTACAGTAGAAAGCATGCCAGACTAGAAATCAGAATCCACAATTGCTGATTCTGATCCTATCATTAGATACGTGTCCCTAGATAAATCATCTAGACTCTTTACGCTTCAATTTTTCATTCATTAAAAAGGAACTGATATGGAGATCATATGGTATTATCTGCCTTAAACCAAAGTATTTAACATGTGCTCTCTTCACACATAATCAAGTGGCTTCACTATTATAAGAAAGTATGTTCCAAACAGAATTTATTATCTTGCCTCCACCAAAAAAAAATGCCCTCCTTCTCTTAACTACCCTACTTCTGTTGATGGTATCATAACTCTTCTGGTAATACATCCTCAACTCTTCCCTCTCTATCACACCCATTTACAACCACTTGCCAATCTTGTCCATTCTATCTCCACCACATTTCTCACATCCTTGTTTACATCTACACAGCTAGCACCAAAGTATAAGCCTTAACCGCTTCTTTCTAAGACAGATATCTGAAAAATTGATATTTCTGAAGTATAGGCTGGACCATATAAGGAAGCTCCAGGGCCTCCATCATACCTTAAGGATAAAACAACAGGGTTGGGTATTTAAAAGCCTTCCCAATCAAACTCTAGTCTACTTTTTCAACCTTATTACACATTAATTCCCCTCAAATCCTTATTATTTCAGTCAAACTGACCTCCACAGTGCTCTCCTTATACATTTCATTCCCTATCTCTGCCTTTGCAATGGCTGTACCTCATGAATACAATAAACTCCCTCCTTAGATCAAACTTTTCTTGCTTCCTTCGGAACTCAATTAAAGAGTCAACCTAAGCAAGGCCATTCCTGATCATGCCAGTTGAGTTGCTAGTTAGAACTATTTTTTAATAAACGTATTCCCAGTGTCTGGACAGCTAAGTTGCATAGTGGATGGAGCATTGGACCTGGAGTCAGGAAGACGAGTTCAAATCCGGCTTCAGACACTTACTAGTTCTGTGATCCTGGACAAATCACTTAACCTTGCTTGCCTCAGTTTCCTAGTCTGTAAAATGAGCTGGGGAAGGAAATGTCAAGCCACTCCAGTATCTTTGCCAAGAAAACCCAAACTGGGATCACAAAGCGTGGGACATGACCGAACAACAACAAATTTCCAGTGCCTTCCACTGTGAGTAGCATAGAATAAGTGTTTATGTGTAACTGAATATAACATGTAATGATGTCCTATATAGTGCACGTATCACCAAATCTATCATTCATTTGTACAGGAAGTCCTTGTTGAGAGAATTTCTCAGCCAGTGCGGGTCTACATCTGCTATGATCCTTGTTTTTCAGTCATTTCAGTCTTGTCCAACTCTTTGTGACCCCATTTGGGGTTTTCTTAGCAAAGATACTGGAGTGGTTTGTCATTTCCTTCCCCAGCTCATTTTACATGAGGAACTAAAGCAAACAGTGTTAAGTGACTTGCCCGAGGTCACATAGCTAGTAAGAAAATCTGAGGTCAGATCTGAATTCAAGAAGAGTCTTCCTGACTTAGGCCTTGCACTCTATCCACTGTGCCACTTAACTGCTGTAAGATTTATACTCTTGTAAAAATGCCTTGAGTACCGAGAGGTTATGTAACATGTCTAGTATCAGACAGCCTATAGACTCAGCACTGAGACTTGAACCAAGATTTTCCTGACTCAAAGGCCAGCTCTTGTTTCACTGTGCCATTTAACATGCCACATTATGGCACTCTATGCCACATCCTTTATCTACTATGGCATATGAATGTAAAATTGTATGTGTATAGAGTTCTATTGACTTAGCTGTGTAAATACTGTTTCCCTCTAGTAGAATGTAAGCACCCTGACAGCAAGGATTTTTTTTTTAATCTGGGTATTCCGAGTGCCTAGCACAGTGAGTGTCATACAGTAGGTATATAATAAATGCCAGTTGAATGAATGTCTACCTTCCCATCTTGAAAAAATCTTTATGAAAATAATCTACAAATACATTGAAGACAGCCACAAGAGAGATTTGAAAAGTAATGGGCAGGATTTTGCATATAATACTACACAAGACCACATATTTGCACTCATAAAACTGAATAAAAGGTAGAGAGCATAGAAAAAATTTCATTCTGCTTGTCACTTGTTAACTACTTTTTTAAAAATGATTTGTTTCAATAGAGCAAAATTCTTCCTTAAAGTCCCCTGAAACAATGTGTCTTCCATGCATAAATCAAAATCAGATTAGATTCCTCCGAAGGCATAATTGTAAAACTACCTCTCTTTGATAATGCTCTGATAATGAATATCAGGTTGTTCAGTCAGTCAACAAGCATTTATTAAGTCCAAGCTTAATAAATGTGCCAAGTACAATGCTAACTGCTAAGGAGACAAATATAGACAAAAACAATCTTTCTTCCCTCAGTGATTTTAAATTCTAATGGAAGAAACAACATGCAAATAATTATGTACATTTAACACACACACTATGTAATCTAAGAGGGAAGGCCCTGGCAGTGAGTAGACATCACCAAGCAGGGTCTGATGCAGAAGCTGGGATTTAAGCTGTAGTGAATGAGGCCAGAGAAGCCCGGAAGCATAAGAGATGAAGCAGAATATTCCAAGCATGGGGGATAGGCAGTGAAAAGGGACTGAGATGGAAGGTGGAGTACTGACACCAAGTAGGAAAGTGTAGATACAGAGTACATGGAGGTGAGCAAAGTAAAAGAGAAGTAAAAAGGAAAAGAGTTCTAAAGAGCTTTATCAGTGTTTTCTATCTGATTCTGGGGGTAATAGGGAGCCACTGGTGTTCACTGACATTTGAGATGAGAATAGGTTTGAGGCAGGGAAGACTAATTACATTATTTGAGGTGATGAATGACTGCACCAAAGCCGCAGCTCTGCGAGTGAAGAGACAGGGCGGTTGTGAAAGTAGAAAGAACAAAATATGGCAAAAGAATTAATACAGAAGGTAAGTACAGATGAGCTGTGAGCCTGGATTACTGAGAAAATAACCTTGCCCCCAAAAGTAACAGCAAAGTTGGGAGGAGAGGATTTGGAAGGAAAGAGAATGTTTTGTTTTAAATGTGATGACCTTTACATCCCTACAGGACATACAGTTTAAGATGTCCAAAAGGTAAGATTGAAGACCCAAGAGAGAGGAGGGCTGAATATAGATCTGAGAATGGTTGAATTCATGGGAGCTGATGACTTCATCAAGTAAAATAGTAAAGGGGGAGTAGAGAAGACCCAGGATAGAACTGAAAGTGCAAAGGAAACTGTAAAGGAATGATCAAAGAGTTATGAGAACCAGCAGATAACTGTATCACCTAAACCTAGATATCAGAAAGTATCCAGAAGGAGAGTGATCATCAGTTAAATATCCACAAAAGTGAGAATTGAGGAAAGATCATTATATTTAGCAACTAAGATCTTACTTTATAGAGAACAGTTACAGTTGAATGATGAGATCTGAAGCCAGAGAGCAAAGAAAATGTTTAGAAGCAAGTAAGAGGAGAGGAAGAAAAAGGGAGATATAAGGAAGTAGCTAGCAGGGATGGCTGGATCAAGTGACAGAGTTTGTTGGGGGTTTTTTAAGGATTAAACAGGTTGAATTTGTAGGGACTCACGAATCAGCAGGAAAGGAAAAGATTGAAGATTAGTAAATGAGGATGACAGAGAAAGTAATCTGCTAGGGAAGATGGGAGAGGAGGGGATGGATCAAGGGTCTATGTTGAGAGATGTGTCTTGGGAAGGGGAATGGGTACCTCTTCATTTGAAGTAAGGTTGAAGGAAAAAGTAGTGAGTGAAGATGTGCGAGTGATATGAGATGAGGAATGAAAAGAGAATTGAGCAAATACCTGCCATTTTTTTTAGTGAAGTATAAGGTGTTGTCATTGTCTGAAACAGTGCAGTAAGGAAAGGATCCTGGGAGGGACCTGAAAGATCAGAATGTATAGAAAAGCTACAAACTCACTAGAGATGCAAAAATTTGCCTTGATGCAGTGAGGGACCAGTTAAAATTATAACACATAAATTCGTAGTGAATCCAGTCACAGTCATGATTTCCTCCAGCTCCATAAAGTATAAACAGTGACCTACATGGCTGCCAAAAGTATTTGCCACTATCATGAAGTATTCTCAGAGGAGTCCAAATGAACAAGGAAATACATGATAATAAGGAGTAAGGTCCTCTACACACTCCTGCTTTCAGGAAATTTTAATTGTATTCAGCCCCAAAATACTGAAGTTTGACCTTAATGATATCTATAATCTCTCAAAAGTTTTCAACCTAATTATCCCTATAAGGAAGTATTTAGTATATAAAAAGAATTTAAATACAATGTTAAAGCACCCACTATGTGTCATACAATGCACCAGGCTCAGGAATGAAACACTTCTCAAGAATATGATATAGGATGGATAACCTATCAGTACCTAAATCTTGAACATACAGTACACATGGAAAATGAGCTAAGCTCACATTGGAAAAGGAGTAGGAGAGGATTTGGATTGCCTTGGAGAAATTGCACAATATTGTTAATGATCTTGAGTTTCTCCCTGAAAGAAAGGTTCTTTTTTAAACATCAATACTCTTCCAGTGAAGCAATATGGCCTTGATTCGTAGAACACTATAATCTCTAAAGAATTATGACTATAGGTCACCCAGGAGGCGATGAAGAGGTACATGGTTTGCATGAGTAAGCTGCAAATATCACCAGCTCAAATTGCCCAAAAGGTGGCATAGAGGATATGATCAGAGATACATAAGTTTAGAAAAGAGGTGATCATATCTGGTTTGGGCAACTAATTTATTTTAAAACGCTGATACAACAATCACGAAATTTCCAAGTAGGAAAGGATTTCAGCATCCAACTGGTACTTGACAATGCATCCCTTCTACAAGACAACCAACAAGTGGTCATCTAACTTTAGCTTAAAGATGTCTAGTGAGGGAAGGGACCCATTATTTCCTAAACCAGTCAATCTCACTTATAGAAAGTTATAATTGTTAGGAAGATTTTCCTTACATCAAGCTTAAATCTACCTCTTTGCCACTTTTCTTCATTGTTACTTTGGGATAAAACAAAATAAGTGTAATCCTTCTTCTGAATTATAGTCCTTTAAAATACTTTAAGGTAGCTATCTTGTCCCTACTAAGTCTCCTCTCCAGCAACATTGGTATGAATTAGTTATTAGAAAGAAAATGTCCTGATTGTGCTTATGATGGCAAGTCTTAAGCAACACAATGAGGGCCCTCAGGTAAACATGAAGACCCAGAAAACCTAGGCAGATACTATAAGAAAAAAGGATACTGAAAATCAGCTTCCCCTACTTCACAATTTTGGTCCCTCCCCCTTTTAACAGTGGAGGAAATTAAAGCTTTGAAAATTTAAATAATCTTTGCCCCCAAAGTCACTCAAATTGGGGTTTATGACCCCTATTTTTCAACCTTATTCTATTACCTTAAGATACACATCATCCCTCAGTGGTTCGGTATTTCAGATCAGTTTTTATCATCATATTTTGTTGTTTTTAAGGCTTTACTGCTTCATACTTTAATAAAACTTTGGTTTATTGTTCTGAGGATTGGCACTCAAAATTTAATTGAGCAACAAACTGAATCATCCCCAAATCTAAAACCCTTCTTATAAATAGGAGGTATGGGATATTATTTATTTTATATAGTACCTAGAAAAGAATACTCTCAAATTTAAGAAAGTTACCATAACAATACTCCATCACCAGATAAAAAATGGAATAATGGACAGATCATAATTAAAGACCATAATCCTTTAATTCAGTCACTGAACTGAGGCATTTAGGGATTTTATTCAGAGTTATTTAGATAGTTTAATGTGGCATATTTTTTAAATGAACCAAAATGCTGTTTTTAAAAGAAGTTTCAAAATACAAATCATTAACATATGCAAACCAAATGTAGACAATTTACCAATGGAGTTTTAATACAACATATGAACCAAAATTAATTTTCATCATATTAGTCATTCAAAGTCCAAGTTCAGAATCTTCTTTTTGCTTTTCTTAAAGGAGCTAAGTGAATCCTTCCTTTCAATAATAAAAGCCACATTTATCAGCTTAAAACAAGGCCTAGGCAGTTATGTATTTCAGGTCACTTTCAAAATCCTTATTGTAACATATCCAAATTAATGAATAACTAGGCATAGGAACTGTAATGATGATTATAGCAATCTTTACTATCTAACAAGTATAGCAGTTAGAAAAGAGAATTTTGTTTTATTTTAAAAGTACATTATATTTGAAATTCAATGCATTTGGGGGGTAGTCTACTCTGAACAAATTTAATTCTATAGGGAACCATTACATGCTTATACAATCTCAATAAACCTGACTAATCAGGTTATTCTGACTTGTTTAAATGTGAACATCAATTTTTTTTGAAAGGGTGATTAGGCATATTTTGTAAGCACTGCATTGCTTCTAATTTGCCTTATGGGAAAAATACTGAACCATTCAGTCTTATTCTTATATTTCTGACCAATATGCTGGAAAAGTTAAAATTCCATCATTCTCAGCCCTTATCCCACACAAGAAATAAGACAAAGACATCATTTACCAAAAAACTATAAACTTTTTTCATTATCTTCTATTTACTCCCATACATTTTATCAAGATAGTATCTTAATACACATAAATTTATTTTAACATTTGACAAAAGTCATATATCAGACTAAACAGGATATGCATTCATGCATATATAAAATAAAACTAAGTTAACTTAAAATAACCCCTGGATCTAAAATGCCAGATTATTTACAAACATGTTTGAGAGTTTTCAATGCTGTATATAGAATATCACTCAACCAGAACAGTTTAAACTCAGCAACAGAATTAATACATGAATTCCATGTGAGATGAAACTAGATTTTTTAAAGTTTTCTTAAGTCAGATTAAGCTACATTGTTCATTCACAAAGGGCAACCAGATAGAGAGAAAGAAAAATCCCTGCTAATTTTTTTTTCATTTATAAGGTTCTTAGAATAAAATACCATTGCATGGGGAGTTGGGGAGAAGGGGGGTGCAGAGAGCATGGGGAGAGTAGAATAATTTTGAGCAAAGATGCTGCTATGTAATTATCACAAATAACTAAATAATCATGCATATCCTTTCCCACCCCCAAAATTAAATGTTTTTAAACAACTCGTGTGATAAAAGATCTACCTTTTAGAAAAAAAAAACAAATGAAATTTCTACTAGTATAAGGATTTAGGGCTATTGCATCAGTTATAAATAGTTATAAACGTAGTTTGTGATTTTTATCTTGTGTATTTCTGATAAATAAACATGATGACATAATTTGCAAAAGAACTTCGCAACGATGCTTAAGAAAACATTACTTCCATAAAAGTATTTATGATTTTAAATCATTGTGGCTGAATTTATGAGAGCTATATTTAAGTACATAAGAAGCACCGCCAAAAACTTTGTTCTATTAATCTGCAATCGAGACTGGATTCCTTCATTATCTGAGCTGACAGCAGTCTACATACAACCGAATTCCTTTACAATTAGACAGATCAAACTCCAGCAGCTCTGAACATACTCTTTAAAAGCTTCCTCATTTTTAAGGTTATACAATTTAAACTTCTAACCAATTTAACGTATTTCAAAACCAGCTCTCCCTTAGCTAAATCAGTCTTTGCAATCAAGGTTTTCTTCTCTAACTCTGATCAAAAACTCTCCCTTGCTTTCCTAATTGAAATGTCCAATGCCTACAAATCTCCCACGCCTTTACTTCATTGGCCTGTTTTGTTTGTGTGGGCTTTTTTTTTTTTAAAGGATGCTAGGAGCCATTATTTATGAGCAGTAAGGAAACAAATCACTCTGTCTAGTCCTCTTGCAGATTCCCACACTTATTACCCCCAGTCCCACAGATTTCCACTAGTCTTGCCTTTGCATAAAGTACAGTGCTGAGACTGAAAGCAGTCCCTGGGGAAATCTGACCATGCCCTTCTTGACAAATTGCTATAGATATTCCAGGATCTAAGTTGAGTTAAAACAAGTCCTGAAACTTTTCTTAAAAGACAGAACTGACTCCCACCATCAGTATCTTGGAAGGGGGGGGGAGAGAGACTACAGATTGAGAGAATTCCCATTTTGACCTGTTTTAGCTTAGAAGGAAAGAGTAAAATGATTAATATTTTGAACTTAATTCATGCTGGAGGACCATTTCAAAAGACACTCGAAAGTGCAAATCTTACTAGGAAAATACTTTACAAACTGCTTAGGATAAACACTGTGGTTTTGTTTTTGTTTTTTAATGCAATCGGTTTCTCTAACGGGCTTTGGGTGAATTCCTTGCCAAGGGGATCAATAATCTACAAACTGCAGCTAGCATTCTCAAACATTTCCAAACACAAGTTTGGAATTGGTCTCAATTCCATAACCTCTTTTCCCTCTCTCTTATTATTTTTAAAAAGCCCCGAAGTATAAGGGAGTCTTCTGCAGGCAGATCTTAAAGTGACACAAACACGTGAGTGCTTTTCACTTTGCACACATACTCAGAAAGTAGTTGCAATTAAAATAATTTAAAGCTTCCTGTCTCGGGAGAGCTCAATAATGAAGGATGAGCGATGTCCCTCAATTGTGAAGAGGGAGGGCGATGACGAAGGAGAAAAGAAAAGTGAAATAGAAAGGTTGGGGGTGGGAGAGAAAGGGGGCACAAACTCGAGGAAGGGTGGGGAGTAGGAGGCTTTGTCCAACTTTCAGGGTGTGCCCCCTGACGTGTCAGAGATGGACAAAAAAAATCACATGGCCCTAGAATACGGTCCACCACATCACCACCAGCAGCACCCCTGATAAAAGACAAGCCTCTCAACGAAAATATAAAGTTATCTAATTTTCTAGGCTGGATTGACGCATACGCTGAAGCATCCCACTGGGCAGCTGTCCCTGATGATGACATTAAGGTTTAAAGCCTCCAGATGCCCCCCTCTCGCCTCCTCCCTTACCCTCAACCCAATCCCCCTCCTATAAAGCACTTCATGAAACTCCGATCCCTACCCCCCTCTCCCTATGCCCCCCTCCCCCCCCCCAGCCCGCTTCCTTTTCCTTATTCTCCAGCTGGAGCTGAAAATGAGTGCTGAGTGGAGAGCACTGTGAACAGCAGAGGGAAGCTCTTCTGCTTTGGATATCTGCCCACAACAATATCTGTACGAACAACAAAGTTAAAATGATTAGATTCAGGCACCTTACCCGGTCTCTTTAAAGTCTCCTCTTGCGTGGGATGCAAAGTGGAACTGTGATGGGCTGGGGGAAAACAAGAGGAGATTGGAGATGGATTTTGGTAGATCGCCTTTTTCCCCCTGTGTGTCTATGTGTGTATGTGTGTGTGTGTGTGTGTGTGTGTGTGTGTGTATGAGAGAGAGAGAGAGAGTGTCTCTCCCTCTGTCTCTCTCGCTCGCTCGCTCACTCTTTCTGTGTTGCTCTCAAGGACGAGGTGAAATCCCTTTGCTGGTCATGAGGCGGCTTCAGAGACAAACAACACAATGCGAGTGCAAATAACAAAGGCAAAAAGACACTGGAAACAATGGGGGAGGAGAGGGCAGCCGCACCAGCTCTCTGTACACTCGCCAGTCACCTCAACACACGCTGGAGAGGTGGTGCGGGGGGAGGGAGGGAGGGGAAGGGGAAGGGGGGGACTCCCTCTCTCACTTCAGATCTCTTCTGATGTTTCTTAAACAAACCCTGACCTCCTTATTGGAGCTCTCCCCCCCACAACCTCCCGCTTAGTCTGGTCAAATAGGAGGGAGAGAGATAGTTTTCTCTCCTATCTGCTGCAGAGTAACTAGATTGTAAAATAACACAGTGATTACTAACACGGTGTAGGAATTAAAAAAAAAAATCTGCTACTTAAAGGAGCAATAAAATAAAATCGCAGGAGTGCAAAGGAGTCATGGATATAGGAATATATATGTATAGATATATAGGATATATATCCTATATATGGATATATATCTAGATAGCTATATCTCGGTTCCAATGCACCTATAAATATGCATGGATGTTTAATCAAGTCCCCTTTGTCAACTTCTTCGCCGCGCAGAAATCCTCGCTCATGGCTGTGAAATCATTACCTGATCTCCTTCCAGGAGCCCCTCTCTCAATCTGCCAACAGTAAACATCGCTCTGTGTGTGTGTGTGTGTGTGTGTGTGTGTCCCCACAAAACCTTCCGTAAGGGGAGCAGCTGTCTGTTGGGTGCAAAGGCTGAAAGAGGGAAAGGGTTTGATTTTTTAAAAAGATCACTGTAGCCAGCCTCTGGGGATCTTTCTCCTTGATCTCTCTTGCCGTCCTACTCGGTCTCCTTTCCCGGACAGATCCCACCAAATAGCAGCTATTGTTTACAATTCACCACTACCTACTCCTTCCCCCTCTCAAAAAAAAAAAGTTTTGAAGCTTTTCCATCTCTGCCTTTGGGGAGTTCGGCTAGTCTGTATTTGTTGTGTGTGGATGAAGCACAACAAATCAATGCGTTAGACCCAGCGGATGTTTTTGAAGGATACATACGGGTCCGTGCCTGACTTCAACACTTCTTAAAATGAAGTACTTAGCTGGCAAAACAGTGTTAAGTCAGAGGTTTGCCCTAATAGATACAAGCTCTTTTTCTCTCTCTGTGTGTGTGTGTGTGTGTGTGTGTGTGTGTGTGTGTGTGTGTGTGAGACAGAGAGAGAGACAGAGAGAGAGACAGAGAGAGAGAGAGAGAGAGAACGCTCAAAGGAGTCTTTTACAAACTTACATTATCATCAGAAAACCCTTAGGTAATGCGCTGAGCATAAACTGTTTGAGTTGATTAAAGTATGTGCTGACTCTGAAGGGAGCAGCATATACTGCACACTGAATCTTTGCAGCTCTATATCTTTTAATCTTACTTTCCATTGACTTAAAACAGCTGCTAATTTTTTCAAGAAATAAAAAAAGTCCCTTTTAATCGTATACCATATACTGGAAAAAAGAAATCTGCAATTTTATCCTCTTAGAGCTAGGATACAGAAAGGGACAGGGGAGGACCAGAGGATAGGTGAAATAGAATGGTGGAGAGTGGGTCTGGAAAGGGGAAAAAAATCAACTGTGTTTTAGACTTTTATTTTCTTTTTCCTCTGTTTCTACTCCTTTTCCTTAGTCTGATTTAAATGTTCCTTTTCCCCCTTTTCTGAAATTTTCTTCAAAAGCTCGTCTATTGACTGTAGTCATTCTGCGCATTCTCAGCATTTCCCAGAGTGCAACATCACCAGGAGATCAATGACCACATACTGTTTAGTCTTAATATTGCCTGGAATGGAATAGCACTTAAGAAAGGTAAGAGGGTTTTTTTGGGGGGGAGGGGGCTAAGAGCTTGAATATATATGTGTGTATACTGTTTCTCAGCAGACTTTTCTTGTTGGATTTAAAACTTCAGTTGGTAGGCAAATACATTTCCTGAACAAATGCAACACATATTACTCACTCATATTACATTCACCAAGAAAAGTGACACATCCTTTCTCTCTACACCACCAGCCCTACATCTATTAGTTTCTGGAGGTGGATTGTTAGTACCTGAGACTTTGCACTTAATGGTGCATGATGATGTGCCTGTCCCAACTGGGGTGTTTGATGATTGATTATTTATTAACTCTTTTCTAAAAATAGCTCAAACACCTATACTTGGAACAAAAAGTGAGAAATGCAAATCTGAATGCACAAGTCAATTTTTTTCAAAGATGTTTAAGCATAGCTAATATTCACTTTCATAGAGAAAAGCTTCCTCTTCCATAAAGATCTGTAGTGGAGTCCAGTAAACAACAGAAAAATCAAGTAAGTTCAGAGCATTCATGGTTATCCTAAATCATCTTCTGCCTGGAATTCACGAGCGCCATAGTAATCATGCTCTGTTTATACGTCACCTTGTACATGGCATTCTTAATATGTGCTCTAAATTTACTATGTTTTCTTAATTGTTTCAGAAGAGGAATTGTGGATAACAATAAAATCCAAACTGCTGGGTCAGTATGGCCTCACAAACTCTGGAGAGACTCCTATGCATCTGTGCATGGAGCTATCTATGTTTTTCTTCACTTATAGTTCTGAGCTATTTGCAAACATGACCTAAGAATCCAAGAATAATTGTACCCTCTCTTGAATTTCTTCCAAGAATGTACTACTTTGATGCTTCATCATGGCCTTGAAGTGACCCTAGGTTCTTCAGGCTTTGGCAGTGAAACACATTCTATGGCAAATAAGGTAAAAAGCTAAAATAAAAAAATGTTCCAAGTATTTACGCAGGGATGAACTGTATACTTTTGATTAAAGAACAGCCTAGCTAATTTGGAGAGATTGATCAGCAGAAGTCTGGCTATCATGTCATAGAGATGATCACAGTACAGACACTAGAAAAAACCATCTATTCAAGTGAAGGGGGGGTCAGTGGAGGAAGTATCTATATTGACAAAGTCATGGATCCTTGAAGTTTTGAAGTAGCTCAAGTTTTAATTTCACTTTCCTACTAAGGTAGTTACTCAACCCTTTTTTTGTCATGGATGTCTTTGCCAGTCTGGTAAAGTATGTGGACCTTTCTCAGAATAATGTTTTGAAATACATAAAATGAAAAACATAGAATTACAAAGGAAAATAACCTTATCAACACATAGTTATCAAAATAAATTTTTTGAACCAAGTTCAAGGGCCTCCAGTTACAAACTCATGATCTAATAGTTCTCAAGCACATATTATGTGCAATTTCACAATTTACATATGATTACTTCATCACAAACTATCCCTATTAGAAGCCCTTTTTTTGTGAATAAGAGTTGAAAGCCAAGTCTCTTCGTGAAGCCCCAGGTGTAATTCCATTCAGAAAATGTCCAGTGACAATATGAGTTGGAGATGTGCATTTACTATTTCTTGGAGAGACAGATTAGTGAAATAAATAAAGGACCAACTTCCATGCCACTAAGATAGGGGTTCTAGACCTGCCTCTGGCAGGTTATGCAATCCCAGGCAAGGCCTTTAGTCTCTAAGCACTCTAGGCAACTCTATATGACTGTAAACTCTAGAGAAGACAGCAAAACTGGATTGGTACAGTTGAAGTGAGGATTGGGTTCTCCTGGAGGTCCCTTATGCCAATGAAATTGTAGGTTTGGCTCCTATTCCTGTTCCTTAGAAAAAGTGCAAAGCAACTATATACTCTATATACTCTAGGATATTTGATGTTTTTTAATTGGGGAACAAGCATTATTAAGAGCCTCATGTACCAGACTCTATGATAAGTTGTTCATCCTTCACTTTCAAAGAAGACCAGTGGAATCAAGGGATGGCATCTTGACTTGTATTGAATTAGATTTAAGTGAGGCGGAGTTGCACAAAGTCATTAGTCTCATATTCTCTTCCAGAGCCATCAAAGCCCAGTGGCGAGACAAAAGGCAAGGCAACTGGGAATGGCCCAGGGTGCAAGATGACCTTGGCATCTTTGTTATCTGATAAAGTTCTAAGGCACTAAATTGTTTCGTTCACCTATTCTACCATGGGAAGTCTTCCCCTGCTTGGGATAGATATCCCCCTAAATTGTCAAAGGGTTTGAGACCTGTCGATTATCCTCAACTTGATTTAACCCATCTGCTCAGATTATTTTACCATGATATGGTCACTATGGATGTCACAGCTTCTTGGAACCACAGGTATGAGTTGGGTGAAAGGTGGACCTCAAAAATGGTAGAACAACCCTGAGAAGTGCTGAGCTAGCCCTCACACCAGAGGTGCTAGTCTTCCCTGAACAGTACATTTATGGGCACTATCTCATTTGATCCTCACAATAACCCCATAAGGTAAGGGGCTATTATGACCTCCATTTTACAGCTGAGGAAAGTGAAGCTGATGTTACTTTCTCAGTGTTAAAACTACTACTAGTGTTTGAGGTGGGATTTGAATTCAAGTTTTTCTACCTCCAGGCTTAGCACTCTATCCATTATGCAGCTAGCTGCCCCTAAATTAATTGATTAAATACTACTTTGCCATTTAACACATTTTAAAGTGAGTAGCTTTTTAAATTTTAATCACTGAGTGCCAAGAATGATTCAAGATCATAGAATTCAAGATAGAAGACAACCATTCATTTTATGGGTGAGGAAACAGGCTTGGTGACTCATTACTAACTGGTAACACCTGGTATGTGTTAGAGGTGGCACTAAAATCTATGGATCCCCTGCAACAAAATCCCATGCTCTTTCTACTAAACCATATTGCCTCTGAAAGAATAATGCTTACTTACTGCCAAAGCTCATGCCCTTTCTCCTCAGTCAGACTCATCTCTGTTCTTGTTATTTTCTGTCAATTTAGTCAGAACCTAGGTCCTAATAAGTCCAAGAGTGAAGAGCTTAGAGATTATTTGGTCTAAATCCCTTTTTAACAGAAGAATAAACTGAGGCCCGTAAAAGGTGCCACACAATAAATAATACAGTCAGTATCTCAGTCCTATGTTCATCCTTGCCCCATGTAACATTAATTGTTTCTGGGCTCCTCTATAAATCTACTACATTCAAAATGGATTTTTGCTTGTACTTGACTCATTTGAAGTTGCTATTTCTGATGTCTATGAGTTGTAAGTGACGAACCATTCATTTTGTAGCAAGCACATATGTGCCAATCCGAGAGCAGCTAACAACACAAAGATGAGGGTTCATGAACGCTACCTTTGGGCCTCTTGGAATTTGCACTTAGGTTGTGGCTTGAACAGGGAACCTGGGAAGCAGTCCTGAAGACTGGAGAAGGAGCAGACAATGGGGATAAGGAAACGATGAGTAGAACTGAGATAGGAAATAGAGCAAGGCTAGTAATGGGTGTGGTTATTGGAGGCAACTGGGGCAAAGAGAAAAAAAAATGCAGTCATCAAGAAAACTTGGTTTCCAGCCTCTGCCAAATGGTCTGGATTCACAGGGGCAGGAACCAGATGGATGAGATCGTACCATATACATTGCCAAATCTTTCCATTTCTTCCACCACATCTTTCATTTTCATTTTCTCACTATTTACATAGCAATTATCTTGATTAAGGCTTTCATCTCCTCTCACTTGGACAATAGCAATGGACTCTTAATTGGTTTCCCTGCCTCAAGTCTCTCTTTACCCCAATGCATCTTCCACTCAGCTGCCAAAGCGGCTTTCCTTAAGCATAGGTTTGACAATACTCTTCCCTATTTAATAAATCCCAGTGGCTTAGTATTAAAGGGAGTTTGCTAGCCTAGAGAACAGAACATGGATCTTGGAGTAAGGATGACTTGAGATTAACCTTTGCTTCAGATACCTACTAGCTATAAGATCTTGAGTAAGTCAACTATGTCTTTCAGCCTCAATTTCCTCATCAATAAAATGGGGATAAAATAGTACCTAGGTCAAAGGGAAATCAATGAAATAAAATAAGAAAAACACCTTACAAGCACTACCAATAAATAAGCATTTATTAAGCCTGCTATGTAGCATACATTGTCCTGGAGGCTGAGGAAAGATACAAAGAGAATGAATAAAGTGATGACTGTTCTTCTAGAATAAAACACAAAAGTCTTCATTTAACTGAAGTTCTGCACAATGAGCCCCAAACTATTTTTCCAATTTCAATATACATAAATTACTCATTCATAACACAGTCCTGACAAACTTACCTCTTTATTCCTCACACACAGCACTTCCTCTCCTATATCTAGGTTTTTGTACTAGCCTTCCCTTCATGCTTTCAATAAACCTTTACCACGTTAAAAATAAAGCTTTCCCTATTCCCCTAACTCCGAGCATCCTTTCTCCCTATTAACTATCATGGTTATATTGTATTTATTTTGTATTTATACTATATATACTTATAGGACTGTAAGGTCCTGAAGAGCAGCAGCTGTTTTGTTTGTTTTTGTTTTTTCATTTACTCATCAGTTGTTTACTTATTCATTCATTTGTGTGTTTTTTTCTTCAAGTATCCATTACCTAGCCAAGGACTTGGCATATAGGAGGCACATAAAGACTTGTTGAATGATTCATCGATTCAGGTAAATGTCAGTTCTTTCATGAAATGGGTACCATATTTGGACCATGTTGACATGAAATACATAGGTTTTCTTGTTAAAATTGTCTATTAGATTCTCCTCAGATTTTTGAGAGAGTCAAAGCAATAGCACCAATACAATATATTGTAGTTATGCAGTGTTCTAAACGAAAGAGGTGGCTCTGTCATGTAGCAAGATCAAGAGGCTGGGTATGCTCAGTGATATATTGACACCTACATAATGTTAAAAGATCCAGAGGAAGTTCTATCACATGTTGTGTAGATGTTCAGGACACGGGCCACATTTATACAAGATGAGAAGGTACAGATAGATAAATGAAATTAGAGAAACATTAAAATATTGAAATATATAATGGCACTTATAGTTTATTTGAACTTCACAATAACACTGTGAGATAGGTAGGGCAACTATTATCATTTTCATTTTTTTTTATAGCTAAGAAGACTGAAGTTCAGAAAGTTAAGTGCACAAAACCCGTGTAGGGTAGGGATGTAACTAGCCCTCAGGTCATTTAGCCCTTCATTCACTGATTCCACCACTACCACCACTATACCACACCATTATGTAATATTTCACATATTAACATAGAAATTAGTTATTGATGATTTCATGTATTAAATAATAATTCAAAGTAAGATGTATATTCTTAAATGGATCAAATAAATGCATTTATTTAAGTATTGTGGTTCTCTTATGTCTCTCTTATATCCCCATATTCCAGATGACCAGAGTTTCATTTTCTGCTGAGATTTGATATTCATAGACACTTTCAACAGAAATTTAGGGCATTTTGGAAAGAAGTGACCCCAAAATGCCCAAGATTCTCCAGAAACCTTCAAAGAAAGCTCAGGTTTCCCATTATATCTGAACACTTTCACTATCCCTGTGATATTAAGGAATAAAGCTTAGATCCAGCTCATTCAGTTCCCATTCCATTGTGTTTATTATTAATAATAATAGTAGCTAGCATTTGCATAGTACTTTAAGGTTTGCAAAATACTTTAGAAATATTATCTCATTTGATCCTCACAACAACCCTGAGAAAGTCATTTTACAGATGAGGAAACTGAGGCTGAGATTAAATGGCTTTCCTGGCTCATACATATAGTAAGAGTCTGAGGCAGAATTTGAACTCAGGTTTTCCTGACTCAAACTCTAATGCTCTAGTCAATGAACCACTTCTACACAGAGGTGTTGTAAATTTCCCGGACTGATTTTCACATACTTGGGAATGATGAAACAATCATTGCATGATATTGACTAAAGCAGGGTAATGGGAAGATAAATGTAAGTAGAAGGAAAAGAGAAGAGGGAAAGGAGAAAGGGATGACACTTAAAACCAGTGTGTCACCCAGCAGTCACTTTTCTCCACTTAAAAATAATGACTAATGTCACACAAGAGACCAAATGACTACCTCTGATGTTGGTGACTGTCTTTTCCAGGAAATGGTACAGTGGAAAGAGAACTTGATCTGGAGACAGAAGACCTGTATTCAGGTCCCATCTCAGATGCTTACTACCTAAATTGCTTAACTTTCCTGAACATCAATTTCTTCATCTATAAAATTATGGGATTTGATTACATGACCTCTGAATCCTTTGCAGCTCTACCCTGTGATCTAAATGAGCATGAATTTTTCCATTGTAATAAAAGTTTGACACTGAATGTCACATTGTCAAGACACTGACACAAAATGGTGAGTTAAGTTTGGTCAGTAAGATTTTGAACCAAGGAGACCAGATTGAAAAACTTTCAGTGTTCTGATATGTTCTGATATATGGAAATATATGATATATATTTATGTACATATATAAAACTAACCCCACATTTTGTGGCAGAACTCAGTGAAGCCCCTGGGTTTGAAGATGATTTTTTTCTATTAGTTCTGTCTGTGGATTGCTTATCCATCTGACCAATTGCCCTCTGTCCACCATAATGTGAAGGTAAGTTTCCACAACTTTTGCAAGGGGTTTTACAAATATAAGTATTGGTATTTTTGTGTTTCTTTCACCCAAATAAGATTTTTAAGGATTTCTTTAGGAAAGGAAAAACTGATAACTTTCTTGCAGAAGGCCTGCTTTAAATCCAGGTGACTCCCAGGATACCATCACCCAGACTATCAGCTTCACAGTCTTCAGGGAAACTGAAAAAGGCACTAAACATTTCACAGATGCCACACATTAGGGTTCTGCTGGAAAAATGTTACAGCTCCATTACAGATACATATGTTTTATTTTAAAAAACTATTATGTGTGTTCTTTTACTTAAACATTTGCCTGTGGTTCTGGGAATTATGTCTTAGTAGTCTATGTTAATGAGTGAGAGCCAGACTGAATTGAAGTGATTCAAAATAATTGGTACAGCTACCTACTCTGGTTTCAGTGCCTAAGTTGAATGAAATATTAGGAAATGTGGACAATGAAACTGAAGTATAATTTTCAAAGTTATCCTTTTTGATAATGAATTAAAATGTGATTTTTATTTCAGACCAAAAGAGTGATGTGTCAAAACTAGTTACTTTACACATCTGAAAATACAACTACACTGGTAGTTATCATCTGAAATTATTCTTATTCTGATTGCTGAACTTTACTACTGTTCCAAGGAATAATAATTTTTCAAAATTAACGATTGAATCTGTACTATAACAAAATGAAAGATTTTTCAACATCACAATCTTCTCTGTTCTTTGCTTTAGTTTTCTGTCTCAGAGTTTTAAATGATAACGAATAAACAATTTTGGGGGATTTAGGCAAAAGATTTAAAAATAGTTTCTTTTATGAAAAGCAGTTTTCTTTCAGGCTCAGCTTTCTTGGTATAGTCTGGAATCTAATGCTACTAAATTACTATCATAAATATGAGACAGGAAAGTTTACATGCAATGAGATACATTGATTCTATTTGTAAGTAACAGGACAGTCACTGATACATTTCACTGATTTAAAATTGGCAGGAGAAGGACTTTCAAAAATAATTGCTAAGTTTGGAAAATAATATTTTAAACTTGCCTCCAGTAGCATGTAGGCTTCTACATCTGTATATTAATAAAAAAGGTTTGTGATTCTTGTTTCTGAACAGACCTGTTATTCGTCTATATTTATTTTATTGTTGTCTTATTGCTTGCATTATGTAATTTGTAAAGTAGAACAGGGAAATAAAGAGTCACAAAATAAAAGGACCTCTGAAAGAGTCCTTTACTTTTCATTTAATTTTAATTAAATCATGTTAAAATCAAGATAACATACATGCACAATCCTGAAAGTAAATAACCTTTAGGAATAGGAATGAACTATGTCTTATCTTTCTACTTAATCACCACTCTACTATGGTGGGTGGCGGGAGGGAGAAAGAGTTTTGTGGTTGTTGATAATGTTGAAGAGAGTTAGAACGTAACTCATGGATTTGAAAAGAAGAGGCACTTGAAATTTTATCCTGCATCCCAAACCAATATGTATGATGAAAATGCTTTCCAGGTGATTTGGACCCATGACTAAGCAATCAATTAGGTTGCTATTCAGGTGATCTGATTCAGTCATTAAAGTACCCAGAACATGTAGGCTGCTCCATTTCTTTCAACTCTCTTTTTGATGGGACAACCTGAAGAATCAGTGCAAAGCAAAAATAATACCATGGATTGTTCAGCAATTGACTGCTATTGTTACCAGCATGAAAAAGTCAACTGGAAAATGTTTGAGTCCTGCAGGCAGGCAGTTTTGTAAAATGGTAAATTTCTACTAGGATACAGTTGATGTTTAGCAATTCGGTGTCTTTGTATAGCTGGAAACCAGACAATATGATTTCAAAACGTTTCCAGACTGAAGAATGACTGAAATGCCCTGTCTAAAATAGTATGTTGGAGACCAATGGAGACAAATCAAGGTTGTATACTCAGCATGGGGAAAAAATAAACTTTGAATATGACGTCTAGACATGTATATAGCTGGAAGATCTGGGAGTGACATAGTAGGAAATAAGAATGAAAATATGGAATGTAAGCAACAATTTCTCTTTGGTCAGTGTACTTTGTCTCGTCTAAATCTTTGTGACTCAAAGGTAGAGAATTTGGATTGAGATCACTGCAAGGATTTATTTAAATGCCTGGTTTGCACAAATCACTGTCCTAGGTGGTGGGGTTGAAACAGCTTAAATGGGACATAGCCCCAGTACTTGAAGAGCTTATAGTCTAGCCATGGTAAATAACAGAATTTACTAATGTCTGTTAGGCTTCAGAATTTGGGGGAATGGAAGAAGAAAAAATTGAGAGCTAGAAGGTAAAGGTAAAAGAGTCCCTGCCCTCAAAGACTTTACATTATGATGAAGGATACACGCACATCTATAAAAGAATACACAAAATGTATATAAACAAGATACAAGGTAACCGTGGGTAGGAATACACAAGAAGCTGAACCAGGAAGCACCTCACGTACAAAGTAGAGCTTGAACTTAGTCTTGAAGGAAAACAGTGATTCCAAGAAGTAGAAATAAGGAGAAAGTACATTCCAGATATGAGTGTCAATAAGTGACAAGTGCAAAGAAAGGAGGAGCTTTAA
This sequence comes from Bettongia penicillata ogilbyi, assembly GCA_023548195.1. NCBI lineage: Eukaryota > Metazoa > Chordata > Mammalia > Diprotodontia > Potoroidae > Bettongia > Bettongia penicillata. The sequence continues at coordinate 3,875,406 of JAJHZJ010000569.1, forward strand.
GAAGGCCAATGTGTCTAAACCATAGGAGCAATGAATTAGAGAGACAGTGTGGGGTAGTGGATAGTGTTCTGGATTTGTAATCAGTGTAAGCCTAGGTTTACATCCTGCCTCAGATGCCCATGTTTGCTGTGTACCTGAGGACAAGTCATTAAGTTAGATCCCTCATCTGTAAAATGAGGGGATTGGACTTAACAGCTACTAATAGTCCTTCCAGCTGCAAATTTATGATCTAATCCTAATAGCTTTATTAAGCTGGAATGATTTGTTGTTGTTATTGAATTGCATCCAACTCCTTGTGACTCCATTTTGGGATTTTCTTGGCAGAGATACTAGAGTGGTTTCTGCAGCTCACACCACCTAGCTGCTGGAAAGGTAAAATGGGATGAATTTGTGAATGGTTTTAAAACCAAAGGATTTTATGTTTGCTCCTAGTGATAATAGGGAGACGCTAAAATATATTGGGGGCAGCAAGGTGGTACAACGGATAAAGTGTTGGGCCTAGAGTCAGAAGGCTCATCTTCCTGGGTTCAAATCTGGCCTAAGAAACTTACTGTTTGACCCTGGGAAAATCACTTAATTCTGCTTGCCTCAATTTTCCTATCTGTAAAATAAGCTGGAGAAGGAAATGGCAAATCATGCTAGTATATTTGCCAAGAAAATCCATGCAGTCACAAAGAGTTGGATGCAACTGAAAAATGACTTAAGAATAAAATATATTGAATAGAAGTAGGTAGAGTAGAATTTCATGATCAGACTTGCACTTTAGAAAAATGGTGAGTCTGACTGCCATTCCATGTTCTCATCTCTCTGCCCTTGAGACCTTCAGTTTCCATTGCATTAACCTAAAGATAAAACCTAGAGCTACAACATACATCCCATATCCCTCTTTATTCTTTTTCTTTCTTTGTTTTTTTCGTTTCTTTTATTTTTTTGATTTATAAGCAGGCTGTGCTCTGAGGCACAGACCTGTGGTCTATGAGATAAATCACAGAAAATTTAGCTCCAGTTACAACATGATAAGGAAAATCAAAAACAACAAATTATAATTTAAAAAGGAAATAAGAAAGAGATACAGCTAGATGATAGTTAGATGGATAGATAGATAGATACATAGATACATGGATGGATGGATGGATGGATGGATAGGTAGATGGATAGATAGATGGGTAGATAGATGGATAGACAGATGGATTAGATAGATAGATAGATAGATAGATAGATAGATAGATAGATAGATAGATGATAGATAGATAGATAGATAGATAGATAGATAGATAGATAGTTCGGCAGAGAGACCAAGAGATAGATAAAACATTTATTAAGTGCTGTGTATCAGGTAGCCCTGAGTGCTGGGTATATTAGTTTAAAAAAAAACAGTCTTCACTCTCAAGAAGCATATATTTTAGTGGGGAAAGACAACGCATAAAAGGGAGCTGACAAGCAAATAGGAGCGAGGAACAGAGAAGGTATCCACGCATAGGGATGTAGAAGTGTTCTGGACCAAAACAGGTTAGCCTAGGGTTTTAAAAGACCATAATGGTTGGACATGAGTGTTTATTCAAATGGATGTTCAAAGAGGAACTCACCAATCAGAAGGGACACAAAAGGCATAGGAGTGGAAGCGTTGTTTGGAATGAGAAGGTAGAACAGAGGTAAAAAGTGGTTTGGGGGTGTCATGGGATGGTCCTGGGTTTGTTCAGTATTTTCCTATTTTTCTCTACAAAAAAAAAATTTAGAAAACCTAACTGCTGAATTTATGGTTCAGAAGCTCTTTAATAGTGATTTCTTCCACTGGGCCCTAGTTTGTACTGGTCTTTTTTTTTTTTTTTTTATCTTTAAATTTATTTATTTATTTATTTAAATTTTTTTTACATTCATTTTCACAAATTTTTGGGTTCCAAATTTTCTCCCCTTTTATCCCCTCCCCCCACCCCAATACCCCATGCAATCTAATTTTTCCTATCTCCAATCTGCCCTCTCTTCTGTCATCTCCCTTCTCTTGTCTCCATCTTCTCTTTTCTCCTGTAGGGCCAGATGACTTTCTATTCCTCCTTAACTGTATGTCTTCTTTCCTAGTTGCAACAACAATACTAAACAGTTGTTCCTAAAACTTTGAGTTCCAAATTCTCCTCATCCCTCCCTCCCCACCCATTCCCTTTGGGACAGCAGGCAATTCAATATAGGCCATATCTGTGTAGTTTTGCCAATGACCTCCCTGATAGTCGTGTTGTGTAAGACTAACTGGATTACCATCCCTCCTAACCTGCCCCTCATTGTTTCTCTTCTGTCTTTTGATCCTGTCCCTCCCCAAGTGTTGACTTCAAATTGCTCCCTCCTCCCTTTGCCCTCCCTTCCATCATCCCCCCCTTGCAATATCTCTTTCTCCCCCACTTTCTTATACTGTAAGATAGGTTTTCATACCAAAATGAGTGTGCATTTCACTCCTTTGTTTAGTCAAATGTGATGAGGGTAAACTTGTTGTTTTTTTTTTTTTTCTCAGCTCTCCTCTTTTTCCCTCCACTAAGAAAAACTCCTACCTGCCTCTTAAATGACATATAGTTACCCCCTTCCCTTTCCCTCCCCCTACATTTCTCTCTCACCATTTACCCTAGTTTCTTTTAAGGTATGGTCCCATCCTATTCAATTCAATCTGTGCTCTCTATTTCTGTATGTGTGTGCATGTGTGTATGTGTGTGCATGCATGTACATATGTATGTGTGGTCCCACCAACTACCCAGATACTGAAAAGTTTTAAGAGTTACAAATATTGTCTTTCCATGTAGGAATGTAAACAGTTCACTCATGGTAAGTCCCTTAAGACTTCTCTTTGCTGTTTACTTTTTCATGCTTCTTCTCATTCTTGTGTTTGAAAGTCAAATTTTCTTTTCAGCTCTGGTTTTTTCATCAAGAATGATTGAAAGTCCTCTGTTTCATTGAAAGACCATATTTTCCCTTGAAGTATTATACTCAGTTTAGCTGGGTAGGTGATTCTTGGTTTGAGTCCTAGTTCCTTTGCCTTCTGGAATATCCTATTCCATGCCCTTCGATCCCTTAATGTAGAAGCTGCTAGATCTTGGGTTATCCTGATTGTATTTCCACAGTACTGGAATTGTTTCTTTCTAGCTGCTTGTAAGATTTTTTCCTTGAGCTGGGAGTTCTGAAATTTGGCCACAATGTTCCTAGGAGTTTCTCTTTTTGGATCTCTTTCAGGTGGTGATCGATGGATTCTTTCAATACTTATTTTGTCCTCTGGTTCTAGAATGTCAGGGCAGTTTTCCTTGATAATTTCATGCAAGATGATGTCTAGGCTCTTTTTTTGATCATGACTTTCAGGTAATCCCATAATTTTTAAATTGTCTCTCCTGGATTTATTTTCCAGGTCAGTTGTTTTTCCCATGAGATATTTCACATTCTCTTCCATTTTATAGTTCTTTTGGTTTTGTTTGGTGATTTCTTGGTTTCTCATAAAGTCATTAGACTCCATCTGTTCCATTCTAATTTTGAGAGAGCTATTAAATTCAGTGAGCTTTTGAGCCTCTTTTTCCATTTGGCTCATTCTGCTTTTGAAAGCATTCTTCTCCTCATTGGCTTTTTGAACCTCCTTTGCCAATTGGGTGAGCCTATTTTTCAAGGTGTTAATTTCCTCAGCATTTTTTTGGGTCTCCTTTACCAAGGTATTGACCTGTTTTTCATACTTTTGTTGCATCTCTGACATTTCTCTTCCCAGTTTTTCCTCCACCTGTCTAACTTGCTTTTCAAAATCCTTTTTGAGCTGTTCCAGGGCCTGAGCCCACCCACCACCCCCCTGGCATGTCTGGGGTACTGAGTCCCCGCCCTCCACGTCTTTCCCTGATGGCAAGAATATGTCCTCATCTTCGTCAGATCCAAAGGTCGGGATCATTTGCATTTGTTGGAAAAAACTCTCTAAAGTCTTATTTTTCTTCCCTTTTCTAGGCATTTTCCCAGCCAGTTACTTGACTTCTGAGATTCCTTTCCACCCCCGCCTGGATCCGCCCAGCTAGTGCTTGGCCTCTGAGATTTAAATGGGCTTTCCTCCTGCTGGCTGTCAATCAGTGAGCTTTAGTTCAGGTGCTGGGATGGGGCCAGGGCTGCCTCCGAGACTGATCCCTCAGGGGCTTTATGCAGAGACTTTCAGGAATGGAATGGGTGGGGGTGGGGTGGGGGGCCCGCCTCCCAAATCTCGCTCCCTTGGGGGCTTTAAGCAGAGGCCTTCAGTAACAGAGCGGGGTGGGGGCTGGGCCGTCTCCCAGGCTCAGCTCCGTCCAGTTTTATGCGGGAATCTTCCGTAATGAAGATCCTGCCTGCTGTTGGGGGATTCCTGAGTCTTGGGCCACTGCCGCCTCAGCCGCCGCCCACACCTCTGCCTCCGCCGCTTCCTGCCCCCGTCCCCGCCGCCGCCGCTTCCTCCCGAGGGGGCCTGAGTCACGGAGACGCCCCGCTTCCCCTCTCCTTCAGCCCGGCTTTCTTTCTTACTGACCTGTAGCTTCTGTGGGCGGAGGGACTTTCCCGGCTGCTGGAGCTTCCGTCTCTGAAGCCTGCTCGGATCAGCTTCTCTGGGGCCTCGGCCAGGGCAGCGCTGGGGGTCAGGTTTACTTTCCGGGGCGCGCCGGACCCTGGGGACGGGTCTTCAGGGCTCCCTGGAACGGAAATCTCTTCCACTCTGCTTCTGCACACCTTGTATTCACCGAGAAGCTATGGGGGACTCTTTTTACATTAATTCTATGGGCTTTGGTTTCGGAGCTCATAAACGTGCGTCCTTCTACTCCGCCATCTTGGCTCCACGCCCCCTGTACTGGTCTTGATCACAATTCCCTGTATTTGTTTTCAGGGGAAGATGGTGTCCTTCCCATCCCCCCTCCAGATACCCAAGGTTTTGTTAGTGTTTCCAACCTTGGCCTCTGCAGGAGAAGACGCTTTAGGAATGTACGTACTGCTATTCAGTCATAAATCATGAAAAATCATTCTTGAAATTGTCTTGAAATTCCTCTTGGAGAGAGAGAGAGAGAGAGAGAGAGAGAGAGAGAGAAAGAGAGGGAGGGAGGGAGGGAGGAAGGGAGGGAGAGAGAGAGAGAGAGAGGGAGGGAAGGAGAGAGAGAGAGGGAGAGAGAGAGAGAGGGAGAGAGAGAGGGAGAGAGAGAGGCAGAGAGAGAGAAAGAGAGAGAGAGAGGCAGAGAGAGAGAGAGGCAGATAGAGAGAGAGGCAGAGAGAGAGACAGTGTGTTACTTTATAATAAAATAGTTAAAATAAACTAACCGAAATCTTTTTAAGGCACTTATCCTCATGCCTAACTATTTCAAGTGTGGAAGGAAAGAATACACTTTCCAATTTTTTAAAAATGTAAAATGTCAAGGAAGTAGTCAGAGAGGTACATATATATATTACTTGTCTCCAAGGTCCACTTTCATTTTGGGGAAATGTGAAGCAATTGTCTATGTTGTAATGCACTAGAAAGGCAGGAGGGGGAAGGGTTCAGAGTGACTGATTCATTGCATTGTGGAACTGGCACACCATTAGAATAATGGTCAGCCCCCTGGCTCTGCTCCAATACAGGGAAGTCTATAGTTTCTACATCTCTGCCACCAGCTGCAGGTCATAGTTCAAAAAAGTCTAAAAGGAGGAATAAATGGGTCATCCAGAAGACAGAATGGAACTGAAACAAAATGGGATTTATATAATTTTCCTTTCTGAAAACTGGAATTGACAAATTCTCTATCTTCCTCATAGCCTGTGAAGTCAAATAAGATCCATTTGATGTGCTTTGAGATTCACTGGGTGGGGGATGGGGGGGTAGACACCAAATACACTTAGAGTAACAATTATAAATTACCATTTAATATACTTCAATTGTGGCCAGAGACCTGCTGTACAAACAAATGAACAAAGTGATCTTTGGACTGTGAACAAACTATCAATCTCACTACACTAGTCCCAAGACTTGGAAGAGAGCTCGGGTATTTTGAGATGTGGTTCACATCTACAGCTTAGGGAACTATCTAAATTTCCTCAGAGCTCTAGAATGTGATGAGTAACTTATACAATTATATACCATCCCAATTGGCTTTCAACCTATTGTAAGTGTATAGATATAGTTACAATAAGATATGTATATGTATGCATGTATATATCAACTATATTTATGTCAGATTCGTAATGCAATATGTATCAGCATGGCATAGTGGGTAGAATGAGTCTCAGAATCTGTAACTCAGGAATAATTGAGTTCAAATCCTGACTGTGTGACGCTAGTCAAATCACTTAGCCTCTTAGTAGCCCCAGATGACTTTCCCAAACCTTAATCTGCATTGGTAAAGGTAGTTTTCTCATTTGGAATAACAGGAACCAATGAAAATAAATATTACCAAAGATAGACAGACAGACAAACAGATAGAAAGAAAGAAAGAAAGAAAGAAAGAAAGAAAGAAAGAAAGAAAGAAAGAAAGATAGATAGATAGATAGATAGATAGATAGATAGATAGATAGATAGATAGATAGATAGATAGATAATATATTTGTTGAATGGAATTGAAATCTGAATGTATGTATGTATTAAAAATATCATAACATGACAATCAACTTCCTCAATTTTGCTCCAAAATTCCCTGGACATTCTCACTGAAAGTATGTATAGAACATGATAATTGGAAGGGATGTGTAAAAGTGTTGTCCTATAGCAACTTTTACAAGTGGTTATCCAGCTTTTAGTTTAAGACTTTTAATGAGAGGGAACCCACTAACTTCCACTAATTTATACTACTTACCAAGCAGCCTTTTCTAATTTAGATGGTACCATTTGTTCAGAAGCTTTCCTTTCACAAAACCCAAATCTGCCTCTGTTTTAAACTTCCTAGCTGTTGCTCCTAGTGGGGCAGCTAGATGGCACAGTGGATAGAGTGCCAGGCCTAGAGTCAAGAAGACTCCTCTTCCTGAGCTCAATCTGGCCCTGACTACTTACTGAGCGTGTGACCCTGGGTAAGTCACTTAGCTCTGTTCACCTGACTTTTCCTATCTGTAAAATGGGCTGGGGAAGGAGATGGCAAACCACTCTAGTGTCTCCACCAAGAATAATCTAAATGGGGTCATGGGGAATCAGATATGACTGAAAAATAACCAAAGCAACAACCAAGCAATACTCCCAGTGTTAATCTTTAGGAGCAAAAGAAACAAATCTAATCCCTTTTCCATTTCACCAGCTTTCAAATGCTTGAAGGCCTCCTCCCTATCCCCAAATCCCAAATCCCCTGGGATCAGAATTTCTGTGTTCTATCAATATATGTCAAGCACAAAGGTGTTTCTGAACAAATTATTTGGTAATCATTGATCTAGACTAGGGATTCTTAAACTAAGACCTAATTTTTTTATAACTATTTCAATGTGATTGGTTTCCTTTGTAATCAATCCTATGTAGTTTATTTTATGCATTCAGAAATATTATTCTGAAAAGAGTCCATAAACTTCACCAGGCTTCCAAAAAGGCACATTATACTCACACACCTTCATGAGAGTGCACACAAACATACATAGATGAACACACTTAAAAACCATGCCAAATAGAAATAGAAGAGTCCTACCAAATTCCTCTTATGCACAAATACCTAAATCAGGAAGAACTAAAGCACAGGAAGGAAATTATAGGTCAATTTCACTAATGAATATTGATGCAAATTTTTTAAATAAAATTACAGCAACATATCACAAAGATCACACACTATGGCCAGGTGGGATGGTTTAATACTAGGAAAGCTATCAGTATAATTGACCATACCAATAACAAAACCAACAGAAATCATATGATTATCTCAATAGATGATGGAAAAGTCATTGACAAAATACAGCACTCATTCCTAATAAAAACACTAGGGAGCCCAGGAATAAATGGAGCTTGCCTTAAAATGATAAGTAATATTTATCTAAAACCATCAGCAAGCATTAACAGTAATGGGGATAAACTAGAAGTCTTCCCAAAACAATCAGGGATGAAGCATTACCTCTATTATTTAATATTGTACTAAAAATGTTGCCTATAACAACAAGAGAAGAAAAAGAAATGAAAGGAATTAGAAAAGGCAATGAGGAAACAAAACTATCACTCTTTACAGATGATATGATACTATATTTAATATTTAGAAAATCCTAGAGAATCAACTATGAAAATATTTTAAGTTATTAATAACTTTAGCAAAGTTGCAGGATAAAAAATAAAGTCACATAATTCATTAGCATTTCTATATATTACCAATAAATCCAGCAGCAAGAGATAAATTCCAATTAAAATTATAATAAATATAAAATACTTGAGAGTGTATCTGCCAAGAGAAATCCAGGAACTCCATGAATACAATTATAAAACATTTTTCATACAAATAAAATCAGTTCTAAACAACTGAAAAAATATTAATTGCTCATGGGTAGGCCAAGTCAATATAATAAAAATGACAATTTTTTCAAAAAAATCCATTTTTTTCTGTGCTATACGAATCAAACTATCAAAAAACTTATTTTACAGAGCTAGAAAAAATAATAGCAAAATTCATCTGGAAGAACAAAAGCTCAAGGATATCAAGGGAATCAATGAAAAAAAATGTGAAAATCATCTAGCTATACCAGATCTCAAATTCTATGTTATCAAAGTAATCTAACGCTAGATAGAGTGGTGGATAAGTGGAATATGTTAGATACAAATTGCATTATAGTAAATGACTATAGTAATCTAGTATATGATAAAATCTAAGAGGCAGGCTGTTGGAACAAAAACTCATTATTTGAAGAAAACTGGAAAACAGTGTGGCAGAAACTAGGTATAGACCAATACCTCATGCTGTATATCAAAATAAGGTCAAAATGGTACATGATTTAGATCTAAAGGGTGATATCATAAGCAAATTGAGAACATGCAAAGCAAAAGTTTATCTGCCAGATTTGTGGATAAAGGAAGAATTTAGTTCCAAAGAAGATACAGAAAGCATTACAAAAATGTAAAATAGATAATTTTGATTATATCAAATTAGAAAGGTTTTTGCAGAAACAAAACCAGTGCAATCAAAATTATAAGGAAAGCAGAAAACTGAGGGGGGAATTTTGCAACAGGTATCTCTGACAAAAATTTCATTTCTCAAATATATAGAGAACAGAGTCAAATTTATAAAAATACAAGTCATTCCTCAATTGATAAATGGTCAAAGGATATGAATGGCACTTTTCACAGAATCAAAGCTATTGATAGTCGTATGAAAAATGCTCTGAATTACTATTGATTAGAGAAATGCAAATTAAAATGACACTGAGATGCCATCTCACACCTATCAGATTGTTAATATGACAAAAAAGGAAAATGTTGGATGTTGGAAGAAATGTGGGAAAACTGAAACACTAATACACTATTGGTGGGGTTGAAAATTGATCCAACTATTTTGGAGAACAATGGAACTATGCACAAAAGAAAATCAAACTGTGGATAACCTTTGATTCAGCAATAGCACTGCTAGGTCTCTATCCCAAAGACATCAAAAAAAGAAAAAAGGAACTATTTGTACAAAAATATTCATAGCAGTTCGTTTTGTGATGGCTAATAATTGGACATCAAAGAGATGCCCAGCAATTAAGGAATGGCTAAACAAGCTGTGGTATATGATTGCAATTGAATAATACTGTGCTATAGGAAATGACAAGCAGGATGATTTCAGAAAAACCGGGAAAGGCTTATGTGAACTGATGCATAATGAAGAGAACAGAACCAGGAGAACATGATACATGGTGACAATATTGTTTGATGAAGAATTGTGAATGATTTAGTTATTCTCAGCAATACAATGATCCAAGATAATCCCAAAGAATTAATGATGAAACATGCTATATGCCTCCAGAGAAGAACTGATATTGTTTGCATACAGACTGAAGCATGTTCTTTTTCACTTCATTTTTTTCTTTTATTTGTACAAAACATTCTTGTACAAAATGACTAATATGTAAATGTTTTGATTGATTGTACATGTATAACCTATATCTAATTGCTTACCATTTCAAGAAGAGGGAAGGGGAAATAGGGAGGGAAGAAAGGATAGAACTTAGAATTCAAATTTTTAAATAAAAAAATGTATGTTTAAAAAACAAATGGAGGTGAATAAACAGTGCAATAAACAAGTCAGTAAACTGTGGGCCACATAGTGACTTAAAAAATGACACATTGATATTCTCTATATTTTATTGTATTTTTTATTTGTTTTCTTAAATACTTCCTAATAACATTTTAATTTGTTTCAAACCACGATCAGGAATGTTATAGGTTGCATACTACCCAAGGGCCATGCGTTTCACATCTCTAGTCTAGATTATGGTATGATTCAGGATAATATAGACATACATTTTTTTATTGCACTTTGCTTTTTTTATTTTTAACAAATTGAAGATTTGTGGCAACTCTGAGTCAAGCAAATCTATCAGTGCCATTTTTCAACAGCATGTACTCACATTGTGTCTCTGTGTTGCATTTTGGTAGTCCTTCCAATATTTCAAACTTTTTATTCTTGTAGCTGTTACAGTAATCTGTGTTCAGTGATATTTGATGTTCCTGTTGTAATCATTTGGGGGCACCACAATCTACACCTACGTGATACAGTGAATATAATCAATAAATTGTGTGTGTGTTCTGACTGCTCCACTAACTTGCCATCCCCATCTGTTTCCCTCTCTTTGGGCCTCTTAACTCTCTGAGAAACAACAATATTAAAATTAGGCCAATTAATAACTCTACATTGGTCTCTAAGTGTTCAAGTGAAGGGAAGAGTTCATGGATGAGGCAAACTTCATTGTTGACTTATTTTAACAGTCAGTTGCAGCAGTCAGCATCAGTAACCACCACCCTGATCAATCAGCAACTATTGTTATGGAGGCAGGGCCCTCCAACCAGAGAAAAGGTTATGACTCCCTGAAGACTCAGATGATGGTTAGCATTTTTTACCAATAAAGTATTTATTTAATTAAGGTATATGCATTTTTGGACATAACACTATTGCACCCTTGATAGACTATAGTTTAGTGCAAGCGTAACTTTTACGTGCACTGGGAAACAAAAAAGTTTATGTGATTTGCTTTATTTCAATATTTGCATTATTGTGGTAGTCTGGAACTGAATCTTCAGTTATCTCCAAGGAATGCCTGTATTAAGATGATATTTATTTCAGATAATTAATTGAATCTCATCAACGTGGATATTCTTGCCAGTTACGTAAATTGTAACCTGCTTTTGCCTGCCCACCCTATTTGACTTTTCTCTCCTTCCTCCCCCTGATTCAGCAAAAGGGATCCATCAAAAAATAGTGCTGGGAACTTCCTTCAATTTTTCTTGATATTGGGGAGATTATAGGTGAGCACATGGGCTATTCAGTTATCCTATATTCTCACCATAATACCAGCTTCTGTGCTTTTTCAATCATAGAGTCAGGGGTAGAGATAGGGATAAGGGTAAGACTAGATCTGTGATTTCAACAATAGAGATCTCATACATATTCATTCCCCCCAAAAAGAAAGAAAATCAAAACAAAAGAAAAATTATTGGAAAAAGTAGCTAGTTATATGTTTGAGGTTCCCAGTTTAACTAATAGTTAATAGTACTATTCAACTACAAAAAAAATTACAGTCAAGCAGCTGGGAAAGCTAAGATTATAATTTATAGTTTTGTTTTGCTACTGAAATGGAACTTTCAGACAACTGTCATATCTCTTACTGTTGCTCCCATTCTGGTTTGGGACAAAATCAATGTGATGTTATTATATGCCCTGAATTTTCTGTTTTCCTAAAGAATCTTCCTTTTAAAAAAAATTGATATCTAGGCAGCTAGAGATAGTATGTTTTCAATGCGGAGATTTTTATTTTCCCATGAGTTTGATCAAGTTGCATGAAGGTAACTAAGAAAGGAAACAGCTATGTAAAGTAGACTTGCCCAAAATATTAAATAACACATTCATCTTATGAGCCAGTTCCATATGATCACAGTCTTTAATATTAGTATTGAAAATTTTGTCATCTTGAGTCATCAATGCTTCCTGAACAAAAATCTAGTATTATTCATGATTACACACACATACACACACACACATACACACACATACACAAATATGTATATAGAGGACTCAGGCAAAAAAATGTGAATCAAATATCCACCAAAAAGTGGATAAGATATAGTAGTGTACAACAGCCGAGATCACATCTTTTTTTCATATCTAATTCTTAAATGACAATATCATCATCACCTTGATTGATCAGTTCTACCACACTGCTATGACTGCATCACCCCCTCCCTGTCTTCTTATCCACTAAACCCCTTCCAATTCTCTGGGACTATTCTTTACTACAGGAAGCTGTCTTGTAATTCTTTATGTGTTATGATAAAAAAAATCATTATAACATTTATTAATGAAAGAAACAAGCATTTATTAAGAATTTGATTTGTACTACTTAACAAATATTATCTTATTTTGCCCTAACGACCAGGGGATTTGAAGGGATTGGAATAGCAAGTGGTGGTGGGGGGAATTGAGCAAACCACACTGACTTCATCTTGTGACTCAATTCTGCGGCTAGCTCTGTTCCCTTTCTAGTCAGTTAAGGGTCTAATCCAACTGTCTTGCGAGAGAACTTTATTCAATTGTGGGAATTAGGAGAAAACCTTAATGTATTGTTTGAACCTGGCCCTGCATGACTGTGAAGCTGGACAACCTCTACCTGCTGTTTAGAGACCCTTAACTAGAGATCTAGGTTATGCTGACCAGAAACCCAGTCAGTTCCTAAGATTGATGCAAGAATTTTTCTTGTAATTGTGTATCTCAAGCAACCCACGTGTCTTTTCTGAATACATGACTCATACTGGTCAATAAGTTATTATTTCCATGTTCCTTTGATTGTTTGCAGATACTTCGGAGGGAGACGCTTTTTTTTCTGAATTCGGGGAATTGTACCTGTTTGCTCTCCCCCTCCCAACTTGGAAAGTCTCCAATGTTTCATCCAATTAGAAATCAGATAACCTATATATTGTTTCTTTTTAATTAATTGCCCTTATTTGATTGTTTTTAATGCATAAAAGTCTATACTAAGGGTTAAACCCTCAACTTCAGAAGGGACCTGCTCCTGATTTGTTAGGAAGTTGTCATGCACTGCTCATAAATTGAAATACTTGGAAGCTTGAACTTTCGTTTCCTCATTCATTTCATCTTTCATCCACAATACAACTCTCAGAGGTAAATACTATTATAGTATCCCTATTTTATAGTTAAAGAAACTAGACTGTGGTTCAGTAATTTATCTAGAAAGACTCTGAGGCTAAATTTGAACTCAGGTCTTCCTAATATCAGTCTTAGTATTCTACCCATGGAAGAACTGAACTCAGGTTCTGTCCATGACACATAGTTATGTGGCATTTTCTAAAGAATAGAGATTGAATAAACATGAACTAATGAACTTCGTAACAGAAAAACACCTTAGAAACCACCTAGTTCTACCTATCATTTAATATGACATTCAATATAAATCATTTGAGAATGCATCTCAAGTAATATTTCAAAAAAACTTTTGAAAGGTAATATGAAAATACACAAAATGTGATAATATGAGGCATGAAATAATAATACATAAATATTTTCCTCTTGGATTTCCAAATCAACATTCGAACTTAAGAGCAGTACAATTATTTCTGTAATTCTCAGAAAATGTATCTCCACTAAACATCAAGACAATTCCCTGTAATTGTTGGGATTTGCTGATTTTTTAAAATATATACACTAGCATTTGTAACTCAGAGTGTATATATCAGTGTATATAGACTAGTTGGTATATAGGTCAAAATTTTAATTTGCATAATTTTAAGTTTTTAAGTAGGGTTTTAATAGTTTCACAGTTAACATGTAACACAGTTGACAGAATGTTCGATTTGTATTCAGGAAGAAATGAGTTAAAATTGATCCTCAAACACATACTAGTTGTGTGAATCTGAGCAAGTCAATCTCCACAATCTGCTTCAGTTTCCTCATCTGTAAAACATAAATCTGTAAAAGGGGACAATATAGCATCTATTTCACTGGGTTTTGTGAGACTTGAAGGATAATATTTGCAAAACTTTCTACAGAACTTAAAGCATTTTGTAAATATTAACTATTGTACCTATAATAATTAACATAATACTACTGTTTTAAATAGAGAAAATATATGACTGAAAACATATGACAGAAGGAAATAGAAAGAGGACCCTGGGTAGATATTGTCTTAATCAAATGTGGGCTGTTGGTACAGTAGATTTTGAACTAAAAGACATTTTATTACTTCTTATTTGTGGATGCCTAAAATCATAGATACACGAAGAAAAGAAAGCATGTAAAATCAAGTAACTGACAATTCACTAGATTCAATAAACATTTATTAAGTGACTGCTATGTTTAAGATACTGTGCTGACAGAAAAAGAAATGATTATTTCCTTTAAGTGATTCACCTTTGACAGGACAGGTAATCCAGAATAGTATTCTATCAAAAATGGTAGGAAGTAGGATAGCAAAACACCGCATTTTAGCATGACTGACTAGAAAAGCAGTTTTCCATTCTTCTGATAGGACTTGGCTACCAAATCAGACTATGTAGTCATCTTTGCCTTATTTGTTATTAGCCCTGGAAACAAAATAATATAGTTGTAGCATAGATGGTAAGAGTCAGAAAGAACAGGGTTCAAATCTTTTCTCTGACACTAATAGTGTGACCGTGAGGAAGTCACTTAACCCCTCTGAGTCCTAAGAAATTTTCTAACATGTATCTACTAAATTATGAATGAATTTTGCTCTGATCAGAGTTGGTAGAGGGAGTTCTCATACCAGTGAAATAAAATATCTTTTTTGGCATAATAATAAAGAATCATGTATAGCCTTAAGTGAAATTCACTGAAGTGAAATGACATTGTGAAAAATTAAATTAGGTAGATATCAGCAAACGAAGCTCAAGTTCTAGTTCTGTCAGTTACCAACTGTGGGTAAATTACCGATTCTGTTTGTGTCTAAGTTTTCTCATCTCTAAACTGGGAGGGTGGACTAAATGGATTGGTTGAACTGTTTGAATACTTGTGTAATGGTCATTTAAATGGGAAAATCCTTCCTATTCATTAATAGGCCCATGTGACCTGCTTAAATTACATGGAAGCCTAAGTTGTATGTGGTGGAAAGAGCTTACTATAAAGTGGAACAGGAAGGGTGGAGCAGAACTGGGAGGAAGCTGGTGAGAGCAGTGAGGGCAGAGGATAGGATACAGGAAAGCAGATACAGGTAGTCTTGTGAATGTTTGCTTGTGGAAAGGCCCCGGCATGGGGGAAAGGGGGAAGGCTTGGGAATGGCTTTGTCCCCTGCAGTGATAATGTATAGTGACTTCTTAGTTACTATGATGGATTTGGCTTTCTGGTGCCTGAATAAATGTTTTTCTTCTGCTTTCTATATGATGAGTCTATTAAACTTTGTGATTCAGAACTACACAGGCATATTCATAGTCATCCTCAGGGCTGTGAATATTGCCTGGGAAATACAACCTGTTAATGCAATTCTGTGGTTCTGAAACAAGCAACAAGCTTCCATATTAGGAAGGTCATGGGTGCTGGGCAGGGGGAACATTGTGTCTACAGGAATGGACGATAAAAGAAAAACTGTACCCGAAATGGTTACTTAATGCCCTAGATTGATTCCATTTTCTCTGAAAGTAGGCAATTTTAGGCTTAATTTCTAAAAGGTAGGTATTGAATGAAATGACCTTTAAGGTCCTTTATTTAGTTTAAATATATGTGCATACACACATATTTGTTTATATATTTATATATATATAGGCATGCACATATATGCATATGTATTATGTAAATGCATACATACATATATGTGTGTATGCATATTTGTAGTACAGAAGTGTTAATTAACTATACCTATTTCCTATCATGTTGTTGTCTCACTACACGCTGTGGGGAAGGAAGAAAAATTCTACCCTATGCAAAAGCATGTGAAATGTTATTCCTTATCCATAAATGAAGAGAAAAAAGCCAACTGTGTATCTGTAAAACATTGTAAATGCCTTGATAAAAAGCTACTATATACGTAAATGCACTTGACATAAATGCTAAAATCATCCTGGAAAACCTACAATTTCAGTTTTACATAGAAACTAGAGGTGTGAAAACAGCCTTTTATTCTTAATTCACCTCATTTACCCTATCTCTTTTCTCCCTTCCAACTTTTTCCCCTATATTTATCTCTTTTAGTCCTTCTCCTTCATTCTATCACCCTTTTCTCCTCACTCTGCACCCACTTGTCTTTGCTTTCCTAACTCCACAGAATCACAGAACTTACACTTGGAAGTGACCTCAGCAATCATTCAGTCAAGCTTATAAGTATGAGAAATACCCAACATAACACATATGACAAGTGATAATCCAGCCTATGCTTGAAGACCTCCAAGGAGGGGTATCCACCAGTAATTGAAGATGCACATTTGACTTTTAGGTTAATCTAACTGTTGAGAAGTTTTTCCTGACATCGAGCCTCAGTTTGTTCCCTTTGCAATTACTTTCCATTCTGCTTTGGAGCCCAACAGAGCCTCCCACTACTATCCATAGAAGGACTACATGGAAGGAATTCTGAGACTTGGGGCTCCCTCCGTGTAGGACTGACAATAAAGAGAGCAACAACCGCATCACCAATGGTTACCACCATTGCCAATGCAATCCTGTTCTCTTGTCTTGTGTCCTCCTGATAGTAGATAATATTTTCTCTTCCCGTGACATTAATTGTTCAATGAAAGCCTTGTCAGTGATCGTCAGAGCTTTTGCACATAATAATGGAACATCCTACAGTAAAATAGAACTAGAGTCCTATGGAGTCCTAAAGTTGTTCTCTGTCTTTCCTTCTTCTCTTCCTTTTTGATATCTATTCCTTTTTTCTTCATTTTTTTAAACTCTTCTTCCTCCACTTTTTTATATTTCTTCCTGCCCTCTTTTCTGTCTCCATTCCCTCTTTTGCTTATTTATAATATAGGGATAATAATAGTACCTTCCTCCCAGGGTTTTTGTGAGCATCAAATGAGATGATATTTGTAAAGCAATTTGAAAACCCTAAAGTACATAAAGTCTACTGTTATCATCATCATCATCATGTACCACATAAAAACAAAATAATTCATGATAGGTATACAAGAGGTATAAAACATTGATTTGTGAGTTCTAAGGTATGACAGGACTAATATTTACCAATATTACCCTAATTCAGCTTCTTTCCCCCCACCCCACCCCTGCAACAAGGTAAGTTCAGGTCCTTCTTCCTTCCCTTTTTCAATTAGCTTCCCTAAAGGAGACAAAATTGTCCTCAAGAATGGATTAACTTCAACTTTCCTAATGCAGTTTCCTATACATCTAAGTGTATAAAAATTCCAATTATGGGCAAATAGACCCTGTGGGCTTGGTAGATTTCTGGAAGACCAAGTGATTCACCAAATCCTGCCTTAATGATGAAATAGATGCCTTTCCATATGGAACCAAGGAACGTCACATCTAGAGAGGCCAAGTGTCACTGTATTCCTGTCCCATATGATTCCTATGTTAGGGCAAAGTAAACCTTCTTTTGTTACATGTGCCACATTTCATCCCAATATTGAACTTTGAACTAAGACTGCTGAAATTTCAGCTGCCTCTAACATAAAGTGAAGAGGGATATCATTACTGACTATGGTATTAGAGAAGGTTTCTTGTCCAAGGTAGAAATTCAGATTGGTTTAAAAGGATGAGTAGGACTTTGACACCTGGCAGAGAAAGACATCCCAGACATAATGAAAAGTGTGAACAAAGTCAGTCAGTTAGTCAACTGGCATTGACAAAGATTGTAAATGGAATGGGAAATGATGAGAAATGTATAGCAGATAATGAACACTCCATTTTAGGATACAGAGTACTTGTAGGAAAGTAGTCTGGGATATAGTTGGAAAGGTAGAGGGAATAGTTTTGTCAGCTGTAAAATAAAGGGGTTAGGGGAAATAAAACAATCTCTATGCTTCCTTACATCTCTAAATTTTAGGATCCTAGGAACAAGCCTAGAAAGGGCCATGAATGCCAGGTTAAGAAATTTGGATTTTATTCAATATACATTAGGCAATTATTTAAGGATTATTGAATAAATATTAAAGATGATTTAGAGAAGAGATAAATTAGGAGAAAAAAATCTGTTAGAAAGTTTTAGGGTTTTGTCTTTGTTGTTTGTCAGATTCTATATGGGTATGATGATGGCCTGAATTAGAATAGTGACAGTAGAAATAAAGAGTAGGAGATGACTGTGAGAGATACTGTGAAGGCAGAATCTATATGACTTTGGCTACTGATTGCCTGTATAAAATGAAAGAGGAGAAAGTAAAAAAAAAATACAAAGGTTTCAAACTCAGAAAATTGAATGAATGGTGCTACTGCAAAACAAGTTGACCTCAATTAGTATATATTTTATAACAATTTTAGTTTATTGAAGGAAAAGTAGGAGTTTAATAATGAGAGAATTTAGAAAAAATGAAACCACTGCTGAAAAGAAATTGATTGACATGTAAATTATTTGTTATATGTTTATTGTTCATTCTTTGTTTTGAAAGAAGACCAATGATATCACAGAGTGATGTCTTGACTTACATGCGACTTGGATGTAAGTGAAGCAGAACTGCACGAAGTTGTCAGTATTATGCTCTCCTCCAGCATCACTGAGGTCCAGAAGCCTGGTAATGATCTGGGATGCAGCAGATGGAGTCTTCAGTGTCTTGAAGTCTTCCTCACCATTGGAATTGTTCTCATTCTCCCATTCTACTGGGGGATGTCTTCACATACTTGGGATTTAATATATACTGAGAATATTGCACAGGAGGAGGGAATAGAAAATTTGGATAGAAGTTTCACAAAAGTTCACACCAAGGCTATAAAAATGGTCCCATTCTTCAAAAAACACAATCTCCTTTGAGAGATGAAACATACACTCATAAAACAAAGAAATAAGTGCTTAACGATTGGTACCAATTATTAGTACAAAAAGGATACAAAAAAGAGAAAGACTGGAAAGGAATAATTGAAGATGGGACAGGAGCTGAACCTTGAATGATGGGTAAGATTTTAATTGGCAGAATGGAGGTGGAATAGGGAGGTGTGGAAAACAATGTATGATCAATATTTTACTTAAAAACGTTTTTACTATATTATTTAAAGGATAGAATGTTGGTGGTTGTCTTTCGTTCTTGAGAAGACCAAAATGATATCACTGTGCTACAGTCAAGTTTGAAGATGTCTGACTGTGGTTGATCAGACTAATACGAGCTCAGAATGTTCTGCCACAGGTCAGGAACAAATAGTCTGTGTGAATATTTGGGGTGGATACTCTAAATTTGTGCAGCCTGAGTTTCCTTTGAGCTGTTTAAATTCTGCATTGCTCATCAAGCACAGCATCTTCTCTTACATGGGCATGCCATGCTGAGCAGTCCTGTGCCAGTGTCTCCCATTTCACACAACCAATTCCAGAGTTCTTAAGTGAGACCTTGAGAGTGTCTCTGTATCACTTCTTCTGACCACCATGTAAATCTTGTCCTGTGTGAGTTCTCCATAAAATAGTCTTTTCGGCAAGCACACATTTTGCATTCAAACAACATGGTCAGCCCATCGGAGTTGTGCTCTCTGAAGCAGAGTTTGAATGCTTGGCATTTTAGTCCGGATAAGAACCTCGGTGTCTAGTACCTAATTCTGCTAGATAATCTTCAAAATCTCCTAAGACAATTCAAATAGAAATTGTCAAGTGCTTTCAATGAGGATGATCACAACATCAAGGTCAGCTGCTGCACTAATGGTAAATTCTTCAGCTTGAAAAGTTGACCACAGTGGAAGGAGTGTTGGTGCATGATTTTCTCTTTGCTGATGATTGTGCTCTTAATGAAGCATCTGAAGCTGAGATGCACCAAAGGATGGATCGATTCTCTGCTACTTGTGCTAATTTTGACCTAACAATTACCACCCAAGAAAACACAGGTGCTCCATCAGCCACCACCACACCATCCATACGTGGAACTATTGGTTATAGCAAATGGAGAAGTTTTGAATGCTGTGGATAAATTCCCTTACCTTGGCAGTGTACTTTCCAGAGATGTACACATGGATAATGAGGTTGACACACACAATGCCAGAGTTCTAGCTCAGTGTTTCAGAGGTTCCTAAGGAAAGTATGGGAGAAAAGTATTAGACTGACTACCAGACTGAAGGTCTCGAGAGCTATTGTGCAGACCTCATTGTTGTATGCCTGTGAAACCTGGACGGTATGCCAGTACCATGCCAGGAAACCTAAAGGAAAGAGTACATAATACATAAATATTCAATAAATTCTGGACCTTATTTATAACTTAGATGATCCCTGTTTCACAGTGAAACAGACAAAGCTATTTGGAGACCTTATAACTTTTGTTCTGGGTTGCAGGGACAACTCAGCAAAAGATATGCCTTCATTAGAAGAGGCTTTAGTGTATATCCAAGATAAATACATTACTCAGTATGTTTGTAAGTGTAATTATATGTTAATACCTTTAGAGGAGAACATTGGTTATTTATAAGTTTTCTCAGTCTACTGGGAATGATTGTTTGTAAACATTTGTTCTCCCTTTAAAAAAAAAATTTCCATGATGTTTTGGGTCCTTTCTTTAATCCTTTCCTAGCTGTATTTGGAAGACCTCCAGCTAGCACAGATGACTAAGAAACAATACAGTACTTCCAAAATACATTAACGTGAACTAAAATATGGAAGTCAGAAACAACACGCAACTATCATGAAGCCATTTTCCCCAGCTTTTCTTGATAAAAACTTCATTTTCCCTTCTGTAATTTCATGAGGTTTGGCAATAAACCTTCTAGAGTTATAAGGCTGAGAAATATCACCTGTGTGCCCACATTCTATATTCAAATGCTGTTTTTTGTGTGTAGTTTGTTGCCAATGCTTGCATTTCAGCTCAATTCAAACATTTATTGAGCACCTAATCTATGTAGAACACTATGCTAGGTGTTGGAATATAAACACAGTTCAAGCAATATCATCCCATGATATTTAGTCTTGTAAGTTTGTAGCATGTATTTTCATAATGACTTATTTAGACATCTCTATAATACGTACATGAAAGCCAGCATGGTATGGTTGAAAGAATATTAGAAGATGTGGATTCAAGTCCTAGCTCTCACAGCTACCTCCAGAGGAGTCACATGGAAAGAACAGTTAGCTGTATCTGTGTTGATTTGGTAATATAAATAGAAGCAATAACTGGCAAAATAGATTACCTCTCTGAGCCTTGTTTTCCATATATCTGAATTGGGAATGATATTATAGCTGTTTTGAGCAGCATAGGATTTTAGGTCTGGAATTGCATGGAGCCTTAGACACCGTCCAGTTCACATCCTTCATTTGGCAGATAAGACAAAAAGTAAGTATTTAAGACACTACTATGTACCATGAAGCATACTAAGCACTAGGAGCACAAGAACAAAAACAAGAGTCCTTAATTTCAAGGAACTTCTATTTTCTATAGGAAGTTTACATTCTAACAGATGAGTAAATTGAGGCACAGAGAAGTTGAGTGATTTGTGTGAGGTCACAGAAATAACGAGTAGAAGATTCTGAATTCATTCTCATATTCCCAGACCAGTTTTTGGGGTTGGTTTTTTTTGGGGTGGGGGGGAACAGTTCAGGGGTTTCTGAGATAAATTGTCTCTTCATTGAATATGAAGCTATGTGAAATGCTGAAAATCTTAAAAGATTGTATGAAAAATGTCCTATTCTATGAACTATAATTTAAGGATCTCTAATTTTGCTAGTAGAAATATTCCTTCCACTGAGGCACATTTCCCTTCTTCTGTAACTTAATAGTTAAAATGCTTGTGGCCAAAAATTTAATCACCCTGTAGAAAGCTTTGTAATGAGCACGTTTGAACTTAAGTAATCTGGTTTTTAGATAATCTATCAATCAGCAGGGCTTAATACATGTCTCCCATGTGCCTGGAACTGTGCTAGGTGCTAGAAAAAGTAGAATAGTTGCTACTTTCAAGAAGCTTGCATTTTATCAAGGGACAAAATATGTATATAGATCAGTAGGAAAAAGATATGCTCTGAGGAAGGGTTTCC
The DNA here is from genome assembly GCA_023548195.1 of Bettongia penicillata ogilbyi. Taxonomy (NCBI): domain Eukaryota; kingdom Metazoa; phylum Chordata; class Mammalia; order Diprotodontia; family Potoroidae; genus Bettongia; species Bettongia penicillata. Next base: position 3,897,597 of record JAJHZJ010000569.1, read on the forward strand.
ACCCTTTCACTTCAATTAAGTCATCAAAGGAGGCCTAGAATATGATCGTAAAGTATAAAGTAGGAATGAAGGAATTTTCCTGTAACACCATTGCACATAATTAGGTTTTAATGTATAAACAAGATCCATGTACAGTGTGTGTGATCTATTTATAAGGTACAGACCTCTCTTATTGAGGCAAGAAAAAAAGTAATGCGATTGGCTAAGAGAATTAGTCATGCCCCTTGAGACTACATATAACAACAGCAAACCAGTTTATGAGTTAAGGATTTATAGCCTTGAGAGAACTTTGTGGAGAAAGCTCCCTTCACTTATACAAGACAGCAAGAAAGAATGAGAGGAACTTTCTTTCTCCATCCTCCCATGACCACATCATCAGAGATGTTGGACCAGTAGGAAACAATGCATCCAACTGGGAGCATAGAGAGCATCTAGGATGATGCAGGTGAGGAGAAATACTCATTGAAAGGATGAGGCAGTTTTAGCGAGCATGACTCCTTACAACAGATAGAAGTACCAGGTCTGAATTTGAGAAAGGAATTGGCCAGCTGAATGGCTTTCTTGTGGAAAGTTATATTCAAGGAGGGTTGCATGAGGACTCTTCAGAGAAATAAAGAACTTCTGGTCCAAAGAGCTGTTGGTGACGATTTCTCACATATGTATCCTTCATGTGAATCTCACTACTGTTGTACGGTTTTAGACCACTTTCACATGTACACTAAATATATTTGTAAGAGAGGGCAACCCAGACTTTAGTGTGGGTGTTTTATATGAACTGTTTTCATTATACCATCTTAGAAAAAGCTTTACTAAAAGTTGTTTACCGTCCCATTGTTAATATGAAGCACTCTAGCAGGCACTGATGAACAATAGTAAGGAAAAAAATCCTACATAGTGACCCTCTGGGAACTCAGCCTAATAGTGGGAGTGAAATCCGGAAAAGCATCTCATAGGAGGTGCTCCATGTACAACATAAATAAAAGATAATGATGCAGATTGGGGCACTCTTTCAGCTGAAATTGAAAGAAAACTAGGAATCCTAGTAGCTGAAAGCAAGGATGGAGTTTATTCCAGGCATGAAGGCATGGAGGCAAAGTGTCATGTATAGTTAATAGTAAAGCTAGTTTGGCCAAACAATAAAGCAAATGAAATAGAGAAATGTATAAGGCTAGAAAGATAGGTGGGACAGAATAAGTAGTGCTTTAAATGCCAAACAGAACTTGCACCCCACTATCATTTGCATTTCACAATATAGCATCTAGGACTTTAGTATAAACAAGCATATGTTTATGTATGCTAACACATGTGTACATATGTACCTGTGTGTGCATGCCATATGCACTGCTGGTATACACATAATATATAGGCATGTTATAAGTCAAGTCAATAAGCATTAACAATCCACAGGCAGTGCTGAGGATACAAGGAAAGGTCAAACCAGTTCCTGATTTCTAGGAGCTCATAGTCTGATGAGGGAGACAACAAGCAAATTATGTACAAACGAGATAAATATGTGCTACATGTCAGCTGGAGAAAGGTACTAAGGTGAGGAAGGATAGGGAAAATCTTCTCAGAGAAACTGGAAATTCAACTGGGACTTGAAGGGATCCAGGGACTCCAGAAGGTTGAGATGAGGAAAAAGAATGCCTAGAGGATAGCCCAGAGGATAGCCAAAGAAAATGCCCAGCCTCAGGAGATGGAGCATCTTCTCTGAGAAACAACAAGAAGGTCTGTCTTACTGGATCACAGAGTATGAGGTACAGAATAATATGTAAGAAGACTGGAAAGATAGGAGCAGGCCAGTTTAGGAAGAGTTTTGAATGGCAAACATAGAATTTTATGATTTATTTTATCCTGGATATAATAGAGAACCACCGGAGTGGCCACTGGATAAATAAATGTGTGTGTATATCCACACACATGTGTATGTATAGACACATACATACCCATGTATGTATACACATGCATATCCATGCTTATAGAGAGATATATACACATAGTCATTTTCAAGCATTTATGACCTTATTTGGGATTTTCTTGGCAAAGACACTGGAATGATTTACCATTTACTTCTCCAGCTCATTTTAGAGATGAGGAAACCAAGGCAAACACGGTTAAGTGACTTGCCCAGGGTCACATAACTAGTAAGTATCTGAGGGCATTTTTGAACTCAGAAGATGAGTTTTCCTGATTCCAGGCTTGGTACTCTACCCACTGGGCCACCTAGCTGCCTTCAAACACAGCAACAACAGTAAGTTTGTTAACTCTTAAGTTTTTTAAATCCTGTTATCTCAGAGCCAAGTAAAATCAGTTATTGTTCCTGAAATTCACTGTAAATCCAAATTATTTAGTATAATCATTTATAAACCTGAACATTAAAATCATCTATTATTTCGTATATGTGTGTGTATGTATATATATATGTATATATATACATACACACACATATTCTTAGCAAATTGAGCAGTGATTTCCCCCATATGAACAATAGTAAAATAAAGCTAATTATCACCTCAAAGTTAGCTAAAATTAATCATTCTGTCATGTACTCTCTCCTTTTCTGAATGGTCCAAAAAAGAAGAATTCCAGGTACATTTTTCTTTCATCATTAAAACAAATTTGATCTTTTAAAAATTTCATTTGATTTTGAAAAATCATAGGTGGACAAAAAATGATAAAGAATTCTGATTTTTCTTCAGGGGGATTTAAAAGGTATATTGCATGAGGTTTTTGACATCAATACTGGATTTTTTTTTTAGAATCAATTATATTCAAGAGGGAGGAAGTAATCATAAACATCTCAATCTCATCTGCACATGCTTCCCTTTGTACCCTTTGGTTAGAGGAACAGTACCCCATCTAGTGGAAGATTAAAAACCTAGTGTCTCTTGACTAGCCATGTGAGAAGTCAAGTTTTCTTAGGTCTTCATCACCTCCTAAATGGCTGATGGATTAAATTCCCTGGATCATACTTCATTTCAAGCATATTGTGTTGGGAAAGGTGCTATGTCACACATATATTTCTTATATTAGAATGTGAAAAAGCACTTGAATTTTAGCACAAAGCAATGAAGGAAATGTGGTTCAGGCCAAACATCCTGCTTCACTCTTGCAAAAGGAATGGCCTTCATTTGAGCCATCCTAAACTGTTTACATCTAAAAAGACAACCTACTATAGAGACATGACTTGTTTTAGATAGCAACTAACAATAAGAATAATTCGGTAAATTCACTTATTCGAAACAAAGAATTTTAATTATGGGGTGAAAGGGGTTATTTAAAGTTGTCTGGGTCTTTTTTTGCGAACAATGTTCTTTGTTAAGAACATTACTTAGACTATTCTCAAAGTAGAACTAATTTGATTTTGGGGATTGATGTACTATGGTACACACAACAACAATAGTTGTGTGTTCTATGGTACACATAATAATTTCTATTATATTGGTCTATGATATTATAAGGAGTTAAAGCCAATGAGCTGATGTTAGCCTAGCAGAAAATGAACCAATCAGGCCTGCCAAGGTTTGGAGAGATATTTAGGGATTTTCAAAACCACAAAGATTGTTGGCTTTGACTTCAGATAAGCTTTCTCTCTCCAGCTCATCAAAGCCAAGGACTCAAAACCCTAATGCCTGATAAGTATCTCTCATTATTTTGTTTGTTGCTTATCACAAGAGCAGGTAACTTCACATTTGCATCATTAATAGACCTCTCTCAAAGGATGTTGATATTTCAGTTAGTTTCGAGTGCTCTTAATGTTTCTGCATATTATTAGGGCAGATCTACCTATTCAAATCTGGATACATCTTTTTAAAAACAGATAAATTCATATGTGTGTGTGTAGTGTGTATGCATGTATGCATATATATACACATAAATATATTAAATACATACTCACATGCATACTCCCACACAGATCTGTGTATATATACACAGATAAGTATCTTCATACACAAACTACAAGGCAGCCTTTATCTTAGAATAATCTATTTACATCTGGAAGAGACTTCTGAGGTCACTTAGCCCAACCCTACCCATTAATATTTGAGATCACTTAGACACAAAAAGGTTGTGACTTCCCCAAGGTCAGGTTCAGGATTTGAACATCTTACGATTCTGAATTTACCACTCTTTCAGCTGTATGAAGCTATGACTTCTATCTAAGAAAACTGCCTATCATTTTACTGCGGTAATCGCTGTGTGGTAATCTCTGTTCCAGGTGTTAACTGTGTAATTACAGCCATCATTGAGCTGAGATTAGAGAGGTCAGGAAGAAGACAGGAAGAAAAGGAAAGAAAATAAGGATGTTTTTTAATGGTCTAATGTAACATTTCACATGTGTCGTATATTAAGTAAAATAAAAGACAAATAATCAGTTAGCATCTATTCTGTACAAGTACATTTTTGGGATGGGAGTCAAAGGGAACAAAAAGAAATATAATAAACAGTTCTTACCATTAAGGAGCTTATAATCTAGTTAAAATGGCAAGACTTTAACGCATGAAAAATTAAGCAATAATGAAATTTTAAAATAATAATAGTTAACATTTACATAGCACCTACTCTGTGCCAGACATTTATGTTGTGCTTTACAAATACCTCACTTCAAGATGATAATGTAAATGACATATCTAATATGTAACTGTGAAATAATTCATAGAAAAGAATTTTCACGATATTTAAGAAAAAAGAGAAAGGGAACCACAGCTTCAGTAACCAGTGAAGAGTTTATGGAGAAAGCCAGATAAGACATTGATTTTAAATGACCCAGACTTAGAAACACAATGAAAAGAAAGGAGACATTTAAAAGAATAAAATAAGCACAGAGGTGCAACGCACCCCCCCCTCCACAAATGTTTGGGGGACAGAAAACAAACTGTTTGACTAAAGCACAGGGTTCAGGAAGATGAGTAGTTGATGATAAGGCTAGAAAGAAAGGTTGATGTGTATGGAGGGTTTTAGATTGCTGGTTGAGGAGTTTGGACTTTATCCTTTAGGCAATGAGGAGCTATTGACAATATTTGACCAAGGGTTGACATGATCAGGGCAGTAATTTGAAAAAGCTTCGTGTGCTAGCTTTATTCAGGACAGAATAGAGAAGGAAGAAACTGAGAGAAAAAAGATCACAACAAACTAGTGTGGTAGTCAACACTGTAACAATAAAATATCTACTATGTGCAAAAGCACTGTTTGAGGTGCTGAGGAAACTAAAACAAAAATGAACAGCACCTGAATACATAGTAGTGAGATAATGAAGTCATGAACTAGAGAGCTGGCAGCAGGGATGGAAATGAAAGATTAAATATGCAAATTCTGAAAGGAAAAATCAATGGGACTTGCTAACAGAATAGATTTATGGAACTGGGAGAAGGAGGAATTGTGGAATCTCAGAGGAGAAGTCTAGATAGAACCAAAAATACCCACTACAGTATTGCCATCAGTTGGTCATCCAACCTTTGTTTAAAACCCTCCAGTGAGGGGCACTGATTCCTTCCTGGACCAGCCTATTCCACTTTGGATTACGCCTATTTGTACAAGGGTTTTGTTTTGTTTTAATTGCAAACCTAAAACTGTCTTTTTAAAACTCCACTTATTATTCTTAATTCTATGTCCCTAGGGCAAGGAGAGCAAGTATAATCTCTCTTCTGTGAGACAACCTTTCAAATATTTGAAGATAGCTGCTTCAAATGATGATCAACTAGCATGAATTCATAATGCCTTTCACTTTTCTGGTGGCTTCCTACGGACTCTTTCCACACTATCAATAACTTGAAGATGTTACTCCAAGTATGTTCTGAGCAGGACAACGTAGGACTTTCACCTTTCTAATCCTGGAGTTGTCTCTTGATGAAGCATCAATTTTGGGGTTTCTATAGTGTCCTATTCTTTCATATTGAGCTTGTAACCTATTTACATTCCTCCAAAATTTTTTTCAGATGAATTGCTATGTGACGGCTTCTGTCACCTTGTACTGATGAAGTTGGTTTTTGAACCCAAGTATAAGACTTTACATGTGTGGCTATTATATTGTGTTTAATTAGATCCTACCCAACTTTCTATCCTGATATGACTTATTTTAGATTCTGCTTCCGTCATCAACCCGTTCCTCTCAGCTTTGTGTCATCTGAAAATTTGCTCAGCGTATCAGCAGCTCTGGCTTTATCCTCATCATCTTTGACGTGGATTGTTGCCACAATCTCCAATTTGTCCTCAAATCTCCCTCCTCTATCATCAGTTCATCACATAGTGCCAAAGTATAGATCTTAAATATCACTTCTGTATTCCATAATGTCCAGTAGTTCCTTATTATCTTTAGGGTCAAATATAAACTTCTCTAGCATTGAAAGTCCTTCACAATCTGGCTCCAATACATCCTAGCCTTATTAAATATTGATTACTTATATCTTACTTCCATTTATAACCAAACTGTCATTTTTCTTGTTTCTCACATACAACATTCCATTTCCTTTCTCTGACCTTTTGTGTAGACTCTTCTGCCTTTCATATGCTGCATTTTCGCTTCCACTTCTTAGAATGACTATTTCCTTCTAGAGCTCAGCTGAAATGTCATTTCCTAGATGAAAACTTTACTGATCCCTTGAGGCACTAGGATTTGTTGATGAAATTACCTCATACATCTAATTTTTATTTTGCATATTTTATATATATATATATGAGACAACTAGGTGACACCATGGATAGAGTGCTGAGATGAGAGTCAGGAGGATGTGAGTTCAAATCTAGCCTCAGGCACAAAAGCTGTGTGATCCTAGGTAAGTTCCTTAACCCAGTTGTAACAGCAAGGACCCTGACGTACACAGGACGGCCGGTTGTTCTTAGATCTGCTTTTTTTTAAAGGAAAGCAACTTTTGAGGGGTCAGCAATCTACTTTAATCAAGCACTTATATCATTCACTTAGTTCAGGAGAAAAAGCACCCTGAACTTCTGAAAAAAAACACAAAAAGAGAAATAAAAATTGACAGGGCTTCCAAAGGTCTGATCATAGGCAATACATACATAGTTACCAGAGAAACTCCACCATCTGGCTTTTCAAAGTGGGAGGGAAGGGGGGTCCCTAGCACCTTACCACACAAACCTTCTTCCAAAATCTAAGCCCAGAAGTAAAACCTCACTTCAGAGTATTTATACACTTTTCAGAGTCAGGGGGCACAACCCTGTAGAACCAGTGCCTCATTGGAAATTAACAAAAGGTGTGTGCCTTCCAACAACAAGAACTAAATCTCCCCTAAGCAAGCTTCCTTTAATGAGTAGGCCCATTAATGGGTGGGGAAGATCTTTAACCTCATTAACATTACACCTATTTGCCTTAACTTTCCTTATCTGTAAAATGAGCTGGAGGAGGAGATGGCAAATCAATCTAGTTGTTTTGGCAAGGAAACCCCAAATGGAATTATGAAGAGTTGGATATAATTAAAAATAAATGAACAATAACAGGTATGTACATGTTGTCTTCCCTGGTAGAATGTAAGCTCCTTGAGGGAATGGCTTGCTTTATTTTTCCTTTATGTAATGTGGCTTCATGCATGCCTAGTAAGATGGAGGACCCATAAGGGAGATGGCAATCAACCCATCAATCAATTCGCGTGTGTGTACATGACTGAAATGACTCAACAGCAGCAACAAAGCCATGTGTGAGGTATTAAACAGTGGTGACACAAAGAGGCAAAAGATAGCCCCTGCCCTCAAGGAGGGCATTACATTCTAATGGGGGAGACAGTATGCAAACAAATAAAGCAAGCAATATACAGGAAAAATGGGAAATAATTAAGAGGGAAAGAAGGAAATGCCTGAAGCTGAGAAATGCTTTGTCTTATTCATAGAACAGCCAGGAAGCCAGTTGCACTGCAGGGAGTAAGGTGTAAGAAGACTGGAAAAGTAGGAAGAGAATAGATGATAAAGGACTTTGAATGCCACCAGAGCATTTTGTGTTTGCTCCAGAGGCGACAAGAAACCACTGGGGTTTGTTGAGTAGAGGGGTGGGAGTGATATTATCAGACCAGCACTTTAGGAAAATCCCTTAGAGGCTGAATGGAGGATGGATTGGAGTCAGAATGGATTGAGGCAGGAAGACCCACCAACAGGCTACTGGAATAATCAAGGTATGAGGTGATACAAACCTCCAGTAGAGTGGTGGCAGTGTCAGAAGAGAGAAGGGCATATGGTCAGAAGATGTTGTAAAGGGGGAAAGATGGTGAGATATCCAGGAGGGCTTCTAGATTGTTAGCATGAGGGACTGAAATGAGGGTGCTGCCCTCTATAGTAATAAGGAAGGTAGGAGGGAGGGGAGAGGATTTGGGGGAAAACATAATGAGTTTTCTTTTGTACATTTTGAGTTTAAGATGTCTACTGGACATCCACTTTGAGATGTCTGAAAGAGATGCGAGATTGGAGATCAGCAGAGAGATTGGGACAGGAAATAGTATTGAGAACCATCAGCACAGAGATAATAATTAAATCCATGGAAGCTCGTAAGTTTTAATGATTATTTGAAGATCATAGATAAATGAGTAAAGTGATATAGAGGGAGAAGAAGATGCAGAATAGAACTGTTTCTCAGAGAAGACATTCTGCTTTCCTCTCTCATATGTGCAAGGGAACCTTGTTTCCATTGGCTAAGTGGTTGGGACAGCTTGCATCTTCTACCTCTACCAAAGCAGGACAGTCTGCATCTTTCTTCCTAGTGATGTCCAGGAGGTGAAGGTCTCATTCATAGGCAGCATAAGCACCATGCCCTAAGCTAGGTTAGAAGAAGAGTAGCCTTTTCCTTCTCCCATCAGTCTCTGTAGCCCTGAGAGAAAGGCTTTGGGTTTTGGTCTATGGCTTTTGTCCTTTTTTTGGTTCTAAGTGCAGGTGAAAGAATCCCTGGATCTGAAATCTTAAGGCATGAAGACCTGGGAGCCAGGGTTAGAGGCCAATTTTTTCCCCAGATCAGCAGGGAAGTCCTGAGAAGCCAAGGTTTTAGGACCTGCTGATTCACTGTTAGCAACTATGGAAAATGAGAAAAGCACCAAAAGGCTAGAAAAGGACACTTGTCTTAATTTTTAAAAAAAGCAACGGGATGACATTTGCAAATTATAGTTTATTGAGCTTGATGTTGCTACTGTATGAATTCTAGAAAAGATCATTAAAGAGAAATTAGTAACTATCTAGAAAAGGAATGATTACAGAAAGCCAGCATGCCAGATGGTAGGTCATGCCAAACTAAATTTATTTTATTTTTACAACTAAGCTAGGAGATCCAAAGGGAGGGGGGAATATATATATATATATATAAAATGTATGTATGTATGTATGTATACACACACACACACACATACATATCTTAACCTAAATTCTAACCAAACATCTGACAAATCATCTCAAGCTATTCTTGGAAGACAAATGTAAGCTAGATATAGGCTAGTATAGTAAGATGGATTTAGAATTGGATGAATGGACAGACATGTCTAACTAACTCCTATTTTGCTGAGCTCTCCCACAGACTATAAATGTTGTTATTGTATCTTTCAGAGCCTAATGAATATTGTGGCAAGATGGTGGTTGCAGCTGAAAATGTCTTCCTATGGGGTAGTTTTCCATGTGGAGGCAGGCCCAATGTGTGGATGCATTTTTATCTGTAAGGATCCATGAAAAAAATCTCTGAAGAAGACAGAAAGGAGACAAACAGTTCTTGTTAGAACAACTTTATAATTGTTAAAATATGAAGAAACATTATAAAAAAACCAATATGGTATGAGGAATGAATCTGTTGAAGACAATTTCTTATTGTCATGGCTGAAAACTGGAAACACAATGAAGAAATCATCTTTTTTGGATAAAGTTGTTTTCATAAGTAAAATTTTGCCTACATAGGGAAGGTTTGGAGTAATGTTGGGCTATGGCATTTCTTGAAGCCAAAATATTATAATTAACTATGTTTTTTGATTATTTCATTTCTTGTTTTAATATGTCTACTTATTTAATAGGAAATTAAGGGATTTAATGTATAAAGAAATATTAGAGATACAGGATCACTGAGAGTGGCAGCTCTCAGACCACTGAATGGTGCCCCACCCCCAGGAGCTCACCACAGTGGTGTGGACTTTGTGTTGATGTTCGATCAACTTTAGCCCTACTACAACTCAGAACTCCCATGGTCAAATGATTTACCTGCCTGAGTCTTCTAGTAATAGGGATTATAGGTTAGTGCCACTATGGTATTGTATTGACTGTTTCCTATATTCTGTATTATACATATGAAACATATTTGTACATAGTATATACATGCATATATAATAACACATGAATATATTGTGTTTGAGCAAGTAAACATATGTTGTATATATTGGCATGTATATGCACATATGTGTGTATATGTGTCTGTGTACATGTGTATATTTGGTCTTTCACTCATGTCCACATCTTTGTGACCTCGTTTGGAGTTTTCTTGGGAAGGATGCTGGAATTTTTTTGCCATTTCCTTCTTCAGTTCATTTTACAGATGAGAAAACAGAGGCAAACAGGATAATGTGACTTGCCCAGGATCACACAGATAGTAAGCGTCTGAGGGCAGATTTGAACTCAGAAGAGGAGCCTTTCTGATTCCAGGCCCAGTACTCTATCCCCTGTGCCACCTAGCTGCTCCCAATATATGTGTATATTCATATAAGTATACATATATATCATACATATCTATCAGTGGATGGACTACGGGTTCTGACTGAATTTAAATCCAACATAGATATCATGGCTGTGTTTCCTTGGGCAAATCTTTGTCTACCTTAATTTCTTTCACTGTAAAGTGGGGATTATAATAGTGCCTACTTCCCAGGGTTGTTGTGAGCATCAAACAGGTTATTTGTAAAAGTGCTTAGCACAAATTCCTGGCACATAATAGGTGATTAATATGCTTGTTCCTTTCCCATATGATTTGATATATACATCCAATTAATCTGTTTTGTTTAGCGTGGCAGTCTAGTTTAATAGTGAACTAGCCTTGGAGTCAGGAAGACCTGAGTTCAATCCCCACCTCTGTCAATAGCTGACTTTATGACTTGGCCCAAGTCACTTATCCTCTGTTTGTGTCCTCAGAAAACTCTACAAAACTATAAATCATAGAGAAGATGCCAAAGTGCAATAGTAAGGGGAGCTTCCTCATCCAGGAGTCCCTCATATTGATGAAATTGCAGGTCCAATCTCTGTTTTTGTTAATTACATTAGTACAAATGAAAGGGAATTTGGCTCTGGGATACTTGTGCATCAGCAGCATACACATTTTAAAAAATACTTTTATTGGAATCTTTTACTTTTAAATCACCAAAATATCTGCTAGGATCCTTTCAACAATACCTCCACCCCTGCTGAGAGCCATTCCATGCAAAAAATATAATTCAACTTAAAAAAGAGAAAGAGCAATAATCAGCAAAACCAATCAGTACAGCAAGAAAAAAGTAAAAATCTATGCAATGTTCTACACATCCTACCTCAACAACATACAAATTAATTGATGTGATTATTAAGATCTAGGCCAATTCAGTTTCAAGTCTGAGTCAAAGAAAAAATATTTTATTGTGTATTATGAAATTTCTTTTGGGGGCATTTTGTATCAAATATTTACCTAGAAAGTGGTCTTCAAAATTTTGCCCAAAGGCCAAATCCAACCTATACCACCCTTTTTGTTTACTTAATATGAGCTAAATTTTTTTTGGCTTGTTTTTGTTTTGATTTGTTTTTTGCATTTCAAGGCATGGGTTGGATTTGACCCTTGGGTAGTAGTTTACTAACCCCTGAATCCTAGAGTACTATCCAATTCTTTGCAAAAAGATCAAGAAAAATAAATATATTGATTGGGTCCAAAAATATGTTTCTTTTTCTACATCTCCATCATTTCTTTCATGAGGAGGTCAATATCCTTCTTTATTAGTCCTCTATTATCTTGGTCAGTCATTTAATTAATCAGAGTTCTTAAATCTTTCCCTTATTTTGCTTGTTTTACAATATTGATGTTAGAATGGGATGGGGAAAAAAATGATTGCTGTGAAAGTATAGCTCCAATAGATTCAATGTAGAAGTAAAACAAGACATTCATTCAAGTCACTGAACACTGAATATAAGGTGGTTTCACTTTTACCCAGAAACAGCAAGGATATGCAACAAAGATAAAGTGATACTTAGCTTTTCTGGACATGGTAGCCTCTTCTACAGCTGGAAACCTGACTTGACAACAATGTATGAGTTAGTTACTCATCTGGTCTTCAGAAATCTACTAATTTCAAAGGGCCTAGATTTTTTACGGCTGCATTTTTTAGATGTGGATAGAGCACCAGTGTAGGAGTCAGGAGAACCTGAGTTCAAATCTCACCTCAGACACTTGACACTCACTAGACCTTGGGCAAGTCACTTAACCCCAATTGCCTCATCCTGGGTCATCTCCAGTCCTCCTGATGAATATCTGGTCACTGGATTCAGATGACTCTGGAGGAGAAGTGAGGCTGGTGACCTGCCCAGCCCTCCCTCATTCAAAGCAGTCAAGTGCAAATCATGTCATCATTTCTCTGATGGCATGGTCTTCTTTGTCAGCGAAGGATGAACATACTCCTGGTTGCAAGTTTTGGCTCTTTATCCATTGTAGTATGCTGCCTTTCTATGACTTTTTATAAATGCGTATATTTTTGTCACCAGGCAATTCCATTTTCCATGGAACATATTTATTTTGGCACATAGCCAGTCACTTGCATTATAATGAAGGCTTAAAATCTGTATTGGACAATAAGACACAGGCCTTGGAATTTTCACTTACCTAGGATATATAAAAATATTTTTCAATTGACACCCTTGAATACTAGCATTTGGCTATACATTCAAATTCTTGATCTCAAATTCTGTTTCCCCTTTCTGTTACTCATCTCTTATCCCACATAATCAAAAGAACCTCAAAGGATGGAGAAAGGTAAGTGACAATCTCAATGTTAAGATATTTCCAAATAACATGGTCTCTATTTTATTTCTCCTCAATAGTTATATTTCCTTGATTTCTAAGTAAGTGGACAAAGAAGGAATATCCAGGAAAAAAAAGTATAGTATTGAATTTAGTCTAGAAAAAATGGAGGCTTTTTCACTGGCCGCTTTTGTTACTGTTCTTTTAATTGTACCTGTTCCCAAAGACATTAAGATAGTATTGTGTACAGATTCTCAAGAACACTGATTAGAGAGATTTAAAGCACTTTTTCAGAACCAGTCTTGTAATTGAACATAGTCTCCATGAACTTGGTTCTTAACTCAGATTTAACTCCCCTCTCCCTTCCCCCTGCTATCCCATTGGCTTCCTTTTATCACTTCATTAAATCTAGCCAAATGTTGATTTGATCAATTTCCTGTTTGAGCTGAAGCCAAACTCTTGAAGCTGTTTCAGTATTTTGGTACTAAAACCACAAAATTTCCTTATTATGTTACCACTTTTTAATGCTGTATTGTTTCTGTTTTTCTAATAATAAATGCTGGTGAATTTTTTTTGTATTTGTTATTTAATATCCTCATGTGATTCTGATGCTTTAAATGCAACTAGTTTGCATTGGCAGTGACTAATCCTCAAAACTATTAAACATTTTATAGTAGGAGAAGCACAACAAAGATTTTCAACATGCAAAAACTTTATTTGCTTATTTGACATTTCAATTTCAACTTGTTTTGAAATTTAAAGTTATTAACACTACTGTTATCATCATTCTTAAGATGCTTACAATATCATAGGCTATGAAATTATATAAATCAGAGTTCCTCTTGTCAGTTATATCCTGATAACATGAAACAAAATTTTGTTTGTTATGTCATTTCTCATGCTACAGCCTACTTACTCCCACCACACACATCTCATTGCCCTTTGGGTTATTTGTAATTTTAATTCTTCTAGATTATGGTTCTCTGTGATTCAATGCTATATGGTATCATCAGAAGAATAGTGGTATTTAAATGATGAACTCTTGCAACAGTGAGCAGCTTAGGAGCATTGAAAGCACTATGTAATTTCCCAGCTCTGATACAGCCAGGTCCCATCCCATCATTTAATTCTGAACACAGTTCCTTACCATTCTCTAGTTCCTGTATAATATACAGGAACATAGCCTTGATCAACAAGCTGCCAACCAAAAGGTAGGTTAGTATTGAGGACTTTAGAGCTGAGGACATACTCAGCTCTAATACATAATACATATGACCTAATATATATTGGTCATAGGGAACTTTTTCAGATTCTGATAGGCTTGGGTTCCTTCACTGTAAAATGAGGCTAATTTTAAGCTACCTAGTCAAAAGAATTTCTACTGGGAAAGGCTGGACTCTAAAGGAATAGCCAATGGCATCTAGAGAGGGTGCTCTCTACACTCTGAACTTCCCCAAAACAAGAGAATGGAAAATGACAAAGATAAGATGAGGAGGAAATGGAGAGTCAAGAAGGATGGAGAAAATGTCTCCTGAGCAGTGAACAGCCAGGTCTTAGCATTCTCAATCTAGAAAAAGATATCCTCTGCTTCCATTAGTGATTCCCTCCTGGAACATTTATTTTGATGAAGTACACAGGTTTTCCATGCTCATTCTTTTTTGTTCCATTTAAAAAAATATATTTGAGTTCCAAATTCTCTCTCTCCCTCTAACTCCTCCCTCTCCCGTTGAGGCAATATGATATTCATTACACATGTGAAGTCATGCAAAACATTTTCATAATTAACCATGTTGCAAAAAAAAGTAAAAAAAAAAGTGAAAAATGAATGTTTCAATCAGCACTCAGTTTTCAGTTCTGTTTCTCTCTCTGTCTCTCTGTCTCTCTTTCCCCTTCTCCCCCCCCCCCCCCGCCCCCTCTGTCTCTCTCTCTGAAGGTGGCTAGCATTTTTTATCAGAAGTCCTTTGGGATTGTCATGGATCATTGTATCGATCAGAGGAACCAAGTCTTTCATTGCTATGTTATGCCATTACTGTGTACAACTTTCTCCTGTTTCTGCTCATTTCACTTTGCATCTCTTCATGTAAGTCTTCCCAAGGTTTTGTTTTTTTTTTTTTCCTGAAGCTCCCCCCCTTGCGATTTCTTGTAGAACAATAGGATTCTGTCACAATCACACAGCACAGCTTGTTCAGCCATTCCCCAATTAATGGAAATCCCTTCAATTAGCCATGCTCATTTCTCATGCTCTGGTCCTCCTCATACTCCTATCCTCAGGGTTTGAGTTCTCTTTTATATATTATCTTTCCACATTAGAATGTAAGCTCCTTGAGGGTAATGACTATCTTTCATTTTGTTTGTATTTATATTTCGAGCATTTAATATAGTTCCTGGTACACAGAAAGAACTCAATAAATTCATGTTCATTTGATTTGACTTTGCATACCTTCAAAACACTACCTAAGTGACAGCTATTATGTTATAGTCTAGTCAGGGATGGGGAACCTGTGGCCTCGAGGCCACATGTGGCCCTCTAGGTCCTCAAGTGTGGCCCTTTGACTGAATCCAAACTTCACAGAACAAATCCCCTTAGTAAAAGGATTTTCTAGACTCTAGACAACACAAGTGTTCCCTCACTTTGTTTTTCTAGTGTGGATCATTAAATAAACCTTTTTCCCTCTGCTGTGGATTTTACTGAGGAGGCTTGGCAGTATTTTGAGCCACAGCTCAGTGTTATCAGTACAATATTCTTTAAGACTTTGTTATGGATACATAATCTTATTGATGTGGGTACTACCTCCAATGGCACAAAATACATGAAATTTAGCCATACTCTTTTCCCTTTTGATCTGTAAGTATCTTTTCTTTCAGGTCTGTGGGTAGGCCAAACCCAGTGTAGTTTAGTCATGTGAAATAGGTCAGTGGCTGAACAAAGTCCTCATTAGCAAGCCAGTGAAGACTTTATAACCTGTCACATCTTGCTGAGACATAAAAGGGAGCTTTCCTCCTAGAGCATGTTTGAGGACAACCATTTCATTCTGCATCTAAGAGTCTTTTGAGTTCTTGCATCTAAGAGTTTTTGATTTCACTGTTGTACCATTACTTCATCAATGTTGTCATCTAGTAGTACTATTTTTTTCTTTTCTTTTGTGCCTGTTCCTTCTAATGTTGACTGCCTAAATTCCTTAATGGAAAAAGCATTTAGTAAGTGATTATGTGCAAAGCATAGTGCTAAGTATGAGGAAAGACTGAGGAAAAGCAAGACAGTCCCTGTTCTCAAGGAGCTCACAATCTAATGGGGATTTCAGCTATAAGTCAAATGAGAACTCCCAGCAATCACTCAATCAAACTTTTCTTCCCATAGTCGTTTCTTGCTCTCTACAGACTTTGGATCTCAAGGGACTAAGGAGGTCTGATGGTATAAGTGATTTAAAACATACATGAAGTCCTTAGCCATAGAGATGGGGGAACAGTGGGGGAGAAGAGGCAAAATGCACTAAGGTCCACTCTTTTTACAGTGAATTCTATTTACACCAGTATTTTTGACAATAGTATTGAGGAGAGGGTGTGTCTCTTTAGACCAGATGGACTTTGTGTTCCTGTGCTGACAGTTATCAATCTGAGCAAGTTTCTGTGGGAGGGAACCTACAGAACAGCACCTGTCAATGTATATTCATGCTGCGTTAGTTTGTTTTCAATAAAAGGAGGCTGTATTTGTTTGTTTGCAATTTATCTTAATGATCCAATCCTTACAAATCCTGACCTTGCAAGCAGGGACAAAGTGCTCTGGGACAAAAACATTTGATGAAGCCCAAGGGTTTTGTGGATCTTATTGATGTTATTATCCTTTCTAGCTTAGAAGGAAGAGGGATAGCAGTGGAGAGGTAAGGAAGAATGAGGAGCTTTTATCAGCAGGATGACCTGATGATTGGTCCCTTTCATTCCAGAGTTCAGGAACCATGGGCTCTGTGGAATAGATTTCTCTGATGGTACAAACAAAGGGCCCCTGTCAAGCCACAGGGGTTGGCCCGGTAGGCCTGATAAGAGGGCAGCAAGGGGGCAAAAACAGCTTCATTTCACCTTACCCAGGAAGAGAAGTAGAACTCTCACCCAAATTTGTTACCCCAGGAAATTCAAGTTTGGCAAGAGGGCAGGCACTAGAGGATGACTCCTGTACTGACTCCTACTAATTTTTGGCGTAGTCCTCCTGCACTCCCCAGAAGATATAATTTCATAGGTTGGGTCCCCTTGATATTTAGCAGACATGAATAGTGCTGTCTTCCCAGAGAACCCACCTTAAAAAGAGGAGATGGATTTTGTCTCAGGCCAAATTATGGATATGATTATTAAAAGAAAGATTGATAAGAGGGATTGGCAGCTAGCATTTTGAAACAAGAGGAGGAAAAAGTTCTGAAACCTGCCCCTTTTTCCATCTCTTCCACCTTTTTCTTGATTTTATGGAATGTAAAGACTATAAGTGGGACCAAGCTCCTGAATGTCATTTGGGTACAAAGTTACTATCAGGTACCAAGGAGATCAAGGTCCCATTCCATCAGGTACAAAGAAGATGAGAAGCCCCAAGCGCAGGTGACAGTCTTCTCTCTCTGAGAGATAGGAATCTGACTTTCTGTGTTCCACGATATTTATCCCTGAGGACCTGACTAGGATTAGACTTTGAACTCCAGTGAAGGTGGGAGATTTTGGGGGAGCTCCTGAGGGTCATATACTAGATAAAAGAGGACCAGCTACATATGTCTATTATAGGCATAAATCAGTCTGAATTTTTAGTGAAGGTAAATTCATTGAGTTGACTGAAGGTTTTTTTCCTCTTTTGAGGATTCCTATGTCAACTAGGCTCATTATAAAGGGGAAAGCTCACTAGAAGTCTTGATTGTCCTGTATTAAGCAGTATCTCATCCCTGGAAACATTTCTGAGATTTTTCATCCTTATAACTGATATAAACTTTAAAAAGATGCATCTATGGCCTTGGATGCCAATACTCTTAATAAAATAGTTGCTAATCTCCTTGGGAAAGATGTCCCTATTAAACCTCTTACCCCCACCATTGTCTGCTCTTGTCATTTAGATGTCTTCTTGTAAGGATTTGGATTCTTCAGATGACTCTGATATCTGGTCTATAGACACCTCTGTTCTTTGTGGACAGAACCTTAAGTTCTTAGCTTCATTTGTACATGATTTCTTCTGGGTGGGGGAATGGAGCAATCTTCCTGGTGATCTTGGCTTTGGACCACCTGGATAGGCTCTGTGAGAGGAGAGAATCATCATTTATAGGGACTTTGGGGTCCTCGCCATGTTGTGGGGAGCCAGAAGACTCAGTGACTGAACTATCAAGGACGCTTCCCTACCTCCACTGGGAAGGGATCAGTGGCAGAACTTCCTTGATGTACTTGTTTACATACTCACATGGGCTATGCCAGTGTTCACCAAGACTCACATAAACAGAGTAACTTAGCAGACAGATTCCTTCCTTATGGCTTCCAA
Source organism: Bettongia penicillata ogilbyi (assembly GCA_023548195.1). NCBI lineage: Eukaryota > Metazoa > Chordata > Mammalia > Diprotodontia > Potoroidae > Bettongia > Bettongia penicillata. Next base: position 3,916,031 of record JAJHZJ010000569.1, read on the forward strand.
TCTTTATTTATTTATTTATCTTTATAAAGGGTCCTGCTTTTTTTTTTTAGCATGTTGCAGAATTGGGCTAAATCTCATAATATCATCTGGTATTTATTTGATTAATCACCTTTGGGCAGCTGGCTTCATTGCATGCTAGAATAAATAGACGTTTTTAAGACCAGCTTGTTGACTTCCTCTTCTAAATGGATTGGCTTCCTTTAAGCAGCAGTGTCCGCCTGTAATTACCAATATCTTCCTAAAGAGGGTGACTTTTTGAGCCAGTACCTCTCTAATGACAGTTATGGGGATGACTGTATGGATTGTCAAGGCTTATTACTGCTTACAATCCTAGTATGCATTTAGGATTTTATTCATTCTTAACTTTGCTTTGTTATGAGTCACTAGTGATTACTGAAAATAGAGGATGTAGTCATATTATTTTTTCAACCTTGTCTTCACCTTTCCTCCCGATAATATGGGCAAAATCATCTCCCTGAAAAGTAAGGAGGATTTGCAGGGGTATAAGATGTGTTCAGACCAGTACCAGTACCTTTGGTGTGATGGCTGCTGAGCCCTTTTTGGGGCTCTTTTCACCTTTGGTGTCCATCTGTTCCACCTAACTCTCACCTGTGGCTCCAAGAAGCTCCAGCATTTGCAACGGCCGTTTCAGCCAATGGGCCAAACCAGGTTGAGGGTAACCAAGGGTTCTCAAACTCATTGGTGAGTTAGAGGAGTGTCTAGCCAAGCTTGTGAAGACTTCAACTGGTGGAATGGGCGAATGAGAACAATTTGTTCCAACAGCCATGAAGGCAGATGAAGCAGGTGATGTGGAGCACCTAGAACTTGGTGAGACACCAAAGACGCCAAGGTCATTCATTGCATCCTGAGCCATTGCCAGTTGTCTTGACTCTGTCCTGCCACTGGACTATGATGACTGTGGAGGAGAAAGTGAGGTTGAGGACTTTGTGCAGCTCTGCCTCACTTAAATCCAATTTATGCATGAATCAAAAAAAAAAAAAAAAAGATCTCCTTAAGGAGGATTTGCAGTGGAAAGAGGGATAGTGGCTCCTGACCATATGAGATAAAACAACAAGAGGCTTTGGACAATCTGAGTAAATGAAATTAGGTGGTTGATATGTGAATATGTTGCTCAATTGTTACTTGTCCCTTTTGATTTTTGAACCTAGGCAATATGTTTAAGTCACATAGGCTTCTATTCACATTGGTTTTAGCTCTTACCATTTGCTTTGGTGAGGTAAAAGGAAGAGGAGGGAAAAGTGCCATTTTTAATTAACTTAACTATGTGATTTAAATTTAGCCTCCAGATGGTATAGAGAGCTTAGACGTCCCATGACTGTTTATAATAGCCCAATGGGGTAGAATTTTTGAGTAAATGCCTTACTGTCTGCGGTTTCCAAAAGTCAGTGACCTTCTCTCCCTAAGATTCATCCCTCTCTGGAGGGCCATAACAATCACTATTGTGTGTGTGGATATGTGAATTCACCAAACGCAACTTAGCTCTGAGCCCCTACCATCATCTATCTAATCCTGTCTCCTTAGAAGTCTTTCAGTGAAAGCTGGACACATGACCTTGACAATGTAGTTGGCTTATAGAAACAGACACACATTCTGAAATGTGGCATATAGTATTTCACTTGCATAGAATTAATAATCAATAAAAATGAATAACAAGGAGATAATGACCTATAAACCTCTACTTAACATGTGAAATTCTACAACTCTCTTAGATCCCAGAAGTCACCTGGATATAGGTATATCTGAACCCTGGTATTCTAAGAAATACACAAATTTACTCCTTCCTTGAGCAGACAAAGGAGTGCAACAGCACAGTTCCTATGGGAGGTTCAAAGTACACTTTCCTCAGGATTAGTCAGAAGTCAAATGTAGAAAATCTGAAGCCAAGATGTCAGGTCATTCACACCATAGGATCTTAAATACAGGATCAAGTATGAAATATAACTCAGGATTTTAATGGTTTCCTAATCTCAGCTCTGTGATCATGGTAGCAGAGAGGGGAACAAGGAGAACCTTTGACATATTCTGCATATAACTTAGCCACGTGGCAGATTGAGTAGAATTGAGCGCCAGTCTCATAAAGGATCCATGCCATCATCATATGTCCCTTCTTGACTTTTTCACTCTGATTTTTCTGACTATTTTTTGCTGCCACTACATTGCATAATAGGACCATCAAATCCTAGAGAGGTCACATAGTGTAAGGAATACTGACTCTGCAGTCAGAGGATCTGAATCCAAATTCTACCTCAAACGTTTACTACCTGTGTTATCTTACACAAGGTGCTTAAACTCCCCAATCCTCAGTTGCCTCAGCTATAAAAATGAGGGAGTTAGACTACATAGCTGCTTAAGTCTCTTCTATGTAGTTCAGTCTGGGACATCAGAGATAATCCAGTCAAAAGATGTCACTTTACAAATGAAAAAAACAGAGCCCATAGAGGTCAATTGAATTACTAAAGTCAGAGTATTAAGTGATCGAGCTTGGATTTGAGTCTAGATTTGTATAAACTCCAAATTCAGTGACTTTTTTCTGCTACAATGTGCTGCCTATGACACCTTTCCATACCCTGAGCCCTACTTCTCTTAGCAGAGTGGAGGGGGTATCTGCAGGGCCTGGAGTGTTACAACAAAGATGCATTAAAGCTATATCCAGATAATAGATTTGCCTTTTTAAACTAGGAAATGGAGGTAAGAAAAGCCTCTTATCATTTCTAAACAAAAATGGAAAAGAAAAAGAAAAGTTAATTTGAATATGTTCAAGTCCTATATACAACTATTAAAGTTAGCAAGCGATAAATTAATTAAATCTGTACAGCATCCCTGGCAGTAACTTAATGTCATTATGCCAAATTATGCTACAAAGGCATAAAGAGATTTTTATGTTCCATTTTGGTTGACACTAGAGCATGTGTTCAAATTATTCAGTCCTGAGAAGTGATTATTGGTTCAGGGTCATGATGCAAAGCATAAAGGTCCATTACTCAATTAAATTGTAAAGTAACTAGACTATGGTCAGTCAAGCTTTTTCCCTTCCTTTTTCTGTTAGCATCCCTGAGGGGCTTTTCAATTCAGAGAAACTCAAGGAGAAACAGGCCACTTACTATGAATCATTCCCAAACAATCTATAGGTTCAAAGGCAGCTGAAATGTCTAGAAGAGATCAAATGTTAAGAGTATAACTAGGTAAGTATTTTAAAGACAAAACTGTACTTCTTTAATTTCCAGGGAGTATTAACAGCACATAGGTTTTACAGTAACTTTCATTATTTGAATAAGAGCCTGTATCATTATACACTTCAGGAAATGGAGTGCATGGACTTCGAATCTGAGAAAAAAAATTAGAAAAGATTTTTTTTGAGAAAGAGAACAATGATTGTATCTGTAAGTAGTCGTTTTCCATTTATACCAACAATAGAACCAAACACAGAGAATGCTTTCTTGTCTGCATCAGTGTGTAAAGAAACGTTGCTTAGACAGACTCAATCTATTGGTCCAAGAAAGATTACTCACATTATGATAGACCTCTTAAGTCCAAAGGACAGCAACTCTGTAATTTATTGGAAAGCAAGAAGTGCTATACATGATGATTGTAGAAAAAATTAATTCTCTTTGTACCAGACTATTCCAACTTGAAGTGTTTATTCCAAGGATGTCATTAGAAAGCTGGATATGGCATTGTACTGACCCCCAAATCACTTCAAAAAGAAAAGGATTGATCGCATGGTTCAAACATCTCTAAAAACTTTACATGCTTCCAGGGACACTGTCAAAGTTTTAACCTCAAAAGTATCACCTGTTTTTAAGATAGCATGTTATTAAGGGGGTCCAGATCCCAAACTGTACATAAAGCAGTAATTATCAGAACAATTTGGTACTGGCTAAGAAACAGAGTGATAAATCAGTGGAACAGATTAGGTACAAATTACTTTATAGTAAATGACCATAGTAATCTAGTATATGATAAACCCAAAGATCCAGACTTTTGAAACAAACCCTCATTATTTGACAAAAACTGTTGGGAAAATAGGAAAACAGTATGGTAGAAACTGGAAAGAAAACTTTACACACTTTATAAATTTTCCTGTCAGTCTAGAAATCACAAATTTGGCATCTAAGGAGCAATATCACATTGTATACCAAGATAAGGTCAAAATGGGTACTTGATTCACACCTAAAGGGTGATACCATAAGCAAATTAAAGAAAGCATAGAATAGTTTATTTGCCAGATTTATGTATTAGGAAAGAATTTAGGACCAAAGAAGATATAGACAACATTACAAAATGTAAGATAGATAATTTTGATTATATGAAATTTAAGTTTTTGGCACAAATGAAACCAATGCAACCAAAATTATAAGGAAAGCAGGAAGTCACAGAAAAAAAATTTCAGCAAGTATGTCTAATAAAGGCATTATTTCTCAAATATATAGATTACTGAGTCAAACTTATAAAAATACAAGTCAATCCCCAACTGATAAATGGTCAAAGGATATGAACAGGCAGTTTTCAAGCAAAGAAATCAAAGCTATCTATAGTCATATGAAAAAATGTTCTAGATCACTACTGATTAGATAGATGTAAATTAAAACAACTCTGAGGTGTCTCCTCACAACTGTCTGATTGGCTAACTTGACAAAAATGGAAAATGTTCATTGTTAGAGGGGATGTAGAAAACCTGGGACACTAATGTACTATTGGTGGAGTTGTGAATGATCCAACTGTTATGGAGAACAATTGGAACTATGGCCAAAGGGCTATAAAACTGTGCATATCCTTTGATCCAGCAATAGCACTGCTAGGTCTTCATCCTAAAGACATCCAAAAAAAAGGATCTATTTGTACAAATATTTATAGAAGCTCTTTTTGTGGTGGCTAAGAATTGGAACTCAAAGAGATGCCCATCAATTGAGGGATGGCTAAACAAGCTGTGATACATGAGTGTATTGGCATATTATTGTGCTATAAGAAATGTAAAAGCAGGATGATTTCAGAAAAAAACCTGAAAAGACTTACATGAGCTGATGCAAAGTGAAGTGAACAGAACCAGGAGAACGTTGTACACAGTAATAGCAGCATTGTTTTATGGAGAATTGTGAATGACTTAGTTATTCTCAGGAATATAATGATCCAAGACAATCTCAACAGACTATTGATGACAGGTATACTATATTCCTCTAGAGGAAGAACTGATATTATTTGAATACAGACTGAAGCATGCTATTTTTCACTTTCTCTCATTTTCTTCTTGTACAAAATGACTCAAATGGAAATGTTTTACATAATTGCACATGTATAACCTATACATGACTCCTTATCCTCTCAGAGAGAGGACAAGGGAGGGAGGGATAAAATCTGGAGTACAAAACTTTAAATAAACATGTTTTTGTAAAAAAAAAAATGATAATCATGTTATTATGTGGGTCATAAGGACCTCAAACCCTCTTCATTTTGCAAGTCTGTAAGATATTTATGGTGTTCCCCAAAGCACATAGTACATAGGAATCAACATATAAATAGAAAGCCTATACACACACATACACAGAGAGCTAAAAAGAGAACTCACACCTTATAAATTTTCCTGTCATTCTATTAATCACAAATTTGGTATCAAAGTAGCAATTTGTGTTTGCTAAATGTTATAAAAAACATTTTGCTTCATCTTCACATAAAATCTTTGTGATGTGGGTCAGCATTATTAGGCCTAATTTATAGATGAAATCTTTATCAAAATTATAAGTCCTATCTCTACAGTCTTATCAAAATTTCACTAAGTATCAATTTTCTTCATATCATTGTGAACATGATTTTTAAGATGATTGTTAGCAAGTGATTTTTTAGTCACCTACTAGTCATTTAGTTTCCAACAACAGACCCTCTCAAACATATCTTTTTCTGGTTAGAAAAGGTAGCCTAAATGGAACAGCATGTAATTTTTCATTTAGTGCATATAAACAATGTTTTTAAATTCCAGCTATAAATTTGTGGATTTGATATATCAGTGTTTAGTTGTTCAAAAGTTGAGGCAAAGGAGATTCTTGTATTATTTACTGATAAATATAAAGGAGACTTTCTTGTATTTATATTTGTTTTTCCGTGTAGACCCATAGCCCTTAGATCATCCTTGTGTATTCTACCTTCAGTCAATTCTATACAAAGTTTGCATAAAATTCATGTTTTTTTTAACTTTGCCCCTTTTTTCTTTTATTCCTAATTCTGACCATTTAATATTTTTGCATTCTAAATATGTTCTTGCAGTTCCTCCATCTTTGTAGAGATTCTCTAACAGGTTTTCATTTTTTTTTTCTACTCTGCTCTGTGTTTCTAATTGAGAACTTTGATTTCTGATCTAAATATGTTATTAATTTCTTAGCTTGAGTTTTATTTATCTTTTAAATTATTCTGGAACTTCTTTCCATGGAGCATTTTCCCATGATCTCTGGGGGAGTGGACAAGAAAATTTTCTTTCATTTTCTTTTTCATTAGGTAATATTGATTAGTTTTCTCTCATATTCTATTTGTTCAAAGTGCTTTGGTACACTTTAAGGTTCTACTCATTTTTTATTCTTTCTTTATGAGCCACTCTGTTTACATGCTTTTGGAGACAGAGAACAACCCTTAGCTAAGTGTCTTGGGAGTGGTACCTAGGTGAATTGGTTGTAACTCCAAAGACGCTTAGCTAGGGCTTGAGCCCCATTTGCAATATAGCTTTCCATTACCCTTCGCTCAGACCTGACACTCTGCTCCCTTCTTGTCTGTGATTCTGAGCATTTTAGGCAACTTTTGCCTTGTGGAAATATACCCCACCCCCACTCCAACCTATCGTTTTCTTTTCTCTCCTTAAAATGGTTAAGCAGAATCAGTACCTTGAGAGGTACGTGATATGCCTAGAATATCCTTATTTAAGTTGAACCCTGGTTTATAAGCTGTTTGTTCTCATTGTTGCAAGCATCACTGGGATTGGGGGTGGGCACAATGAATTAGAGCTCTAAATAGTGGAATATTTTAGTGTTCATTAAAGAAATGGACATATGAAAGCTGAAATTCATCTATGTGTGTCATCTACCTCACTTCCTTTAAAATTCTTTAACATTTACAAATGATTATAATTTAGTAGCAAAAGTAGGAAAATATGAGATACATAAAATTTAATATATACTAACATGGGAAGATTCAGGCTGAAATTTTAAATATTTTGGAAAAAATTCCATTTTATTACTTTTAAAAACCTCGGAACTTTATGGAGAGTCTTCCTAATTCTGCTGTAATGAAGAGATGATTTAAATGTATACATATAATATACAAATAGCTACTTTTGAAGTGCTTCAAGATTTTTAGTTTGATTCTTTCACCTGGTCTCTCTATTGTCTTTTAAAATTAAGCAATGTGGTATGGTAAGTAGACAGCTGGCTTCAGAGCTAGGAAGGTCTGCATTCAACTTTTGCCTATGACATATGCTAGCTTTGTGACCCTAGGCAAGTCATGTGACTTCCAGATACTCTGGGCTACCTTCTAAGATTATATAATTGCAGAGAACATATTGATCTGCATTAGTAGAGGGAGTTTCCTACACCAATGAGAGGTGTAACCCTCATCTCTATTAACTTAGCAAAACCTTTTTTTAAGCATGAAATATTTATTGTAAACTTTATCAGAATATATTTTGAATAATCACACATTTCAAATTATTCTAGCAATTGGTAGAGGTGGTATTTACTATGCATAGAAAGAAGCTTAACTTTTACTAATGACATCAAATTATGAAGGATCTTGATTCATCCAAAATAACACATTCACTACAAACATGATTAATTGACAGAGCATTAACTTGTTTAGGTTAAAGGTTCAAGTTGACTTAAATCATTTTCTCTAAGAAAAGTCAGGGCAGTTATCATAGGCCTGTCTGCACCCTCTTAGGTCAAGTTCAACATTGGAATGAAAGGAGCTCCACTGAGCCACTAAACACTTAGCAAAGGAGGAAATTTAATTTGCCCTAAAAGAGCAAGGATAGGCAACAAGGACACAGTGTGGGACTTAACTTTTCTTGATAGGGCTCCCCTCATCCCCATCTGAATATGTCTCTGGTCACTTAGTCACCAGGGAACAGAGACTCACAAGGTACCCATAACCCACCAAAACTAAGCAGCCCCAAGACCACCTGGCTTGGACATTTTATTGGCACAAAGCAGGAAGTGAGTCAGATAAGCTGGGGCCAATCAAGTTTTGGGAGAAGAAAGCATCACCAGGGAAGCCCCTAGGGAAACTGGATGGGAAGTAAGTTGTGTGTGGGGAGAGAGTTGTGTCTGGCTGAGGGGAGCTGCACCAGGAAACTTGTCTTACCACAGCCTTAAATGGCCTTGGCATCACCCTGGATGTCAGTACACTGGCTTCTGACTATAACTCCACTTTTATGTCCAGTGCCACCTTCACCTCTGGATTTCTTCACCTTCATAGTTTCTTCACCTATAAAGTAAGTTTTACTAGTTGAATCTATTAAAAAAATATGAAAATTAATTATTAGAGTTTTTAAATTTAATTTTTTAAAATTCAAAATGAAAAAAAGTTTTAAAACTATGCAGTTAGTGTTTGATTTTCAATATAGTATCATAGCTTCAGAGATGGAAAGACACTCTGAGGTCACTTTGTCCAACTGTTCATTCTACATTTGTGGAAATAAATGCTGAGAGATGTGATTTGCTTAAGGTCACATAGATATTAAGTGGCAGAACCAGGTCTTGAATCCATGCTCTCTACTTTCACAATTGTTACTTCTCTTTTAAAAAATTCAGGAATATTCTGCTTTGATTCCATGCTCTCTTGATAATCGTCAACGTCCTCTGCCTTATCAAGCATTGGTTCATCTGTCTTAAAGTATTCACTTGTAGATTTCTGGACTCTTGTAGCTGATAATAGAGACCACATTCTCCTTTGTTATTAATTTCTTCCCTGTTGGTTTATTTACTTATTATACCCAAGGTCTTTAACTGAATTGTCTCCCTTCAATGATCTATTTTTTTTTCTTACAGCACTCATTTTCTGATTCCTTCCCATATAAAGGAAGTCTCCATAGGGCCAGGACTGAAAGGCATCTCTGCTTCCCCCATGCTGGTAATTCACATTTCATAAGGTTCAGTGTCTTTCCCAAGTGACTTAGTAGGTTTGGGCAGAACTGGCCCTAGCTGGATGCTGAGGTCTTTCCTTGAGGCTTAGTACACACATACACACACACACACACACACACACACACACATACACACACACACAGAGTCTTGCCTTAGTTCCTTCAGTTCCTCAGTTTTCTCCTCTGCTACTTAATGTACCCAAGTGACTCTAGACATGTCACTGAACCTCTTTGGATTTCAGTTTCCTTTAATGTAAAATGAGAGAATTGGATTAAATGGCCACTTAAAGCCTCCTTCCACTTCAAATTTCTGATCCCTGATTCTGATATTAAAAAGTAGTAACTGAGCTTGGGAGGCAATGATAATGAACAGTAAAATGGAAATTATAGTGGAACACTCATAGTCACACACACACACACACACACACACACATCTTTCCCCAGCTCCTTCAGTTCCTTCTTTTCCCAGTAACCAGGGATCAAATCCTTCCCCAAATGTTTAATACCTATTGTACTTTATATACAACTTGCACCTCAATTTCCTTATCTGCAAAAGGAGAAGTGGGAGCTAGATAACCTATGAACAGAGAGAAGGAATAGTAACCAGTTATGGAGAGGGGTAGAAGCAAACTTATTCAGAAGCAATCAGTACAGTGAAAATAAAGAAGTGGGTCACTAAAAGGAACACATATGGAGGAATAAACCCTAAAAGATGCTGACTGTAGCTGTATTTCAGGTAGAAACATAATTTATGAAGACATTACAAACTAGGAGATATCATTTTAAAAGTTCATCTATGTACTATAGTTTATAATAACTTATAAATAAAACTATTCATATTTTTAACCTCATGAAACTGCTTAATAGAATTAGTACCTATCCTTGGGGGAGATATTGGATATTAAAATTCCCAGTTCATTTCGGTCAATTCAATAAGCCAAAGAACTGAGAGCCCCTCAAATTATACCCAGACTCTTGATATTTCAGGAGAAACCACTAAAGTTACATGTATTTGAACCAGCTTGCTTTGCCCATAATGCGGAAATGTAGGAAAAAGAAGACAATAAACTGAAGATGGCTAATGAGTTCATTAATCTCAGAAGGTCAGATGAAAGTGGTCTTATTTTACTGAAAAAGGCAATATTTAGTCAAACAATATCACTTAATTTGTGTGTACTCTTTTTGTATGATGCTTAGTCTTTAATGAACATATCTCACTGTTCAGGGGGTAACACTCCCACAGCATGTACTCAAGACCAGCATCTTAAGGAATGACTCTGTCTTCAGTGACTGCTGCATTAACTCAAAAATGTATTACACTCATAGGTATCCAAAAGGAGAGACTATCATGTAGATAAATGGTGAGCTAAACATCTTAAAAGCCCATTATTCCCAGTTGTATCAATATTTTCCAACTAATGCCCTTTTCTGCACAGTAGGCAACCTGACTAAAAGCATTTCTTTTTTTTTTTTTTAATAAAAAATCATTTGGAACTGAAGATATTTAGAAATGATTTTCTAATAGTATATGCTATATATTATAGCTTTCAAATGTCAGCTTTTCATCAGTATTTATGTATAGGCAAATGGTTGCACATAGCTCTAATTGATATATTTTACTTACAATATATATAGTAGCATTGATCTAAGTATGAATTTCAGAATTATACATATTTAGAGGTCATGTAAATTCACAGCAAGCCAGTTGAAGCAGATTTCACAACCTTAATAAGCTAATTGCAGATGCTACTTAAAAATAACAGATGAAATTTCTGAAAGACCTACCTGCATTTAATTTAGTAAGGTTACACAGTCAAGTAAATGTAGGTGAGATCAAACAGGGGCTTTGATAATTGTTTTTGGTATTAAGCTACAGCATCAAATGGTCACTTTTTTCTCTTCTCTCAAGCTTTTCCTATATGTTATATGCTTGCCCTTCCCTATTTTTCTCCCTATAGAATCACAGACTTTAGAGTTGGAATAGAGCTTAGCAGCTACCTAGTTCAACCCCAACCTAAAAGAAATCCCTAATATAATACATCTGATAAATGGTCTTCTAGTTTCTTCTAGAAAAAGATTATAATGAAGGACATCCCATTGCTTCCCAAGGAAGTCTGTTCCACTTTGGGATAGCTCTAATTGTTTGGAAGGTTTTTTTTGTTTGTTTATAAGGACAAGAAGCACGAACTTATCTCTGTATCTCATTCATCTTTCCAGTTTCTGCCCTGTACTCTGTTTTGACCAAAAGAGAACAAATCTAATCCTTCTACCACCTGATAGCCATTCATGTATTTGAAGAAATCAAACTATTCTCTTTTACCAGTTTTTCTTAGTTATTAGCCCATGATTGTTGGAGGAGGAGGAAAAGGAAGAGAAAGTTGCAGCATTGCCCAACTGGAAATGGTCAGTTGGGTTCTCAGGAGGCAGATGCTACTGCTTAACATATTATGTAAATGTTAGTTATCTATTTAGTGGGAGTCTAACCTAAATCCTTTCTGGAATGGCATACCCATTCTCATGTATCTTATTATCTTTAATATAAAGTAAAAATTGTTGTTTCTGGTCACTTCTTCCTATACAGAACTGAAGGCTTTGATTGAGTGTTTCATTTCTCTTTGGTAGATCAGAGAAGTCATTTCCCTTGTTCTTTTCCCATAGGTCTTAATTCTCAAACTGTTTTGTCATTTTTACTACTCTTCTATGTATTAGACACAGATCATCTATTTATGAGCCTACAATCTACAAGGCCGTATGTTAGTATAATATGTTATGAGGGTGCTGGAAACGCTACCTTTTAGCCTCTTATTGTCACAGGGCAATATGACTACAGGTTGGCTCTACACTTCAGTTTCTCTCTTAATCCTCAAAAGTTGGGTGCAAAGCAAATTTCCTCACATCAAAGCATCTTTTCATGGCTAAATCCGACCATATATCTAAGATGTCTCTTCAGAACTTCAGCCCAAATACATAATTAAAATTATAGTTAAGACTATTACTAGCATCTTATTTTGAGAGAGAGCAAATTCTTCACATAAAAACATTGTCATTAAATCTCTTTATAATTTCAAAGTGTATTTTTAAAGTATCCAACATATAAATTAGTATTATATTTAAGGCTATTAGCATTCTACTCTGATTGCCAACTTAGTATAGAGGAAAGAGCTCAGAAAAGAATCAGTCAGGGCACTTGGGTTTTACTTCTAGTTCAGTCACTAGCCCATAACTTTGGGTCATTCACAACCACCTCAAATCTCAATTTATTCATCTACAAAGTGAAGTTGGACTCACTGATAGCAAAATTTTCTTTGAGTTTTGAAATTCAATGATTCAATGCCCTTTAGGGCAGTTTGCCTTTCCAAAGATACAATGTAAGCTCACTGAATCAATTTTTTATACAAACCCTACAAGAGAAACAAAAACAGCCAAATTCAAAAATACTTCATATTGCTTGTCCAGAGTCAAATATATCTACTATATATTGAAATAAGTCATACAAACAATTTCCATTTTATTGGTGATTATCACTGACTCCATGAGACTTGAATACACTGGAGAGGCAATTTCTATAAGCATGTGGGACAACTAGGATTATTAGACACCATGAAAAAATAGCAACCCTTGAAGTAAACCATCCTCACTAGAGTTCTTTCCTATGTAATGATGCTTTAGTAAAGGTCTAGGTTTTAAGCCAAAATTTTGACTTGTGACATCAGAAAACATCTGAAACCGCCTGTTAGAATTTGTAACAAAGCAGTTACAATTATTTCTTTACCTAACCTTCCCACATTTACAACTGCAGTATTGAATTTGCTGATCCATCAAGAAATATAGCAGCAGTAGTAATTGACTGCCCAAGAGAGTTGTGGACTTTATTGTTCATTCCCCTCTTTTACAGAACTTGACTGACTCCATATCTTGTAACTGATCTGATTAGTATATGCTATAATATATACATGCCTGGAACATGTTTACTATTATACCTCAATCTATAAGTCAGTCAGCAACTATTAAACATTATAGTAAACACTGAGGATAAAATCTTCAGAGAATTTCAGGTTTTTAGTGGGAGAGCAGTCAGTACTAAAGGATGCAAGCAAGAAAGGCATTTTGTTTAAGGGGAAGCCTGTTTGTGATTTGTTTAAGGGAAGCCTGCTTGTGATTTGTTTAAAGGATCTGGTTCGAGGGAAGCCTAGTAGACGGAAAGCGTGGGGATGATGTTGTTCTATGCATTGTTATAGTGTGTAGATTTTTGTTACTATGATGGATTTGGCTTGTTTCTGAATAAATGTTTTGGTTCTGTCTTCCATGTGAAGAGTCTGTGGTATTTCTCAATTCAGAATTGTGCTGGGGCTGGGATATTCATGGCTCCCATAGGACATAGGTGCTGTGAATATCGCATTGGTGCTACATATTCAAACATACATATAATTCCAGAGAAAACCACCTAATCTTACTGCTTTTTCAAAATTTAATATTCCACTTAATTAGCAATATTTTACATCATGCTTTGTCTTATTATTTTGTCTAGTTATCCCTTTACAAAGATATTATCTGTATATTGTAATGTAACCACAAGTACAGATTAAGATTTTAAGATTATTACAGTAACTCAGAGATGTCCAGGTATCAATCTATAAATAAATAGATTTACTATTTTATTTATAAAACTTCTAGTATTCACCTACCCTAATTATAGAAATGTGCTCTGAAAGTAAAAAAGTAACGTAATTATAACAATGTCAAGCAAGACTTGTCCCCTTAAGAATACAGACTGACTTGTCATATGCTACAACAGTGTAAAAACTCCCTTATCTTTGTCTGATTCCAGGCACATATTTGACAGTCAATCATGTAGTCACAGGCTATCAAAAGCAAGGTTCAGGATTTACCAGGTGGGGAAAGTTCCTATTTAGAAAGAAAATAGTACAATGGGGAAACTGAGGATCAAGACGATCCTACCTTAGCCCTTGTCAAGATCATCCCCTCAACTTTTTCGCAGGTAACTTGTTACAGTTCTTAGATCAAAGTCCATGCCATTTTCTACTTCTGGCTTTATGACAATTCAGACAACTATCCCTGTAATCAAAAGTCAAAACAATAGTAAATTATAGTCCTAATTATTTTTATCCCAAATAGCAATATTAAATAAGCACAACTTAGGTTTTCAATGTCTTTGCTTTTGTTTACCTATTAACATTTCATGTATCTTTTACTTGTAAATTAAAATTGACCACATTCTGTGGTTTTAGAAATACAGAAAATTTCTGATAGTTGACTCATTAATATATTGAAGTTACATTTTTAAACCACCCTGTTCCTTTACATAATTTTATAAGTTATAGACAAATACTTCAAATGAATACTCACTATTATTCTAAATTTATCTGTTTTAAAACAAAATATACCACATTATATATTGAACAATTTTCAAGTACCTATTTTATCACATTCTTTTAAAAGTTCAATTCATAATCAATCATCTAGATTTTTAAAAAGTGTTTTCTCTAATAACATTTCTGATACAATGATTTTCCTAATTTCACAATATGAGAATTTTGAAATACAGTAATAACTTATACAATGTCGTGTATTTAAAACATGAAGCAAAATTTATCAGTAAGATGACATCAATTCCTAATTATCCTATACAAAAGACAGTTAATTTTATCACTTTTTTTCATTTTATACCAGTAACATCCGAAATCCATTATAGAGTCATCAAGAATGGGGTAATTACATTCAATTAAGGAAATAATAATAACAGTGGTCAACATTTATATATTGCTTACCATATGTCAGTCATATTAAATACTTTACAATTATCATATCATTTTCATCCTCACAACAACCCTGTGGGGTGAGTGTCATTATTATTTTCCTCTTTACAGATCAGGAAACTGAGGCAAACAGCAATAAGATAACTTGTTTAAGATCACACAGCTAATAAATTTCTAAGAGCAGACTGAGGTTTCCCTGCATTTTTCCAGCATTTTGTTGTTGTTCAACACCTCTATTTGGGAACCTGATCTGAGCTAAGTGGGATCAATAGGTCAGAGGAGGTTGGTTCTCTGAATTGGGGAAGTCAGAAGGGGTCACTGAACTGTTGTGGGAGGAGCTCAAAGGGTCTCTGATTTAAACAATCTTTTCTCTTTTCATGGTCAAGGACAGGTTAACAAGAGCCATTAATAAAGTACAAACCATACACCTGGTTTTTCCCCTCTTCACTCTGGAATTATTCTCAAACTAGCTGTCTTCATTACACTAAAACAGTAGGGCTTTTGATCTTCAAAAGAGGGGAGTGGGGAGATGATCTAAATGTTATTTACTCCTAAAACTTTTACAGAATTCAATTCTCATTTTCCCTAAAATAAATTCTACAGAGTGGTATCCCCAAACTCATTAACATATTTCAGAAGGGGAAGAGTCCCTGGAATTACTCAAAATCCCGGGAGTACTTCCCTGCAATCTTAAAATGCTTAGTTTCCAAACCCATTAATCTCCAAACCTCCAAAATTTACTATGATATTTTTTAGCAGTTCTACAAATTTTAATTGTCTATATTCTGACTTTATATCTGTTATTCCAATGTGGTCAAGGCTAAAATGACAGAAAAAATTATATTTTGCAGGGTGATTTTTTTTTTTTAGTTTTTTCTTATAACCTAATCTCTT
Organism: Bettongia penicillata ogilbyi; assembly: GCA_023548195.1. Lineage (NCBI taxonomy): Eukaryota > Metazoa > Chordata > Mammalia > Diprotodontia > Potoroidae > Bettongia > Bettongia penicillata. Next base: position 3,931,841 of record JAJHZJ010000569.1, read on the forward strand.
GCTGAAAGTCTAACGCGGGAGTTATTTCTGCTTAGTGGAATGACTGCTTCAGATATTAAACTTCATTAATCTTCTCCAGCACTTGAAACTTTGCAGCATTTTAGATTTTCTGGTTGGCTACATTTTCCCTCCAAAAATCCTACATTTTACAAAGACACAAAAACACATGCAAAATGATGATAGAAAAAGTTAGTGTGCCTATTTTTTCAGTATTTACAGTAATTGAAAGTCCCCTTTTAAAGATAATTTTGGGATTCAAATGTGTGTGTATGAAAAAAAATATATAGTAGTATAATTTTAGAGCTTTATCTTTTAAACACCCCCTGCTCTCCTGTATGGAAATCTACACCTGTTTTCAGGCCAATAGCAATTTTCCTAAGAGGTTGCCAATTTATTTATCCCCATTATAGATAATGCTTGCATACGGTCTTAAATAGATACTACTTGTCATTTTAAGTAAAACTCCATTTATTCTATGCTGTCTAGTGCTTTTAATAGGAATAAGTGTTGCATTTTGTCTAAAGCTTTTTCTGTATTTAATGAGATAATCATGTGATTTTTTTTTGTTGATTTTATTACTGATATGCTCAATCATTCTGATCATTTTCCTAATACTGGACAAGCCCTGCAACCCCAGTATAAATATCACCTGGTCATAGTGAATGATCTTTGTGATATATTGCAATAATCTCCTTGCAAGTATTTTAATTAAATTTTTGCTTCAATATTCATTAAGGAATCAGTCTGTAGTTTTCTTTTTTTGTTTGTGACCTTCCCAGTTTAGGTATCAGTACCATATTTATGTCATGAAAGGAATTTGATAGGATTCTTTCTTTACTTATTTTTCCAAATAGTACTGGTCTGAATTTTCTTTAAATGCTTGGTAGAATTCACTTGTGAATCCATCTGGTCCTGGAGATTTTTGTTAGGAGAGCTTATTGACAGCTTATTCAATTTCTTTTTCTAAAATGGGATTATTTAAGTATCTTATTTCCTCTTCTGTTAATCCTTGCAATTTTATATTTTTGTAAATATTTATCCATTTCACTTAGATTGTCAGATTTATTGGGATATAAGTGAGCAAAATACCTCATAATGATTACTTTAACTTCATCGTCATTGGTGGTGAGCTCAACCTTTTCATTTTTGATACTGGCTATTTGGTTTTCTTTTTTAAAAATCTATTTTATTGTGTTTTTTGTTATGAAACCAACTCCTAATTTTATTCGTTAGTTTAATGGTTTGTTTTACTTTTATTTTATTGATCTTGCCTTTAATTTTCAGGGTTTCCAATTTGATATTTAACTGGGGATTTTTAATTTGTTCTTTTTCTAAGTGTTTTAGTTACATGATCAATCCATTCATTTGCTCTTTGTTTTGTTGATGTGTTTCAGAGATATGAATTTCCCCCTAAGTACTGCTTTGGTTGCATCCCATGAATTTTGGTATGTTATCTCATTGTTGTCATTCTCTTTGTTGAAATTACTTATTGTTTCTATGATTTGTTCTTTGACCTATCCATTCTTTAGGATTACATTATTTAGTTTCCAATTAATTTTAATCTACTTCCACAGCCCTTTATTAAATGTATTTTTACATTTACATAACATTACATTACATAAAAAGACAGATTTCTCTACCCAACTGATTGTGTTGAGGGGTGAGTAACTTGTGACCTTGAGGTCACATGTGGCCCTCTAGGTCCTCAAGTGTAGCACTTTGATGGAATCCGAACTTCACAGAACAAAATCCCTTTATAAAAGAATTTGTTCTGTAAAACTCAGTCAAAAGTTCACACCTGAGGATCTAGAAGGCTATATGTGACCGTAAGGGTTATGGTTTCTCATTCCTAGGTATGTAGTTCTCTCTTTGACCCAATTCCCATGAGAGTAAGGATCAAACATTGCCTACCACCCCACTCATTTTTACCTTCACTGTTAAAGTTCATTCACTCCTCTTTTATTTGAGAAAAGTTACCCTATTCTAGCTCTCCCTTCCCCTTCCTCCTTCTGCCAGTGCATGTCTCTTACTCTTTAATTGTGCTTCAGTTTTTTGGATATCACCCCAATATAGTCAACTCACACCCATACACTATTTCTATGTGTATTCCTCCTAACTACCCTTGCAATGATAAAGTTCTTAGAAGTTAAAATTATCATCTATCTTCTCATGTAGAAATGTAAAAAAAATTTAACCTTATTGAATCCTTTATAATTTTTTTCCTATTTATCTTTTTATGCTTGTCTTGAGTTTGCATTTGAAAGTCAAATTTTCTATTTATCTCTGGTCTTTTCATCAGGAATGCTTGAAAGTCATCTATTTCATTAAATATTTTTCCCCCTGAAGGGTTATTTTCAGTTTTGCTGGGTAGGTGATTCTTGGTTGTAATTCTAGCTCTTTTGAACCTCTTGAATATCATATTTCAAGCCCTTTTATCCTTTAATGTGGAAGCTGCTAAATCCTGACTGTGGTTCCATGATATTTGAATTGGTTCTTCCTGGTTTCTTGCAATATTTTCTTATTGACCTAGTAGCTATAATATTTGGTTGTAATATTCCTGGGAATTTTAATTTTGGGATTCCTTTTGGGAGATAATCAATAGATTTTTCAATTTCTATTTTACCCTCTATTAGGATTTCAGGGCAGTTTTTCTCAATAATTTCTTGAAATATGATGTCTAAGCTCTTCTTTGATCATGGCTTTCAGGTAGTCCAATAATTCTTAAATTCTCTCCTCAATCTATTTTCTAAGTCATTTATTTTTCCAATGAGATGTTTCACATATCCTTCTATTTTTTCATTGTTTCTTTTGATTTTGTTTTATTGCTGCTTAGTGTCTCATGGAGTCATTAGCTTCCACTTGTCCAATTCTGGTTTTTAAGGAATTCTTTTCTTCATTGAGCTTTTGTACCTCTTTTTCCTTGTACAAACTCTATTTCTTTAAGTTCTTTTCAGTGAGTTTTGGTACATATTTTACCATTTGGTCTATTCTGTTTTTAATTGATTTTTTTTCAGGAATTTTTTTGTATCTCCTTTACTAAGATGTTGACTCTTTTTTCATGATTTTTTTGGATCACTAGCATTTTTTCCCATTTTTTCCTTCTATCTCACTCATTTGGTTTTTTAAAGTTTTTTTTAACTCTCTCAGGAGTTCTTTTTCAATCTTGAGACTGATTCACATTTTTCTTTGAGATATTGTGTATAGCCTCTTTGATTTCGTTGTCTTGTGAGTTTGTGTTTTGAGCTTCCCTTTCATCAGTAAATGATCCTATGTAATCTCCTTCTGACCAGTTGTCTGACCCCTTTATAGTCTCAGGGCAGAGACCTCCATGGAAGATGTCTTTGTTATTGGTTCAATCACTTTTCAAGCCTGCTATTGGCTTGTAGGGCATAGCCTGCCCAGGACTGTACTCTATTCATATTCCAGCGTGACAGATCTTTCTTGCCAACATAGTAAGTTGTGTTGGGCTGGAAAAACGTTTCATTCCAATCTTTGTTGGTTCTGCCACTTCAGGGTTCATTTTGGGGCATTGCTCTAAAGTTGTTTAGAGGGGAATTTGGTAGAGTTCAGGTGAATCTTGTTTTTATTCCACCATTTTGGCTCTGCCCCACAATGTATTTTATATTTAATACTGTAGACATGTTGTGAAGGTAGAAATGATAAGATGTGGCAACTGATTATATTTGTGGGCCAGGTGACATAGAAGAGTTGAGGATAGCAGTATTCAAAAGAGAGTGGTAATGTGGGACTAGAGCACAAGGGAGGGAATAGAACTAGATAAATAAACCTCAGAATCATCTGAATAAAAACCCATATAAACTGATTAGATCACCAAATGAGATAGTATAGAGTGAAAAGAGAAGGGAAGTGCAGGACAGAGACTTGAAGAATACTCATGGTATGTGGGCATACCATAGATGACACAAAGGAAATTGAGAAGGAGCAGTAGAACTAGGATAGAAAGAAAAACAGAAGAAAAAAGTTTCATAAAAACCCTGAAAGGAGAGAAAATCCAGGAAGAGGAAATGATCAATGGTGTCAAATATCACAGAAATATAAAGAAGGAAAAATGAGGAAAGAGCATAAGATTTTGGAATTAAGAGATCGTTGGCAACTTTGGAAAGAGATGTTTTAACTGGGAACAATTTCCTGGAGAAGATGGGATAGGATAGAGTCCAGGAGAGTGCTAGACCTGGGCAAGGAGAAGAGCTACCTCTATCAGAGGGAAGATTTCACAGAGATATGAGATGAGGGGAAGAGGAGCAAAGGGAGCTCTCATTTTTTTCTGATGAAGTATAAGATGAGGTCCTTAGCTGAGTGAATCAAGGAAGATATCATAGAAAGGTTAGGGAAAAGCATGAAAGCATGAAACAGATATTGTGTAGAATGGGGTAGGAAATTGATTAATGAGAAATAGAATATTTTTCTTGATTCAATGAGGTCCTAGTTGAGATTAGATAATAAATTCATATTGGACCCAGTCAGCATAGTTTCATGATTTCTTCTAGTTCTGTTCAGCAGTAGGTTCTTATCATCTACCTAAGGGGGTAATAATATGGGGTTTGAATTTGACAAAGGGTCCTTGGTGAAAGGATAAAGGGACAAGGATTTGATAACGGAAGATAGTGGAGAATTAGATTGGTTCACCAACTAGTCAAGGTAGAAAAAGAAGGAGAATATAGAGAATTCATGGTTGATGATCTGGGGAAAAAAAGAAAGATTAGAGATCATGATGAGTCCAAAAAACAATGTTGTGAGGCATATGGAAAGATGGAATGATCAAAGTTTAATGATAAGGTAAAGGAGTTTCAAAGTTCATGAGTAAGGAAGTAGAATATTTGTGGGTTACAGAAAAGTCAAGGGTATGGCCTTCTCTTTGGCCAAGGTGGACAGAAAGAGTAGCCAAAGGAAGTGAATAGATTGAGGAAGCCACACTTATATTTGCATTTTTGCTTCTCTTAACACATACAAGTGTCTTCTTTTGTTGTATCAAGTATGCCCTCCAATAGGGACACCCATGTGAATCTTAAAAGAAGTGTTATACTACTATAAGTTGCTACAAAATGCTTTTGTTGACTTTCATAAGAAACTGACAGAAAACAAAAAGAATTTGTCTTATCTGATTAAAAAAAAATCTTTACATGAGTAGTGGAATCATGATTTTTTAACTGAAAAACACCATAAATGTCAACTTACCTAACTTCACTCAGTTTTCATATGAGAAAACAGGCCTAAAATTTTAAATGACTTGTCCAGCCAAAGTCACACAGATAGTGTCAGAACAGAGATTTGAACCAGTGAATTCTAGGACTCCAAATCCATTGTTCTAGCCAATGGATGATGGTGCTTTTGTTGTGCTGAGGAGCTCTTGGTACCAGGACAGACAATGACTGCTGAGTGATTGAATCCTGGCAAATTGTATCTCTGCCCTGGTTCATCAAGCACATAAATCAAACCTGTGCCCACCGAATATGCTCAAAGTGGGGTTTGCCTGCATGCCACAGAAATCTGCTGAATTACGGTGTACCTGAAACTCTCTGAGTATTGCTTTGTCACCAGCATCAAATCAGTTTGAAGTAACAATGGAAATAAAGTCTAATGTTGTTTGTTAATTTCTGACAAGAGGTTGCATTATGTCATTAATATCCAATTATCATTCTACCTACAATTAAGCACTAACTACACCGTCGCTCCACTTGACAAGTGTTTTTCCTTTCTTATACAAATTACAATTGTTAGGGCTTTAATGAGCTGCTTTTATCTGTCTTTACCTAACAATTTTAAAATGCCCTCCATTGTATGATATTTAACAGATGTGATATTTCTTCTCTGTTGTCCCTGAAAAGACAAGAACTGACTTACTGTCAATACACAGAGAGAATGATTATCTAGTAGTTTCCAACCTCATTCCTGAGTTTTTACTAGCTCTTTGTACTACTTATATTTTGATGTATATTAATTATTTATCTTATCACTACTACTAGACTGTCTTATTTATGTATTCCCCCAGTCCCTAATAATGCCTTGCCTAATAAATGTTTACTAAATTTTCCTAAGTTGCTTTTGATTTGCCTTAAATCTTGTTACCAGTAGCAGGGGAAGTCAGTATGGTTTTCTGTCATCTTCAGAGGACTTCCTGCTTTCCTTTCCATGGAAGGAACTGACTATGGAAGAAATAGATGCCTTCTAATGGTAGATATCTCACAAGGCTCGGTGTTAGGCCTTTTTTCTCTGTCTATGCCTTGTACACACTTCTGTTATCCCTCTCTTCAAGTGATGATCTTATCGGCTCCTTTCTCTATACTGGATTCTCAAATCCACCTATTGTGCCTTAAACTTTCTGCTAACCTCCGACCTTGCATCTTCATTTGCCTTTCAGATGTCTCAAGCTGAATGTCCAGTAGACAGCTTACTGAAACTCAACATTTCCAAAACTGAACAAGTTAGCTTTCTCTCTAAACTCTCTTCCCCTTCTAACTTTCTTAGTGTATTCAAAGGCAGCAGCATCCTGTCAGTGCCTTAGGCTCACAGTCCTGGTATCATCAGTCTTGACTCCTTACCGTCTCTCCCCTCCCATATCCAATCAGTTGCCAAGGCCTGTTGATTTCACCTTTCCAACATCTCTCAAATATTCCTTCTTTCCTCTGACACTGTCATCACTTTGGCATAGTCTCTCATAACTCAACTCAGTGCTCAAGCTATTGCAATAGCTTGGTGGTGAGTCTGACTGCCTTAAGTCTCTCCCCACTCTAATCCATCCACCATTCAGTCATTAAAGTGATTTTCCTAAAGCACAGGCTTTATCATGTCACCCTTCTACTCAATAAATTCCAGTAGCTCCCTATTGCCTCCAGGATCAAGTACAAACTTCTGTGACATTCAAAACTCTCCATAATCTAGCCCTCTCTTACCTTTCCAGTTTTCTTACACCTTATTTCTTGCCATGCACTTGTGGTTTCAGTGACACTGGCCTCCTTTTCCACAAACAAGACACTCCATCTCTTGGTTTCAGGTATTTTCTCTAGCTGTCTCCCATGCCTGGAATGGTATCCCTCCTCATCTCCATCTACCAGCTTCCTTTAAGTCTCAACTAAAATCTCACAGAAAGTCTTATCCAACTCCTCAATTATAGTGACTTCTCTCTTTTAATTATTTCCTGTGGGGTGTGGGGTGTGTGTGTGTGTGTGTGTGTGTGTGTGTGTGTGTGTGTGTGTGTGTCCCATTACATGGTGAACTCCTTGAGGGCAAGGACTGTCTTTTACCTCATTTTTTATCTGTATACCTGCCTCATCCTTCTGTGGCTCTTTGAGCTGCATGAAGGCAGAAACAGGGTTTAATTTGAAATAGTCTATATTCCCCAGCCCTTAGCACTTGTAATTGTTTGGTTGTTTCATTTCTGTCTGACTCTTTTGACTTCTTAGGATTTTCTTGGCAAAGATCCTGGAGTGATTTGTATTTCCTTCTCAAATTTATTCTGTGGAAGAGGAATTGAGGCAAACAGGGTTAAGTGACTTGTCCAGAGTCACACATCTAGAATGTGTTTGAGGTCAGGTTTGAAATCAGGAAGGTAAGTCTTCCTGACTTCAGGCCTGTTACTGTAACTACTGTGCCATCTAGATGCCCAGCACCTTTCAATTCTTTAAAAAATATTTCCCTAAAAGAGGAATAATCTGTAGAGTGAGTGATTAAGTGAGCTGTCTCAAGAGACTGCAAGATCTCCATCATAAGAGCTTGTCAAATAGAGTCAGATGACAATTTATTGGGGATGCCATAGTGGAAATTCCTACTTGAGTTTGGAATGAAGTAGATAACCTCTGTGGTCTCCTAAAACTCTCAGATTTTCTCATCAGAAGGTTCTATGAACTTATCCCATGAGTTCACTCATCTGCTGGCTTAGTAAAGAATCAAAAAGGCTTAGAAAGCACCCCTATTTGTTACTACCCGATCTAGAATGTCATCACAGCTTTGATGATTTCTGGTCATTTCCTACTTCCTATTTCACTGCCATTAACAAGGAGGAGGGATGGTTGATTATTGCTGTCTTCAAATATTTAAAGAGCTAGCCTATCAAAGAGGATAAATTAGACGTATTCAGCCTATCCTCACGGGAAGAACTAGGAGAAATGGATGAGAATGCATCCCAGAGAGGCAACTTTAGATTTAATGTCAAAAAACAATCCTATCACTTAGTCCTTTGTAAAAAAATGAAATGTGCTGTCTCAGGAGGCTTTCTCCTCACTAAAGATTTCAAGCAAAGATTGAGTAAAGATTTGGAAGTGATTTTGTAGAGGGAATTCTTGTTTAAGTAAGTGCTGAGCAGATAGCCTTTAAATTCCCTTCCAGTTTAGCTTCTGTGATTTTGTAGATTCTGGTTCTTCTAATTACTACCTATACAATTTGGGGCATATCAATTAACCTCCCTGGGCCTCAGTTTTTTATCTATTAAACTGAGAGGTAGACTAGATGATTTTTTATGTTTCTTTTAACTCTAAATCCAATAATCCTACTATTTCAAGCATTTTATAGAATTACCCTTATGCTTTCACCTTTAACTACTAACAGACCCAGTCAGTCAATGCTCTCTTCAAAATCTCAAGGACAATGTTGACTTAATACCTAGAGATAATGTACAAAATCACATTCTTCACTAAAAAGCCTGTGGCTGCTTGTGCACGGATAAGTATTTGTGTAATCATAATTTCTTTCTTTTCTCCTCATCTTTTCCCAGCTCTCCACTCCAAAGTATGGCATGTGTTCATTTAAATAGTGAGTATTTTCATGTCAGATTGCTGGGCCTTGAGAATCGGGGGGAAGCCAGATCGTCCTAAGTTCAAAATCAATTTGGTTGCTATTAACAGCACTGCTCTTGTTCCAGATTCTGACGCCCATCTGCTGAAGCTCAGAGCTTTTTCATCTGCAGATGCTTATGCTGCCTCATAGTATGGTGAGACTCTACAAGAAATGACCCAGAATCAAGTGCTGGGGAGGTACTGAACTTGTGTTGTCTGAGACTGAACACAAACTTGAAAGTAAACTTCATCATTAAAGCGAGAAGAAATGACAATAGGATTCCTGCTTCCTTTAAGAGCCAACATCAAGACGCCCACTGTCACTGAACGTCAGGTATTGAAGATTTTTTTTGCCCCTTTTAACAAAGCTCATCTTCTTTCTCCAGCTGCCTTTTTGTGTGCTAAGACAAAAATTGACTCAGCTCACATAAGATTTACTTTATTTTTATCCTGAATAATGGGATTTAATGTCCATGATAAAGGGCCTCTCTTAGCATTCTCAAAAACAAATTACTGTTTGTGATTTTTTTCCATTTCTTATACTATTCTGATTGAATCAACATGAATGATAGAATGGACAGGTTCTGAAGGGTTATGGCACATTTTACTGAGACAGCTGATTATTCTTGACTTAATGAAATCACAAGACTTCTATGATGTAGTTATTGTGTCTGATAGGTAATTATTGGAGGTGGGTAAATTGAGGCACAAGGAAATTGAATATCTTGCTGAATATCATATAAATCATCATTGGCAAACAGAAATAGAATTCAAATCATATAACCAGAACTTAAAGGGATCTCAAAGGACATCTAGACCAAACCCTCATTGTAGAGATTATAGAAACATAAATCTAGATTTGGAAGGAACCATGGAAGTAAATTTCCTAATTTTGCAGATGTGGAAAATGAGGCATAGAAAAGTGAAGTGACTTATCCAAGGTCACATGATAATGAGCATCTGTTGTAAGATTACAACTCAGTTTACAGGCAGCTACGTAGTGCAGTAGTAGATACTGAGCTTAGAGTCAGGAAGACCTGAATTCAAATTCAGCCTCAGACACTTATTAACTATGTGAATCTGGGCAAGTCACTTAATCTCTACTTGCCTCAGTTTCCTCAACTATAAAATTGGGATGATCTAAACTGTTTAGATAAGTAAAATGGGGAACATCTATCTTTTAGGGTTGTTGTGAGGATTCTTAGCACAGTGGCTGGTACAAAGTAAGTGCTATATAAATGCTTATTCCATTGCCCTATTTGCTTTCTTTATCTTTCACCTCCAGTATACTCCATACCTCCAAAGGCAGAGCTTTCTCCACTGTATTATACTGCTTGTTGTATCAATAGTGTGGACATCCTCAAACAATGAAAATATGAGAGAATTAGAAAATAAGATCCTTAAAGAAAAGTGGAATTGGAGTCGTTTATTCTGGAAAAGAAGAAGAGGAAGTTAATAAGTATATATTGAATATATAGTGGTAAGCAGATGTTTAGCTACTTCTAAGGACAGAATTAGGGTTGGACACACAAAGTACTTTCTGGCTGGTGCCTACAGCTGCTGCTGTGAGTCAGCCATTGTCTTAAAATTTCATGGAGTTAGGCAGTTCTCTGGTTGGAAATTCTTCATAGAAAACTAGAGGATGGAATCATTAGCACAAGGTCAGACATATAAATATGAATTTCACTTGGAATAAGTGAGTGGTCCAAATTGAGATAACTCTTTGTCTACATAGAACCACGTTATTTATCCAACTGCTGAACCAGTGAAGCCTTAAACTCTGACATGACTTCCCTCTAGTCTCCAGCTGGTTATATGATCCTGATCTTCATCTTCCTGCTCCATCACAAACTTTCCCTTGCTCGTGGTCCTTTTAGTTCCATGACTTATATTCTTGAGTTTTGATCTTTGCTTCCTTAAAATATGATTCACCCCACAAGTGACCAGGACCTTTTCAGCTGCCATTTTATCTTTCTTTCATTCCCTTACTCCCAACAAAAAGGCTCCAGTCAGAGCCTTGGAGCTCTCTCTGCATGCAGCTTGAGACTTCCTCCACCTAGGAACAATATAGCAAAGGTATTATTAACAATTCTAGCACCTGGAGGATAGGGGAAAGATGAGAGGAAAAGATGGTCTACCTTGGCAGATTACATTTACACTGAGTAACCCTTGGGAAGAAGTAGGGGTAGGAAGTGGTGGCAGGCAGGAGATATGGTAAAGGAGTGGAAAGATGCAGGACAATCATGGTATTATCAAGTATGAGGCCAACAGAAAACCATAAATCCAGGGGATGGAGAGGTAGAAAATGGGGACCCCAAGTGTTAGGGACAGGAGCAGTGCCCTTGTCTCCCAACTCAAATTAGTATGATCAAGAAGTATAATTGGGAAGACTAGGAGAGTCTTCTACATGTTCTTAATAGGAGTTGGAATTGTCTCAATAATTTGAACAATAACAGTAAACAGTTATCTCTACAAAATAGTTTAAATGTGTAACGCTTATATTTAGACATGTGAGAAAGAACAGCAAGAGGAACTATGACAACGAAAGTCAACAAAAATGGACTAGGACTTCCCGATATTAAAATGTTCTATAAAGCAATAATTATGAAAAACTATCCTTGTCTGAAAAAATAATAGAAACTAATTAGTTGAACAGAAACAAGAACCTAGAAGAAGACCCTGATGAGTTTAAAAGATTAACATTTGATCAAACTCACTTTCAAAAACCACTAGGGGAAGATTCAAAGCAAGTTTTTGAAAAAGCAGGGTGGATTCACCGCATCCAAGGTGTTTGGAGTCACTCCTCACCCTCTTCCCTGATGCAATAACAAAGCAAAATCAAAAACAAAAACAACCCCTTTCATAAATGCATTTGCATTCCAAAAGGAGAAACATCATATGTAGAAAAGAACTTCCAAGATAAAAACAGTATTAATTAACAGTAAGAGAGGATTTAGCACTAGTATCTCTGTGAGGGTAAGGGAAGAAGGTGATGGAAGCCATAGGAGTCCTCCTGATAGCACTTGAGCAGAGTCTTTAAGGAAGCCCAGGTTTCTAAAAGCTTAGCATTCCAGGCCGGGGAACAGCCAGTACTAAGACATGGAGACAGGAGATGGATGTTGTGGACATGAAATAGCAAGCTGACCTTGGCAAGCAGAAAGGCCTCATCGTTAGAGATTATCATGAAGGAGAAGACGGTAAGCGATGATGTCAGAGAGATGTGAGATAAGGAAAAGGATAAAAGAAGAAGTTCTCTTCAAATGGCCTTAATTTTTTCAAAGTATGAAGTAAAATTCTCAGCAAAGAGAGGGAGCGAGGAAGAAATAGATATATGGTAGGCTTAAGGAGAGGAAAAATGATAAGTGGGATAGGGAAGTAATTCAAGAATAGTGGGTTTATTTTGCTGCACAGAGGGCCCAGTAGATATTAGCTAGCATACAGTTATACCTGATCCAGTCAACATGACTTTGCCATTACTTCCAGTTCCTTTGTCCAGCACGTGAGTGAAGAGGACGGGAAATGGATGCGAGAACTAATACAGAGCTGGAGTTTGGCAAAGCATGATTAGCGATAAAAAAGGGGGCAAGGGCTATGAGCATGAAGGATAGTATAGAACCGGTCTTTTGTAAGCAAGGAATCAAGATCGGGGAACAGAGAAGAGGATAGCCAGAATACAGATAACATCCTGGGGTAGTAGTGAGGCATGGAGGGCTTGTAGGTCACAGTGATATTAAAGAGTAGGCTTAGGAGGAGATGAAGGAGAGAGAGAAGGATGTGGGCTTATGAAACAAATGTAAAACACCTCATTGGAAAAACAACTGACCTGGAGAACATACCCAAGAGAGATGACATCAGAGAAAAATTTGGAGCTCAAAATCTTGTAAAAATGAATGCTAATTATCACCTTGATATGTAAGTGGGGGGAGAGGGAATAAAATACTATTAAAAAAAGGAGTTCAGAGTCCTTGAACATGAAAGTGGAACACTTGTGGGTGACGGTAAGATGCAAGTAATGACCATCCTTGGGTGTTGCTGAGGTAGAGTAGAGGAGCAGGTTCTGGGAGTTGAATAGATGGAGGAACTTGGCAAATAGGGTATTTGAGGAAACATGAACATATATGTTTAAGTCCCCTGAAATGAGAGAACGATATGGGATGAGCCAGGCATTGGATTCATTGAGAAATGGGGGAGAGTGTACTGAGAATCAGTTAATAATATTTTTAAAAATATTAAAATTTAAAAAAAAATAAAGTTCAATGTTTATGAGGCTTTGGAGAAACAGGCACTCATAAGTTATTGGCAGCAATGTAAAGAACGGTATACATTTTGGAAAGTAATATGACAATATCCAGTGGGCCAAAAAAGAATATCTTTTGATTCAGAAATTCTCTTCCTAGGACTTTATCCTAAAAATAACATAAAAAAGGAAGAGGAGAGGAACTTCTCTGGACAAAGATATTCCATGTGGTCCTTATTCTCATTCTGCTTGTAACAGAAAAAAGGAAATAAACTGTATGCCCAACAGTTGGAAAATGGCTAAATAAATTAAGGATATGAATAACTGTAAAGAATCTTCTCTACTTTGACCATTATATCCCCTGCCTCTTTGTACTTTCGCCTCTTACTGTTTTCTGAACCTGAACTCTATAATACACCATCTAACTTACCAACTTTTATACACATACTGCTGAGAGATCATGGAGGAAGTCATAAACACACTGAGTTAGACTTAATCACAGTCTCTGAAGAATTAAAATTGAAAATCATCCAAAGGTTCAATGGTGGGCATGAAGAGGACAGCACACATTGCAAATCAAATCATATACAGAAGAAGTTAGAAGTCTATCATCAGAGACATGGATGTCCAGAGAAAAAATGGATCAGTTAAATAGTGAGACTGCAGGATAATGAAAGGGTAGCTGTTATAGTCCATTGGCATATACACATTATCAAATGTTCTAGAAGAAGGCCCCCAACAGAGTGGGTGGAATCTTGTGGTTTATTTTATTTATTGAAGGTCATTTGTAAAAGAAATTTATTGAAGGGCATGGATAGGATTTTCAAAGAATGGGCAGGCATGGATGACTTGTGATTTGCATAATTGGAGAAAGTATACACATTAATGAGATCATGGATCCATTCAGGTATATTGATTTAGTGTATTATGGCCCTATAAAAATTATAACTATCAAATATAAATGGAAATATAGAAAATATGGATAGGCCTTTGCAAGTTAATCTAGAGTAAAAGGAACAGAATCAGAATTATATATACTTTGACTGCAGTCATTTTTTTTTAATAGAAGGAAGCAAAATAAAGCCAAAGGTGATGAAATTTCACACAAGTGACAAGGGACCCAGGACAAAAGAATCTTGTTTGCTTTGATTTTTTTGATTCTGCCTTGCTATCAGCTCAGGAATTTAAGTAGGATTTTACTCCTTATTTTGTTCTGTTTGATAGTGTAGCTAATTTTTTTCTAAGTAGACATATGGAAACAATAATACGAGGAAATCTCTTCAAATAAACCAGTTAAGTTTTTATCTTGCACGTGAAATATTCCCCAAGGAATGAGACATCTCCTAGTCCCAACCCTTATTTTTTGTTGTAACAGATAAAGAATTGTTCAGGTAATAGCTAAAATTGTGCTTTCAGCTACATAATTCTGAACACTGGATTTAAAACCACAGCTCCCATGGACACAGTCTGAGTGCAGACAACAGTCTATGTTGGGACTTATTGAGGCTGAATAACGTCCCAGAGAATGCTGACATGCTGGCTTCTTAATTCTATACTCTTTGCTATTTCCATTAAAATATCTATAAAAATGAGGTCCAGTCGGTCAATAAATATTTATTAAGCATCTACTATGTGCCAGGCACTATGCTGAGCACCAAGAATACAAGCACAAATGAAAACATAGTCCCTGCCCTCAAGGAGTTTGCAACATAATGGAGATGTTTATAATCTAATGAAGAGGTTGGACTAGCTAACCATCAAGGTCTTGTCCATCACAAAAACTATAAATTTATGATCTATATATTTCCCACCTGAAGAGAAGGGTAAAATGCTAAGCCATAGGGGCTTAGTGTTTATTTTTAGAAAGGAATGAGATGCCTTATGTACATTATGTTAGACCTACTCCTTGAGAAGAGGAGGAAGTATGAGAGCAAGGATAAGAGGAAGAAATTAGTCTTTTTCATCTATAATTTAATTTTCAAAAAAATTTAAAAACTGAAATAAAAAATAAAATGTAGCAAACTAGGCCTGGCATCAAATTTCTCATCTGTAAAACTTAATAGAGAGATGTGGTAGATAGAAAGCTGTCATCCGAATCAGGAAAATCTGAGTTCAAATCTCAGCTCTGACATACTGGGCATAGGACCATAGATGTAAGTCATTTAGGGGTTGTGACCCACAGTTTAAGAAGCACTGAAGGAGTCACAAGTCAAAAAAAATTTAAGAATCCCTGCTCTAGGCAACTGTAGTGCCAAAATGATATTCACAGCACCTTTGGCAGCCATGAATATACCCATTCAATTCTGAATCACAAAACACAATAGACTCTCCATGTGGAAGATAGAACCAAAATATTTATTCAGACACTAGAAAGTCAAATCCATCATAGTAACAAAAATCTATACACAATAACAATGCAAAGAACAACATCATCCCCCAGCCTTCCCCCTGCAAGGTTTCCCACAAACCAGCTCCGTTAAACAAATCACACAAAATAGGAAGATCATAAATGTTGGAGATGTGGGAGAGTTGGAACACTAATTCATTGTTGGTGGAGCTGTGAGCTGATCTAACCATTCTGGAGAGCAATTTAGAACTATGCCCAAAGGGCTAAAAACATGTGTATACCCTTTGATCCAGCAATATCACTTCTAGGACTGTATCCCAAAGCGATCATAAAAATGGGAAAGGGTCCAAGAGGCACAAAAATATTTATAGCAGCTCTCTTTGTAGTGGTCAAGAACTGGAAATCAAGGGGATGCCCATCAATTGGGGAATGGCTGAACAAGTCGTGGTATATGAATGTAATGGAATACTATTATGCTGCAAGAAATGATGAACAGGAAGACTTCAGAGAGACTGGAAGGACTTATATGAACTGATACTTAGTGAAAGGAGCAGAACCAGGAGAACTTTGTACACAGTAGCAACCACAGTGTATGAGGAATTTTTCTGGTAGACTTAGTCCTTCACATCAATGCAAGGATTTAAAAAATTCCCAATAGACTCTTGATGCAAAATGCATCAGAGATGCAAAATGCAACCAGAGAAAGAACTATGGAATTGGATCACAGAATGAAGCAGACCATTTTCTTTTGTATTATGTTATGTTATGTATTGTTTTGTTTTCTGGTTTCTCCCATTCATTTTAATTCTTCTATGCAACATGACTAGGGTGAAAATGTGTTTAATAAGAATGTATGTGTAGAACCTATTATGATTTCATGCCATCTTGGGGAGAGAGTGGGGAAGGAGGAAGGATGGGGAAAAATCCAAGATATATGGAAGTGATTGGAGAAAACTGAAAATAAATAAAATAATTTCACAAATAAACTCTCTAACTCATGCTAACTAGCTGCCTGCTTTTCTCTCTCTCTCTCTCTGTTCTGACTACTCTGGCCAAATTTCCCTCTCAGCTCTGCTCTATCTCTGCCTCTTTCTGTTCCACCCCTCCTGCTCCACCTCTTCCTGTTCCATGTTACTTAGACTCATGTGACTCTGGCTTCCATGGGACTTAAGCAGATCACCTGGGCCTATTAATGAATGGGAAAGATCTTCCCATTTAAATTACCACTATAGCAAGCGTCTAAGACTATAAGTTGTAGAGAAAGTGCTTAACTGTATTGCTAGAGGCAGATTCCTCACCTGAGATTTCCCTTTACCTCTGAAATCACAGATTCTCTCTCTCTCTCTCTCTCTCTCTCTCTCTCTCTCTCTCTCTCTCTCTCTCTCTCTCTCTCTCCTATCCTAATACCTCTGCTAGTTGCCTCAGAGAAATTTTTTTGAGACTATAATGAGAGTTTTCCTTCATAAAACATTCATTAAGCCAGACACTATGCTAGATACTGAGGTGTTATACAGTTAAGTGGTACAGTGGATAAAGGGCTGGACCTGGCATCAGTAAGACGATATTAAATCCTGCCTCAAATCCTGCACATTTTGTGCAAAGACATGAATATTCAATTGTGAGAAGATGACAGAACATAGGAGAGCCTAGATACCCCCACAAATATTCTAGTAAAGCTCTAACAAAGCACCAGCTTTTTTTGTTTATCATAAGCATTTCCAACCAGTATAGCACTACCCCCAAAAATAAGCAGGACCCTACAGGAGTTCCAAGAGGGAACAAGTCAGAACACGGCAGACTACAGAAACCCAAAGCAAGAAACAGGGTGAGACCAACACTCAGGACATGAAACAGATATTTGCTCAGAATCCAGGCAGTACAACATCTCGGTTCATATCCAGGCAGCCCTCTATGAGGTACAGTTTCAGAACTGTACAAGGAGGAGACAGAAAGGGACCTAGGGCCAAAACCCAAATGGGGCTCCCAGGAGACTAAGCTAAACCCAAGAATTTCTGCGGAAGTTGGAGTTTAATCTTCTTCACTGCATCTAGCACTAAGCAAGGTCTACCTACACCTTCCAAAAGTATGTGAAAAGAGCAGAATGTGAACTAAGGACAAAGCTTCCCAGTCTAGAAAATTAGGCTAGGGATATGAATAAACTGATTTTAAAATTGCTGAACACAATAAAAAAAAATATACCCTAAGAGAATCCGTAAAGCTAAACCCAGATAAGAGAGTAATTATAACTTGAGAAATATAGCAAAGTAGAGTCTCAGAGAAAAGAATACCCTGGTTATAACACATCAGAAAGAAATGAAGCAAGAGATACAAAATGCAAATTTAAAGGAAATAAGAGCTAGGGAAGAAAAAAATGTCAAGGGAAAAATAATAATTTTTAAAGATTGTGACTAAACCAAGTATCTAAATTCTCTAAAAATTAGAATGAGTCAAATAGAAAGTAGTAACTTCATGAGACAACAAAAAATATTAAAATATCATCAAAAGATTGAAAAAAGTGGGGAGAGTACATCCACTATCAAAAACAATTGACCTGGAAATAGGTCAAGGAGAGATAATATAAGAATTATCAATTAACCTGAAAGTCATGATTGGAATGGGGGAAAGGGAGAAGGCCTAGGTACCGTATTTCAAGAAATCATAAACAAGTTACTCAGATCTATTAGAACCAGAGCACATAGTGAAAATTTTAATAAAATAATCTGATGGGGGATTGTGGGAGGATGGTGGTGTGCTAGGATCTAATCTCCCATAAACACCCTAATAAAATCTATAAATAACACACCATTAACTGGAAAAAAAAGAAAAAAAATGGAGAATCACCTGTCAACTCCTTCACTCAGCTCAGTGGTACATGGAAGGATATAGGAATTCTGTAGGAACCTTAAGAATAGCTAGTGTATGTAGAAAACCTGGTGAAGAAACATCAAGGGATAGTGAAAAGGTCCAGCAGGGCCTGGAGGCATGGATGAGACATACATTTCAGAGACAGACGATATTTGGATTTGTTTGCTTGATTTGTATTAAGGGAGGGCTTTTAGGGAACTTGAGGAAAGAGGAAAGGGATATTATTAATAAAAATGCACCAAGAAAGAAAACAGGAAAGGAAAGAAAGAATGAAAGATCACAAAACTTTTTTTTTTAATGTACAAAAGATAACAGAAGGATGTTCCAAGGGTGACATAGATAAGAAAGATAGAAGTAACATATGGAATTTACTATGTACTTGTAAAAACAATTGAGTTGTATGTAGTACAGATTTGTGCTTTCTTATGAACTTTTCTGTGCTCTTCCTTGCATGTAGAAGTGTCCACGTTTGTCAAGCTCAGAATAATAAAAGGAAATTAAAAATATGAAAAAAAAATTTCTGCCACTCTTGGCCGTGTATCTTGACATCCAATAAGAAAATTGTTTCAATATTCAAATTTGTTTTATCTTTAATTGCCACTTTATCATTTGTAAATAAATATAAGTTGCATTGCAAATTACATTACATAACAAAGACACCTACAACCCTCAACTCCTACCACTCCTTTATATATTGAGTAAAACCTGCACATAGCTTGGCTTTTTTTTTCTTCATAGTCTCTAGATATCCAGGCTGTTGATACAATCAATAGGGAGGATGCTGTAATCGCCTTAAGGGCAGAGCCCATGTCTTTTACTTGTTTGTTATTAAGTGCTAGGCATGTAACAGGTGTTCAATATGCCCTTGATCACTGATTAATTAGAATTTTTTCTTATATAAAGGAAAACTTAGAAGGTGGCAGAGGGAGACTTTGCTTATCTTTTCCCAAGAAAGTACACTTTCCATGCAAACAGAGAAATTATGCCTCTTATGAAATCTAAGTGGAATATGAAATATAGTGAAAAGAGCAATGAAAATGGGAAATTAAAAGCCTGTGTTATTTTCCTGGCAAATGAATTGGTGACAATAGTGCAAGATGCTGTCTCAGGATCATTGTGCTTCAGTTTCTCTGTCTGTAAAATAAAGCACTACTTATTACATTGTAGTTGCCCAATAAATATTAGGTCATTATAAATAAAGCTAATAAAACTTGCTGACTTCCCAAGTCACTAGAGTGAAGAATGAGCCTTAATATCCTTTTGTAGAGAGGAGGGACTGTAGAATAGTAAGAGACAAGGTCATTTGGTGTGCCCTTTCATTCAGGGAAATTGCATATGACTAATGTAATGTGTCATTGTCCAGGCCGTGTATTATCCTTCCTATATAAATATACCTCCACCTAACATGGCTCTGAAGAAAATTCTTAGGTGAGATGATGGCACAAAGGTGTTGCTAGTCCATGCCAAGGGATTCCTACTCAAAGAAAGACTAACATAATGACAAAAGAAGCCAACTGACCCATGACCAAGGTTTGAGGAGAACCAAATATCTGCTTCAAATTGTAAATTGCATTGCAAATAACGCCTCATTATTAGACTCCCTTCTGTGACTATGTTAAGCCATGCAACTATTATTCATCATCTGCCCAGGGTTCCACTATAGTCTATACTGGCCAGGCCCCATCTCACAGAATTAAATGAGATAATGGAAACTACTTCAAAATCCGAAAGCAGATGTTCTTAACATTTTTTAGTGACTTTATTTGCTGACTTTGTTTCACAGGAAACTTTGGGTTGTCTGGTAAAGTCTAGTGAAGAATCTTCTCAGAATAATTCTCTTCGATGCATAGTACTACAAAGGAGAACAGCTACATTGATGGAGACAAGAGAAGGGAGGGATGACCGGAGAGGGCAGATTGGAGATAGGGAAAATTAGATTGCTTGGGGTATTGGGGTGGAGGGAGGGGATAAAAGGGGAGAAAATTTGGAACCCAAAAATTAGTGAAAATGAATGTAAAAAATTAAATAAAAAAAAAGAAATACAATTATGAAAAAGAACTTTTTTAAAAAAAAAAAACAAGTTCATGGAGCCAGATTAAGAAGCTTTATCCTAAACCATAAGTACTTGGAATCTGGTGGGCCCCACATTTTAAGAGGGCCAATGACAAACTAAAGTAAGTTCAGAGAATGGTTACCAATATGGTGAATGGGCCTAGAAAATATCTATATGCAATGGCTAAAAAAAACCTAAAATGTTTTTAGCATAGAGAAGAGAACTGTCCAATTGTATGCAATGATGTTTGCTATGCAGAAAAGAGGCAATTCCACTTATTCTTTGTAGCTCCAAAGGCAAACCCTTTATGCCTTCCACAGTTGGTGCCAGAAGGCAATTAAAAGTTGTAGCATAGTGAATGGTTGAAACAAAAAAGGAATAACCTAATTTAGCTATAAGCTCTCTGGAACCTTGCTCTATTCAATAGTATATTTTGTGTTCATTCACTTCTTGTTTTCAGACTAGAGAATACCAGACAGCTCTCAAGTTGACATCTTCTTATATTCTCATCTCCTCCATGACATGGATTCTTTTACCAGGAGTATTCTTAAAACTTTTCTTGATAGTGGGACAGTTCCAGTTAAAGGAAATTGCAGGGAGACAAAATCCAGGATCATATAAAGAAGCACACTTTAGCAAGTGAACTAGATGCTCCAAAATAGAATGGGTTACATCATGTGACAGTGAGTTCCTTCTTACCAGTGGTATTATAGAGGATAGAAATACTTCAGGTAGTTTTTACATTAGATGATCTTTAATATCTCTTCTAACCTTAATATTCTATTATAACCCTAGTCTCAAATATTATTTATATAGTAATACTTTGTTCACCCAAGATGCAATAGTTTTATTTTAAATACCATCATGCCATTCATTGCCATAGTGTTAATCTCACATCAAATTCAATTTGCTCTCCATTGTCACCTTTGGGCTTTCTTAATGTAGTAGTAGCATTATATTATTAATATTATCATCATCATTATTTTTATCTTGCTCTCGCTTAATGATTTTTACAGGTGGTGGAATTAGGTTTCCCTCTGGTAAAAAATTGAGTCTAAATTTTATTTCCTGACTTTATAGCTGATCTCCCTAGGTTCCTTTGTAGTATTTCTCTGTCTTAACTGGTGCTTTCAACACCTTCCAGTTTTGTATCATTTGGGAATTGAATAAATGTGAGAGTGGTAGACCACCGGCAGCTGTGTGCATTTTAACTACAAGGCTGGATACCCTTCTCATGAATGACTTGTGTACCCATTAGGAGAGGTATGAAATAGGAAATCAGCAAAGCTTCAAGCATATATTATTAATGACTAGGCAGATACCATAACCCACATCAGGGAGATGAGGACCTAATTAATTAGGCATAATACTACTTAGCACTTAACGTTTTCAATGAATTTTACTAACGTGAATGAATGAATCCTCAAAAGACCCCTGTGAAGCCAGTATTATTATTTCAATTTTACAGCTGGTAGAACACAAGCAGGGAGCTTTTGTGATTTATCCAAGGCCACAAATAAAATTGGCAACAGATTGAGATTCAAGCTCTCTTAGAACTGTCACCTAAGACATCACTTTCTCTGAGCCATAGTCAATAGTGGGGTATTCAAATTGACCAATCACCCCTGCTCATGTGATATAATTATGGTGCAGACAAAGCTGAGCCAAAGATATGACTGAAGTACTCATCACCACAGATTAGAAGTCACTATCATGCAAGTCTGAAGACCTGGCCTACAGATGGGAAATTGTCAAAATATTATTAAAATTTCTTCTGAGGCCCCAGTAGTTCAATGTCGAAATTTCTTCAAACCTTAGACAAAGGGCTAAGTATCAGAAATGATGAACAGGAGTGGAGGTGATGTGATGAAAGCCATCAGTCACTCAGGATTTTACCTTCACCATATCTATTCACTTGGACTCACTACACACACACACACACACACACACACACACACACACACACACACACACTTATTCCCTTCCACTCCCCTGGAGTTTCCCTCACTTCTAATCTTTAACAAGTGTGTGGGACATTGGGCAGTGGGGAACATACTTATTTATTTAGCCTTTGAGGATACCACTCTCAGAATTCTGATGTTGGTAGGGACAGAACAGAGAAGTAAAAGCAACAGACATGTCCTGGCAGAATTGCAAAGATGCTGGAAAATAGAATGTGTTATTGTTGTAACAATAATAATGAGAAATGTATGTATTATTTCATAAAGTCTGAGGAGAACTAGAATGTCAGTCTTCCTTCCAATGCCCTCATTACTCATTGACTATCGAACTCCCACTTCATGTAAGAACTGTTAGAGGGCACCTTCAATATTTGGAGCTAAAAGAGAACAAAACACTATGTATCTCTTGTTATAATCTATATCTTTCACCTTATTTATCATGCATAGAATTGTATGACTGGAAAGTTCTTGGAAATGATCTCATCCAGTATTTCATTTTTACTTAATCAAATCTAGGTACAGGAAAGTTTAGTTGCTTGTCTAAGGTTACCTAGTTAGTTAGATCTCCTGACTTCTAGGACCACATTTTTTAACTCTTCCCATATTCATTTACTCTCCTTGCGGGGCTGCTGGGTAGTGCAGTGGATAGAGCACCAGTGCAGGAGTCAGGAGGACCTGAGTTCAAATCTCCCCTCAGACACTTGACACTCATTAGCTGTGTGACCTTGAGCAAGTCACTTAAGCCCAACTGCCTCATCCTGAGTCATCTCCAGTCATCCTGAGGAGTATCAGGCCTCTGGATTCAGATGGCTCTGGAGAGAAGTGAGCCTGGTGACATGCACAGCCCTCCCTCACTCAAAACAAAGTCAAGTGCAAGTCATGTCATCATTTCTCTGATGGCATGGTCTTCAGCAACGAAGGATGAACACACACACTCTCCTTGCATAATGCAAGCCTGTTTACTGACAACTTATTTCTGTGTTCTCAAAATGGTCATTTCCCAGAAGTGCAGACAGACCCTGAGAAACAGCACTAGAAGTTTTCATTTGCAACATCACAGTCACCTCTATTAGTAGCTTCACAGAGGGAACCCTAGCATAGAACCAAGACTGTTTTTTCTGTGTTTTGTTTTCCCTCTGACCCTGTTTACTTCCCTTCCTTCTCCCTACTATAGTATTTGTGGGTTCCTGTGTGGTCTTAGCAATCAAAATAGGAATATTAAGAGGCATATTAGATCTTGGCCATTTTTTAAGTGGTGCCTTACAAGGTTGATCTATCATTTCTGGATATCAATTTTGAATTATGCAAGAAATGTTACTGGACTTTTCCTATCCTTTGACCCAGTAATCTTACCACCGGAACATATGTCCTGAAGAGGACAGAGAGAGAACAAAAAGTCTGGTATTCACCAAAGTATTCATAGCAGCATATTTGTGGTAGCAAAGAACAAGAAACATAATGAGTGTCAATCAATTAAAGACAGTTGTTATATAAACATAATAGATCGACATTGTGCGGTAAGAAATGGCAAAAATGAGAAATAAAGGGAAAAAAATGCAGGCAATTGAAGAAGCCAACTCTAACTTTCACAGAAGAGCTGAGTGCTAATTTTCAGTGTGAGCATTTACACTGATACTACATTTACACTCATACTACATATCAGGGATTGATTTATTGATATATTGGTGATTGTCTAGAGTTACAATGGGATTAATAATGCACAGTAAACTGAAAAGTACATCTGAAGAACTTTTTTTGGAGATAGTTAAACTTTTTTTCTCTCAGTCAAGTAGATTCCCTCTTTTTTTTTCTTCATCAACTAATGTTATTTATTAGCTTTTAAAAATTTCATTGTTGTGAAAATTTCTTTGTTGTTCCAGAAAGGGTTTTTCTCACTTTCTTCATTACCCATCATCTTTTTCTCCTGCCTAATCTGGACACTTCTCTGATTCACGACCTCTATACTTATCTAGTTTCTCTCTTTTCTCTATATTTGTCATATAATTGGAGCTTCCAATGTATCCATCGTAAGCTCTCCTGTTTAAGCTCTTTCTGCCACTGCCTTTTAAGGCTTGCTCCATGTTTTCCCCTTTTCTATTGTGCCTTACTCTCACAATAATGCCATTTATTCCAGCATCAAAGAGGACACCACCCCATGATAGGTAGGGCTTCTCCCTTACCATGCTCCTGATTATGTAGCCCACTTCTGATCTACAACCTTCTCTGCTTACCTTTTTCCCCACAGGTGCCTCGAAATCTCCTCTGTGTGTCCATACTCTCATCCTCTAGGTGCTGGTTCCTCCTAGGAATTTCAACTCCATTCTCAGTATAAGACAAATAGACTTTTCAAGTACCAAATCTCCCAGTTCTCCTTCAGTTTAAGGTCTTTAATGTTTTTCATAGATCATCTCTTTTCATCCATAAGAATATTCATCAGTAGAACTCTCATCCCACTACCTAAATAAAGCATCCTTCCTTTCCCAATTCAACCTTTGTCTCCTCACTTATTCACCTATAGGCTCTTCTCTTTTTTGGCATAGCCTTCACCTCTTTGCCAGCCCTTTACACACATAAACACTCACACTCACACACACACATATACACTCACACACACACACATCAATCTGCCTGTATCTGGAGTCTCATCAGGTTCTATCCACCTTGCCCCATTGGCTTCTTCATTGGGACTTCTACCGCTATTTTGCCTTCACCTGTCTCCTTGTGTACTTCTAGAAAGAAGTCTCTTATTGTTCCCTGTTGTCACTTTGCTGCTGTTTCTGTCCTTGTCTGCTGCATTTACTCCTGTTGTTTGGGGTGTTTGAGAAGAATATAATTCCTTTAGCATTGTTTTTTTTTCTAAAAAAATGTTTTAAAGTCTTCTTTATTATTGAACATCCATCTTTTTTCATGTACAGTTAAGCTCATATTGGCAGAGTAGGTTACCCTGAGCTACATACTGAGTTCCACTTCTCTTCAGATACATTATTTAATTCCTTTTTGAGTTTTCTAGTGGATGCAAAATGGTCTATTGTTGATTGAATGCCCTTTCCTTTGTATGTGAAGGTCTTTCTCCTGATCAGTTGTAAAACTTGTTGTTTCTGAACTGAATTATTAAATTTAATGGCTGTGTCTTTTGGAGTTTGTAGCCTTGAGGGCTTTTTTTCCCCTAAAGATAATCTGTGAATTCTTTCAATTGGAATTTTGCTTTTTTATATTTGGAAATTCTGAGCAGTTCTAGTATTTCATTCATTATGGTGTTAAGGTTTTCTATCCTGTCGTGTCCTTCTGGGAGAGCAATGACCCTTAGATTATATCTACACATCCTATTTTCAAGATCAGTATGTTTTGCTTGCATTGTGAGTCTGTTCTCTTTCCATGCAGATTGCTCTTCACTTCTGCGTATATGCATTTCCAATCTATTATTCTCTCTTTGGTTTCTTTGATAAAGCTTACCATTGTGGTTTTATTCTCCCCATTATTTTTGCTGTGCAGGCCATAAATTCTGCTCTTATAAGTCTTATTTCTCTTTTGAACCACTACAGAAAAGCATGTTATGGTTCCATATTCTACTCAAATTCTACAAGGTTCTATGTCTCACCAAATATTAGATCATTTTTCTTTATTTTGCAGAATTTGTTCATAAATGCCTAAAGTCCTATTTCTTTCGTTTGTTAATGTTTCCCCTACCGGCTTAACTTTTTATGTTCAAGGTCTTTGGATTTTCTTCTTTCTAAAATATTTGATAATTTCACTTTTTTATTCTTGCTCTTATTTTCTCTTTCACTCACTGTCTGACTCCCTCCCCTATGACTGTGGTTTCCTTGGGGGCTGGATCCCAAAGATTCTCAGCCTCTTCCTATGCTGGGGATTTTATTATTGAGTACCCTGAGTGTCTGCCCCAACTGACTTTTGGGTAGTCAGAGCATGCCCCAGCTAGATGCTGAACTTCTTCCCTCAAGTTTGATGGAGTGTTATATGTCACTTTCCTCTACACACACACGCACACACACACACACACACACATACACACACCACATACTGTCTTGTCCTGGTGTCCTGTTTTGTTCCCTCTGTTTCTTATTTCTTTGGCCTGATACTAGATATACCAAGCTTTGCAGCACTGGTTCTATAGGACTATTCTGTTTCTACAGAGTTGTATGCCATGGCACCAGCAGTTTGCAGGTTTATCATATTGGTAATACAAAATTCTGACCCCTGGCAGGCTCTCACAGTCAGCACAAATTTCTACACCCTACAGTTATGGTCTCCATGGTGGTAGAAGGAAGGATGGAAGGTCAAAGTGTGGAGGATGGCTTTTGTTGTAAGTTTTTGTGGTGCCCTTGGGTCTGCTAATGCAGCATTGGTGCTGGTAGCTGGGAAGTGGAAGAGAATTACTGAGTGAACTCAAGGTTCGTGATCATCACTTCATGTTTGGTTTTGGTCTTTCTTTCTTTTGGATTCTGAGTGTTGTAGACCATAAAGACAGCTGAAGATGCTTTATCATTGGTGCATAATTTCTGTTTAGGAGAGATTTGAGAGGGCTTGTCGTGTCATGTACATTGCTTTGAGATTTCTTTGGGACTTTATATCGTGCCTTCATTACCCAGGAAAATTGTCATTGAGAAATCTCATTCTGATGTAAAATTGAATTTGTCTGGTACTCGCATCTCATCAGCACTCTCTAATCCTCTGATGGGACCTTTTAACTAGAGGGAAGGTCCATGGGCTGCAGGTCCTCTAATTAAAGAGAGAGCTGAGAACAGTTTTCCTCCCAATTTTCTACCAGCTACAATGCTTTTGGACTTCTTTGGAACTCTCCATCATGTCCCCATGCCAGGTATCTTCTTCCCCTATCCCCCTCTCTGGCTATTCAGCTTCCTGTTATATGTTACCTTTCTCCTACCCCACCCCTACCCCTGCCATTATATTACAAGCTACTTGAGGGTAAAGACTGTCTTTTTTTAAATTTGTATTTGTATACTCCCCCACACACTTAAAACAGAATCTGACTCATAATAAATGCTAAATAAATGCTTATCGACTGACTAATTGATAGCTTTACCTTTATCACTTGACTCTGCCATCCCTGTTCACTTTCTTGCTAGGACTAGTAGTAAGCTACAATCTGGAGCTAGAGAAACTAATCCATTATTTTTAATTACCTCGTTGTAGGCTCATCACATCATTCTTATCCAGCCCTTTCCTCTTTTTTTCAAAAAATATTAACATTTGAGAAAATTGTATCTATCTTGCTGGCATGAAAAAAGGATAAGGAAATTGACTAAATCCATATCCTTCGAAAAGAACACCTTAAATATGAAGGAGTCTTAGTGACCTTAAAAGCCCAATCTAGCAAGGGCTTACATTTCTGCACAAACCTCCAAATCAGAGAGCTTTGAATCAACAGCTCAATCTATTTTTTGTTACTTTGCCTTGACTTTACCCTTTTTTTCACCCAGCATTCTCTCTTGGCAGGAAATCCAAGTCTTTGAATTCTAAGTCTATGCATAAATATACTTTTTTTTTCCAGTTACTATGGCAATGGAGAAGGAATCTGTCATGGCCATAACGGATCACAAAAGGATCACTTATTTTTATTCCTAGTGTTTACCCTATACTGGTAAAAAAGCAAAACAAAAACAAAAACATAAAAACTATAACTAGTCAGAAACACATTTGATTTTTGAGAAATATCTTCCAAAGATGGACCTTTTATCTTCTCTTGCCCAACTGTATCCTTTCCCATTGTATAGATAGCTTCTCCAGTCATTTAAAGTAAAAACGTCAATAAGATTCAGTAAGCTTTGCATCTTCAAACTCAGACCCTACTCTAACATCACTTTTCATAGAGTGTTAGAAGTGAAAGGTACTTATTTTATAAAGAACGAAACTGAAGCCTAGAGAGGTAAAAGTGAATTGCCCAAGATTAGGGAGTTAGTGGAGAGCAGAGACTAGAACCTAGTCTTCTCTTTCAATTTTAACTGGTGTGAGTAAAGAATTAAATTCATAGCATCAACATTATGGTAGCATGGTGTCCCTGGATTATGGCAAAAGATATCATTTAGTGGGAAAAATGGGTTACAGACTTTTTATCTCTACTTTAGACAATCACCCACAGTATTGAAGGTTTGTATTCTTCATTTTCTTCATCTATATTTGGCAATGACCTTTGGAATGTTCAGTTAGTAAGCAAGCAGCTTTTGCCCTATCCTTTGGATGGGGCCAGAACAGTTGAACTTGACAGTGAGCTCAACAGATGAGCATTCAGCTACTTTTGCAGTCAAACGTTTCCATATGGATGAGCTACATGCAGCAGCAGCAGCAGCAATAGCACATTTGCTGGTGAACAACCTACAGTCTGTCAAATTCCATAGCAGTTTCCAAGGCAATGATATGTTCTTAGTCTTTTCTTTATGTGTTGCCCAAGACTTCAGAAACTGCACAATAAAGAAGAGGAAGCCCCTTTGAACCTTGTGGAAAGAGATTCAATTACTAGAAATAAGTCACTTTTCTAATGTAGCCTAATTTCCCCTTTGTCTTACACAAGGCATTCTTTCAGGTAATCTCTTAGGTAAAGTAGAATGGATAGCTCATGGCCTTCTAGGCCTCCAACTCTAACTCAGTTCTCCCTCTAGAAATTTCAGAAATTTGTATTGTAGAGCCACTTGAAATTGGATGGCAAGCACTGCTGTGTCTCCAGGGAGGAAGATAGGAGTTAAAGATTATGGTAGACTATGTTCACAAATGTTTTCAAATAGTTGATGACAGCTGTGTGAAAGAGAGATTAGAATTAATTTCATAAAATTTAATCAGCTCAGATGCAGAGGAGTCAACAAGGGTCATAGGGTGGAGGTTACAAGGGAGCAAATTTGGGGCTCAATGTAAGAAGAAGGAGAAGGAAGGGAATAAGTATTTATATGTGCCAAGTACTGTGCTAAGTGTTTTAACAAATATTGTCTCATTTGTTTCTCACAATAACCTTGAGAGGGAGGTACTATTATTATCTCCATTTTACAGTTGAGGAAACTGAAGCAAACAGTGTCTCAGGGATTTGTTCAGGGTCACACAGCTAATAAGTGTCCTAGGCTGGATTTGAAACTTTTTGGTTTGGAAGGTCTTGATGGCTTCAGGCTCAGAGCTCTACCCACTGGGCCTCCAGTTGCCTCAAGAGAGCACCTCAGAATTAGAGCTGACCCAAATTGGGAGATAATGTCTTATATGTTGGTTGCCTTATGCATTCAGTCTTCAAGTGGAGGTTGGAAGAGCACTGGAGCAGATGTTGTAAAAGGGAAATCGTTCTTCAGATGGGGGTTAGCCTAACTGACTTTTGAAGCTCCCCTTTCTCTAAGAGTCAATCACTCTCTTTTTCTGGTCCTGGAGTCTCTGTTGAAGAGCAAACTGTAAAGGAGAATCTCAGTAGCTCTTTCATACCTGGCAGAATAATGCCATAGAGGGAGCACTGCATTTAGAAACATAGAACCTTGGTCGCAGTTCTGACTGTGCCACTCACTGCCTTTGATGGAATCATTGAATAACTTCTAGCCACCCAAGCCCAGGTCTCAGCTTCCTCATCCACAAAATGAGGTCATTGGATTAGATTACCTCTTGAGTGCCTTCAACCTCTAAATCTATAATCCTTGACTTCCTTTTGGCATGGTGTCTTTCTTCTATGGCTGTTCCCTTCCAGAGATAGATGCATATAAATATTGTGTGTTGTATGTGCTGTATGTGTATATATACACATTCATATATTCGCATATACATACTTGTGTATATGAGTATGTGAATGTATATATAACTGCTGCTCTTCCTTTTCATATATACATATGTACATATATGTGTACATGCATACAAGTACATATGTATATTTGTTGAGGTATGTGTATATACACACATCCCCCTCAACAAATCACAGAGTAGCTTGGGACATTCTGAAGAAAGGAAAAAGAATTTCTTGCCTTCACCAGGGGTTAGCCTAATTGACTTTTGCCCTGTAAGAGCAAATTAGAGATAAATTGCTAATCTTTATTGGTACTGGGATGCTCCATATTAAGAATTTGCCACACTGATGAAATGACATGTCAGGACTTTTTAAAAAATGTGTATATACTGAAACATCACGACAAGTATTTCAGAGATAACTTATTTTTTAATCACCGTTCACTGTAACCTGATTTTGCCAACCTACAAATTTCCTGAATACCTAATATATTTTATAAGAGGCTAATAGAACATTAATTTTTTGGATTTTGAAATATTTAATAATCATTATATGAAATCATTTATATAAATGAAAAATATTATATATTTGTTCTTTACGATTTTAAACTACTTTGCAACATGACTATCGTGCATAACAGAATTCCACCATTTGACATATACCTAGATGGCATTACATAAATATTCCATCAGAGGAATAGTTAAAAAAAGATGACTCGCAGCAATAACTCACAGTTTCCTCAAACAAAAAATGAAGGGATTGGTCAAGATGATTTTTAAGATCTTTTCCCACTCAACCCATATAGTTCCATGATATAGCTTTTTTCAAAAATTTTATTTTTCCCAATTATATGTAAAGACAATTTATTTTTCAGTTTTTAAAATTTAGAATCCCAAATTCTCTACCTCCAGGCCTCCCTCCCTGAGAGAGTAAGCACTTTGATATAGGTTATACATGTGCAATCATGTAAAATATATTAGTCATACTTTGAAAGAAGGCACAGAATAAAAAATAATGAAAAAAAGTGAAAAAGAATATGCATTCAGACTCCAGCAGCTCTTTCCCTGCATGTGGTTAGCTTTTTTTTTTTTTTTACCATGAATCCTTGGGAATTGTTTTTGGATTGTTGTATTTCTGAGAATAGCTTAGATTGATCATCATAGAGTATTGCTATTACTATGTACAATGGTCTTCCTGGTTCTGTTGACTTCGCTCTGCATCGGTTTATGTAAGTCTTTCCAGATTTTTCTGAAACACATTAGATGCTGCATTTTAAGACTTTCCCTCTTGACAGCTCTATGAGGCAAGTAGTGAAAATACTCTCCTCAGAGAAAGGTGAAAATTAGTGATTTAAATGATCTGCTCAGTGAACCCAGATATAGTTCAAAAGCAAATCAGTTCAGAAACTAGCTTGTTTTGTTTTTTTTTTTAATATCAGCTGTTAAGTGGAAAATAATAACACTGTGATAGATGTTGTAAGCTAGGTACATACTTGGTGTACAGCTGTATTCCCAAGTGTGCTGCTGTAGCACTAGCTGCCCACAGCAGGCTAATTTCCTGCTTTCTTCTACTTAGAAAAAAAAAAACTACAAACCAGGCTGTTGTTCAATTAATTAACCATCTAGGATGTAATACATATTCTATGAGCA
Organism: Bettongia penicillata ogilbyi; assembly: GCA_023548195.1. NCBI lineage: Eukaryota > Metazoa > Chordata > Mammalia > Diprotodontia > Potoroidae > Bettongia > Bettongia penicillata. Next base: position 3,963,462 of record JAJHZJ010000569.1, read on the forward strand.
GTGGCACCACTGTCAGGCCATTAAGCAAGTAACTTCTCTAGAGGGTAGTCATCATGCATATGATTGCTTTCCTAAAGGGCAATATATTCCCACTGATTACCAATCAATCAAAAACTAAATTCTTATCAAGCACTGGGGCACTGTGCTAGCCAGGCAGCTTATTGGACTTTGATCTCTGCCCCAAATATGCATATCCAAGCTTGTCTACCTTGTGGCACCTGGCATAATAGGACCAGGGTTCTCTCCATTTCTCTGTAAGAAGGATAAATTTTCCATAAAATGCAATATAGCTGTCCTGAGACCCAACTGGCTCCTGCCTTCGTTGACCCAGTTTCCTCATCATGTCATATGTTGCAGAAGTGGTTGTCGTGGGTACAGGAGTATGCTGATAAATATTGCATAACTGACTGTCAGGAGGGGCAGGGGTTGGTACATGGGGGGAAGTACATACAACATTCTTAAGTTTAACATGTATTAGTAATATTCTGTCCACCACTTTCTGAAGCCTAAACAATCAGCCGAACAATAAATTAAACTCTGATTTGTAGCATTTGTTGATTTCTGAGGTGTAGAAGTTCACAGTCAAAATTATCCAATCAGCTCATTTCAGTTGGCTTTCAGCAGACTAGGGTTAATGGACAACCTTTCAAGTGAAGGTGAAAATTTCTTTTTCCTTTCTTCAGAATGTTCCAAACTACTTTGAGGTTTGTTGAGATACATATGACTCTGTGTGTATGTATGTTTGTGTGTTTGTGTATACACATACATACATCTCAACAAATATGTGCGTGTATATATTTCTTAGATACACAAAGAACAGCAGTAAGAAGGTACCATACTGAAAGAAAGTCAAGGGTCAGAGGTTGAAGGGATTTCATTGTATGTGTGCTTTTATTCTGGAATTTTCTTTCATTTTGATTTTTTTTTTTGCATATCAAATAAGAGAACTGGTGAAAATTTGACTTTTACATGGGTCCTAAAAGAAGAAAGAAATCAAGTTGAATCAGCAGCACTTTAACATCACAATTTGTGATTGTACACCATTCAGGCAACTCTGGGACAAAGATTAATTTGGAAGAAGTCTAAGAAGGGGATTTTCCTTTCAGACTGGAAAACTGTAACCTTTAAGTCAGGTAATAGAATATTAGAAATTATCTGATGCTTCTATTTTCACAAATAAGGAAACCAAGGCATCCCCAAACTAAGTGATTTGTCCAAGGTTACACATCTAATGTCAGAGTAATCGACCTGTTCAGTAAAGGTACAGAGTATTGACAGGAAGTTAGGACCTTTTTATTCTCTCACATAGAAATTGTTATCACTGCCAGCTGGATCTTGAGATATTCAGGAATGATTTTTTTTTCCTTATGAGGAAATTGCATAAAACAAGAGTTGACATCTTTTTTTCGAGTGAAATTTGAATTGTGTTTTCTTTTTAGCACCACCTTACAGAAATTTCTTATTAAAATGTTTTTATTTTATGTGTAATGACATGAAAAGTCAGGGCTGATTTGAGTCCCACATGGAATCTAGTTTAAAAGGCTGGAAATAATACAAAGAACCATTGGCTTAGATAACAATTTGCAAGCCTGGATATTTCAGGACCTTTAGCAACCTGGAGTAAGAAGCCTATATAGTTTAATGATATTCCACATGCCCCTGGGTCGTAAACTCTTCCATATTAGAGTTCACAGAACTCTAGAACTAAACATGAATGAACTAAAATAATGAGATTCAGGTAATAGCCTTATCTCATACTTCTCCATTCCTTGCAGTTTCCATTTCAATGTAAAGAAGGAATGCATCCTAATCATATGGATACACCTATGCAGAGGCATAGATATGGGAGATAGCATTTTTTTCCATTTTATAGTTTTGGTTTTTTAATGGGGGAGGTCTGCATAAGTTGATAGGCAATAGGTAAGAATCCAGTGGATAAGGGGAAGAGTTAATTATAAGAATGATAAACTCATAGAGATTATAGAAAAGAATGGGCACCAGTAAAGGGGCTAGCTTTGGTGAGAAGGGCCATTCCTTCCCCACAGACTGAAGCGAAAGAGAACAGAATAGGGTGTAGGATAAAGGTGTGCAGTAGGAGAGAAGGACTTCATGGTGGATGGTCTCTACTTTCTCAGGGTTAAATGGGAGTTATAAGCACTTTCCAAGTCAGATGGTGGATTGAGATAGAAATTGATCTTGATAGCAGTAGGATGTAGTTTGAAAGACAGAATTAAAGCCTGTGGGCTTTAATTAGGTATTACCATCCAATGTTCAAAAGAACTCAGCCCCTATGGTGTCACTTTCTACAAGAAGTCTTTATAAGTCCTTCTTAATTTTACTGCCTCCCTCTGAGATTATCTTCAGTTTACTCCATATGTAGCTGTTTGCATGTTGTCTCCCCCATTAGATTGTCAGTTCCTTGAGATCAGGGACTGTTTTTTGCTTTTCATTCTATTCCCAATATTTAGTATAATCCCTGGAACATAGTAGGTACTTATATTATTTTTTTGATTTAACTTGTTGGCTAAGGCTCTGGCTGCTGACTGTAATCTGTCAGATCAGACAAGTCACTTTTCCCTGGTCTGATGTCTCTGGGCTCTAAACTAAAAGGTCAGAGATCATACTTCTTAAGGGCAAAAAGCAGAGCCTCAGCTAAAAGGGATAGTATACAGAATAGAAGAAGTTGTCAGTCCTAGAGCAGATGCAAAAAAAATGTAACCTTCAGCATTTTGAGATAATGACTGTAATATTTGGGTCCCCAAACTTTAGATAAGGTTGACACAATCCTGTAAAGATCTTCCTCTCTTTAATGACAATATTAATTTTGATTTTGTAATACTTCTGTCCACAGTAGGGCTGATGTCAGAGCATTAGAGCTGTTAAGATACTTTGGTGATTGTGTATTACATGTTTTATCCCCCAGTAGAACATAAATTTCTCAGGAATAAAAAGAAATGTATCTTGATTTTCATCTTTATTAAACTAGCACAGCACATTAAAGTACTTAATAAATTACTATTGAAATGGAAAATGAGGTCTGGAGACAAAGGCATAGCTAGCATTGGGTCAACAGGATTCTGTCTCAAAATACCAGCGTGAGTTGTATGTGAGGGGAAGGGAGGTTGTGCTCCACCCAAAGGTAAACTAGCTTCCACCCCACAACTGCAGGGTTATTGATGGCCAAATCAGAATCGGAACCCTTATCTGTTGACTCTTAGCCAAGTTTATTCTACTATGCCAAAATAAGGCACTAAGAATCCCAAGTTAAAAAAGAAAACTTGCTGAGGAAATTGCTGCAGAAACATATTTTTTATAATTAAGATATTTGAAGAAATGTGTGTTTCAGCAATGTATGTTACAGAATTGGTGTTGTGTACAGTGAGCTCAGTCTTTGTCAGGAAACAAAGCACAGTTATATATTATATTATTATTTTCTGAATTTTCTTAGAAATTATCTAAGTAAATAATGTTATGTCTATAAGAATATTTTTCTTTTTGTTAAGGTTTCAAATAACAGTCAAACAACTTAATAAAGTATGTGTTAATGAAAAATCTTTTGTCTAATTTATGTGCATCACTTTACTACAGATCTATGGAATTTAGGTTACATTTGTATATTCCATAAGGGGGTTTGATTGCTTAAGCGCCACCTGTTCTTTATAAATGCTGTGACTGACATCCAGTTTTTCTCCATATGGTGATGACATTTTTGATTACTATTTGTCTTCTTACATTTTAAGAGTGATCTGTGTTAAAATAATTTAAAGTCTGTTCCCCAATAGCTTCATATAATAGTACTGTTCATGAGTTTTGTCTTTCTTTTGAGCCTATATTATTTCAAAAAGAGCTTAAACTAGCTACAGAATCCAGTTTTATTGGCCTAAATGAGTAATTTTTCAGCTGTGAGTTAAAATCAAGTGTAGAATCAATATGGGTATCTCTGTAATTGAAAACCAGTGGGTGATAATTCTGCACAGAAAACAGGATAATAAGAATAAGGATGTACCATTGGCAGGAAAAAGCAAAGATTAAAGATGTGATCTCAATTAAATACCAACTATTATTAACATTGTATCTAAACTCATGCTTCTTAATTTTATCTGAAGTTTTCCTCTTTTGGAATGTGATGACTATATCAAAAATAGCTTAAACAAATTGTCGTTATGTCAATTACATTCATCCTCTTCCGGTAATTTAGTATTAGCCTCATTGTTAGTAAGCAAATATTTTGGTAAGCAAGGATAATTATTTTTTCCTTTTCATATTATATGTTGGTGAACTTCTTACTCAATGTGAATAAATTGTAAATGTGAAACAATAGGCTGAGTTATTTGTGTTGTAGGAAGATTGCAGAGAAGACAAATTCAAATAGCAATGTTTTATCACCTGCAGTGATGATATTTAAAAAAAACTACCTAGGGTCAAAGGCTTACTAATTTCTACCCCCTAAAAATTCCAAAGAATGAATAATGAATTTACTGGTTATCACTACCTATTTGCAAAAGAAACATTTTAATTAGTATTAACAGCCCTCATTCCTGGGGAAGTTAATATACTTTCCTGGATTCCTTCCATACAAATACATGGATGCCTCATACATAGCCAGCTTTTTACTTGGAATTTTCTCCATCCACCAGATCTCTTCTTAGCATCAGATTCTGTCTACTCTATTGGTAATCTAATTATAAATGAATGGACTGTAATACCTAAAATTCAGCACAACATAGTTCTTTGTTTTTGCGTGCTGATCATTAATAACTATCTAGGAAAATAAAAATCAGCAAGCGTTTAACCTTGCCTCATTTCTTCGGCATTGATATGTCCTAACAGAGGAATTAAAAATAACAATAGCTAGTATTTATATAATATTTTAAAGTTCACAATGCATTTTGAAAATATTTTATCATTTTATTATTGCAACAATCTTAATTGCTATTATCTTCATTCTACTGTTAAAAAAATAAAAACGAGACAAAGGGGAAATGACTTATCCAGAGTCACAGAGCTAGTAAGTGTCTGAAACTGGATTTTAACTCATGCCTTCCTGAATCTATGTACTCTGCTACTTAGCTCCCTGAAACCAATGGCCATCAGAAACAATTCCTTTAACAAAAAATAGGGGACTGTGTCATAAAGTTGATAGAACACAGGATCTGGAGTCAGAAAAACTTAAATTCAGCCCTTAGATACTTATTAGCTGTATGACTCTGGATAAGTCACTTCACCCCTACTTTTCTCAGTTTCTTAATTTACAAAATGGGGGCAATAATAGCATCTACTTCCCATGGGTTTTTGTGAGAAAAAAAATAGTATTTGCTTATTTATGAGAATAAGACAAAATAATATTTGGAAGGCCCTTTGTAAATGTTAAAGTATCACATAAAATATTGTTATTATTATCATTGTAAATTATTATTACAGAAGCCCCTTTGTAGCCCATGGTTATCTAATGACTCAATTTCATCATTTGTAAAATGTGAAATTTTGGGTAGGTGACCAATTCTAGATCTTTTCAATTCTAAAATTCCCATTTTCCCCCAAATAATGAATACTTACCTTTTCTAACATGTGGATAAAGACCCATATATTTCTACTTTATTAAAGACATATATTTTTACTTTACTAATGATCGGACATCTAAAAGATTTTATGAGATATAAAGTAATTTTTAAAATTCAGATGTGGCAACATGTAGTTAGAAAAAAATAAAATATTATATTAAATTAAAAAAATTCAGATGTGGTCAACTGAGTTTGACAATGACTACATATAGAACTTATGGAAGATTAGGAGGAGGACATCAAAACTAGGTTACTTTGGAAATATCCAACTTTTAACTAGTTGTTCAGATGAATTCATCCACAGTATAGTAACAAAACATAGTTGCAAACAACTGTAATAAATAGGCCTAAAATTGAAAACGGTTGTTTATTTTTAAGTTTTAGTAGACTAGATCTCATAAAATTCCCTACCCTTACTGAATCAAGGGATTTTACTTCTGAGGGTTATTTTTATAAGAATCAGTTTTTTTTTTAAAACAAATTGGTATTTTTTTATAAAAATGATTACTGATAACTTTGATTTCTTTTTCTGAAAATTGCCTATTCATAACCTTTGACCACTGATCAACTGGGAATTGCTCATATTTTTACAAATTTGGCTCAGTTAACTATTTATTTTAGAAATGAGCCCTTTATCAGAGAAATTTGCTGTAGTTTTTTTTTTATTTCTTGTTTTCCTTCTGATTTTGGCTGCATTGGTTTTGTTTGTGTAAAACATTTTTAATGTCACTTAAAATTATCCATTCTGCTTCCTGTGATCCTCTCTATCTCTTATTTGCTCTTAAATTATTCCCTTATTCATGGATCTGACAGGTAAGTTTTTCCATGTTCCTCTGATTTACATATAATATCACTCTTTAGGTCTAAATAATTTATCCATTTTGACCTTATTTGGTACATAGTGTTGTAGCAACAAGCACCCTGACACATCCAGGATGGCTTGCAAGCACAGGTTCTTAGATCTGCTTTTCTAAAAGAAAAGCATCTTTTAAGGGATCAACAATCTTCTTTAATCACATATACCAACAGAGAAAATACAAGCAGAGAAATAAAGACCAACAGACAGGGCTTCTCACTATTTGACCATAAGCAAGACATACATCACAGATCAACAGAAAGATCCAATTGTCTGACCATTACATACATACATAGTTACCAGAGAGAGTAGTACCAATATCTGGGTTTTCAAAGCCAGGGGCTCCTTCATGGCCACCCAGGGCCTCATCTGCACAACCCTTTTGTTTCAGTGTCTAATTAACAAAAGGCATCAAAGCCTTCAAGCAAGCAAACCTCCCCATAAGCAAACTTTCCCTTTAAACAACTCCTCCCCCAACGGTCTCCACCTGAGGCCTATTAATGGGTGGGGAAAATCTTTGCCTTCCAGCAAAACAAAACTGTCCTAATCAAGCAACTCTCATTAACATCACAAATGTGAGATTTGGGCCTTTTTCCAGTTTCTGCCAAACTTTTGTAAAGTTTTCCCAGAATGTTTTCTTGAACAATGAGTTTTTACCTCCAGAGTTTGGATCTTTGGGTTTATCAAACACTAGATTGCTATTAGCATTTACTATGTATTGTATACCTTATCTATTCCACGGATCCATCACTTTATTTGTTGAAAATACAAGATTGTTTTGATGATTACTACTTCATAACATAATTTGAAATCCAGTACTGGTAGGCAGGCTTCCTTCACATTTTTTTCATTGATTCTCTTAATATTCTTGACTTCTGGTTCATCCAGATGAATTTTGCTATTTTTTCTCTCTTTTTAAAATAGCTCTTTGGTTTGATTGGTATGGCATTTGATAAATGGAGAAATTTAGGTAGAACTATAATTTTTATTATAATATATTACCTACCCATGAGCAATTAATATTCCTCCAATTGTTTAGATCCGTCATTATTTGTGAGAAGAGAGTTTTATAATTATGTTCATATAGTTCCTGGGTTTGTCTTCACATGTAGATTCCCAAGTATTTTATGCGGTCTGCAGTTGTTTTCAACAATTATTTTTTATCTTTTCCTGCCAGGTTTTGTTGGTAATATATAGAATTGCTGGTGATTTATATGGATTTATTTTATATCCTAAAACTTTGAAGGATTAAAAGGTTCATTTTTTCTTACTGGAATGAAGGGATGGGATAATTATTTATGTAGTGACTTCAATTCATTTATATATTTAAATTCATTTATGTATTTATATTATATTTAATATTTGTAAATATTGAAATTTTCTTACTTGTTTCAACTACTTTTTACTTGATTATCTCCTATTCTCTAAGTATATCATCATATCATCTACACAGGGTGATAGTCTTACTTCCTCATTGCTTATTTTTATTCCTTCAATTTATTTTTCTTGTCTTATTGCTATACCTAGTATTTCTAATACAGTATTAAATAATAGTAGTGATAATTGACATCCTTGTTTCACCCCTGATCTTATTGGGAATACTTCAAGTTTATCTCTATTACAGATAATGCTTCCTCTTGGTTACTATTTATCATTTTAAGAAAAGCTCCACTGATTCCTATGTTTTTTAGTGTTTTAATAGAAATGAGTATTTTGTCAAAAGCTTTTTCTGCATCTATTGATATAATCATTATTTTTGTTATTGATATTGTCCATTATGCTGATAGCTTTTCCTAATTCTGAACTAGTCTTGCATTCCTGCTTATAGTGTATGTCCTTTGTAAAATGCTGCTTGAATCTCCTTCCTAATATTTTATAAAAAATTTTTTGCATCAATATCCATTAAGTAAATTGATCTATAGTTTTCTTTCTTTGTTTTTGCTTTAATTGGTTTGGGTATCAAAGCTATATTTGTGTCATAAAAGGAATTTGGTAGAACTCCTTCTTTGCCCTCTTTTCCAAATAGTTTGTATAGTAATGGGATTAATTGTTCCTTAAATATTTGACAAAATTCACTTGTAAATCCATCTTATCCTGGAGATTTTTTTCCTTAGGGAACACATTAATGATTTGTTCAATTTAGTTTTTAAAACACAGTTATTTAAATATTGTATTTCTTCTTCTTTTAGTCTGGCAAATAATAATTTTGTATATATTCATTCATTTCACTTAGATTGTCATATAATGGCATTTAATTGAGCAAAATAGCACTAATTTCACCTTCTTTGGTGGTGTATTTACTCTTCATTTTTGATATTGGTAACTTGGTTTTATTCTTTTGTTTTTGAAATCACATTGAGAATTGGTTCATCTGTATTACTGGGATCCCCCCAAATAAGACCAGGTCCTGGTTTTATTTGTTAATTCAATGTTTTGTTTCTTTTCTTTCAATTTCATTAATCTCTCCTTTGATTTTCAGGATTTCTATTTTGGTGTTTAACTGGAAATTTTACATTTTTAAAAATTGTGTGGCCAATTCATCAATCTACTCTTTCTCCATCTTATGGATATAAATGTTTAGGGATGTAAATTTTCCATATGTACTACTTTGACTGCATCCCAAAAGTTTTGAGGTGTTGTCTCATTGTCGTTCTCTTTAATGAAGTTATTGATCGTTTCTATGTTTTGTTGGGTTTTTTAATTCATTCAGTCTTAAGGATTATATTGTTTATTTCCCAGTTAATTTTTAATCTATAGTTCCACAGCTCTTTATTGAATATAATTTTTATTGCATTATGGTCTGAAAAGGGTGCATTTAGAATTTCTCCTTTTCTACATTTGTTGGGGGAATACCCTAATACATAATCAATTTTTGTGAAAGTACCATGTGCAGCTCAGAAAAAAGTATACACCTTTGTGTGCCCATTCAGTTTTCCCCAGACCTCTGTCATATCTAACTTTTCGAAGATTTTTCTCATCTACTTAACTTCTTTCTTTTTTATTTTATGGTTAGATTTATCTGGTTTTGAGAGGGAGAAATTGAAGCCACCCACTAGTATAATTGTAATGTCTATTTCCTCCAGCCATTAATTTAAATTTTCCTTTAAGAATTTCTATGCTATGCCATTTGATCCATATATGTTTGGTATTGGTATTGCTTCATTGTCTATGATGCCTTTTAGCAAATATAGTTTTTCTGCTTATCTCTTTTAATTAAGTCTATTTTTTGCTTTTGTTTTGTTTCAGATCATGATCATTGTCCTAGACTTTTTCCTTCAGCTGAAGCAAATCATTTCTGCTTCAGCTCCTCATTTTAATTCTGTGTATATCTCTCTGTTTCAAGTTTGTTTCTTGTAAATGATATTCTGTTGAATCCTGGTTTCTAATCCATTCTGTTATCCACTTCCATTTTGTGGGTGAGTTCATCCCATTCACATTCATAGTTTTGATTGCTAATTGTGCATTTCACTTTTTCCAATTTTCTTCTGTTAATCCTTCTCTCTTTTTTAATCTTATGCCTCCTCTAAGATGTTTTGTTTCTGAGCACTACCTTTCTTCATCCATCCTTCCTTTTATCATTCTCTCCTCCTTTCTTATCTCCTTTCTCTCTGACTTCTGTATTGGGTAACATAGATTTCTATAAGCAATTAAGAGTACATATATATTTTCCCTCTTTGAACCAATTTGGTAATAGTGAAGGTCAAGCATTGCCTGCCTCCCCCATTTTTCCCTCCAATGTAAAATTTCTCCTTTGCACACCTCTTTTATGTGGCATAATTTCTGCAATTTGTCTTTTCCTTTCTTCCTCCCAAGGCACCCTTCTTTCTCACCTATCCATTTTTTTTTAAAATTATCACAGTCTAATCAACTTACTATCATTTCCTCTGCCTATGTAGAATACTTCAAATTACTCTAATACTATTAAAGTTCTTCAAAGATACATATATCAAATTCCTGTATAGATATATAAACAGTTTAACCTTATTGGGTCCCTTGTGATTTCACTTTCATGTTTACCTTCTTATCCTTCTCCCAAGTCTTATAATTGAAAGTCATATTTTCTATTCAACTCTGATCGTTTCATCAGGAAAGCTTGAAAGTCCTTTATTTCATTAAATTGTCCTTATTTTATTTACTCCTGAAGGATTATAATCAGTTTTGCTTGATAGTTATTCTTTGTTGTAATCATAGCTCTTTTGCTTCCTGAAATACTGTTTCCAAGTACTCTACTCCTTCAATGTGGTAGTTCCTTAATCTTGTGTAATCCTGACCATGGGGCCACAATATTTGAAAGGTTTCTTTCCATCCATTTGAAATATTTTCTCTTTAACCTGGGTTTGGTTATAATATGCCTGGAAGTTTTCATTTGGAGATCTCTTTCAAGTAGTGATTGGTAGATTTTTTTCTTCACTTTTTTTATAAAATGAATTCTTTCATTTTCTATTTTATCCTCTATTTCTAGGATATCAAAGCAGTTTTCCTTGATATTTTCTTGAAATATGCTGTTTAGGCTCATTATTTTATCACAGCTTTCAGATAGTCTAATAACTCTTAAATTATCTCACTTCTCTGTTATTATTCTGATGATATAGCTCACATTTTTTTTCTATTTTTTTCTTTGGACTTTGTTTTATTATTTCTTCATGTCTCATGGAATCATTGGTTTTCACTTGTCCAATTCTAGTTTTTAAGGAATTATTTTCTTCAGTGAACTTTTGTATCTTTTTTATTCCGTTTGGCTAATTTTGCTTTTTAGGGTGTTATTTTCATCTATGAGTTTTCATAACTCTTTTTCCATTTGGCCAATTCTGTCTTTAAGGTATTATTTTCTTTAGTATTTTTTGTGCATCTTTTACCAAGCTGTTAATTATCTTTTCACAGTTTTCTCCCCTCACTTTCATTTCTTTACTGAATTTTTTTATTACTCTAATTTGAAAATCATTTTAACTCTTCCAGGAATTCTTGTTGGGTTTTTGTCCAATGCATTTTTTTTCTTTGAAGTTTTGTTTGTAACTGTTTTGACTTCATTTTCTTACTCTGAGTTTGCATTTTGATCTTCCCTGTCTCCTTAGTAATTTTTTATGATCAGGTTCTTTTTTTGTTGTTATTATTTGCACATTTTTCTCTAGTCTCTTTCTTGACATTAAATTTATGTTAAAGTTGGGATCTGTTCCTGGCATGGGAGCAGGGGCAAAGCACTGTCATGAGTTTCAATTTTTTTTTTTGAACCTTTTTGAAGTTATAATATTTATTGTTATATTTATTTTTGTACTACCCACTTGATTACCCTTCTCATGAAGATCTTATGTGAAATGATTTTGCAATTACTTTTTGGAAAAATATTTGAGAATATAATGATATTTGGTATATTCATATACCTCATGAGACCAAGATAACAGACTTGCAAATGATTGCTTTTGACATTAACCTACCTGCAGGCAGACTAATAAATCAGGTGATGTCTTAAGATTGTTTCTAAACTCTGTGATTCTCTGTTATCTATTTTGTTTCAGGAATCAACTTTAAACAAAATAATGTAATTCCTCTGTGAAGACCTACAAGATTACCTGGGAAGTCATCCAGTTTCTTCATCTTACATTCCTACTCAATCCCTTCATAATGAAAATACTCTTATAAATAAATTACAAGCAGTAATTAAGTAACAGCAAACAGTCTAGCACACTTAGTATGGCCTACTAGGACAGGTTCTTAGAACTGCTTTAATAAGTAGGAAAGATAGTAGTAGGAAAGTAGGAAAGATAACTTTTTTATTGAATTATTTTATTTGTTTTCAGTATTCAGCAATCACTTCCATATTTTAGATTTTTTTCCCATATCATCACCCTCATTCCTGCCCTCCCTCCCCTCTTCCTCCCTGAGATGGTGTACAATCTTATATAGGTTCTACACATACATTCCTATTAAATGCATGTTGCATAGAAGAATTAAAATGAATGGGAGAAACTATAAAACAAAACAAAACATAATACAAAAGAAAATTGTCTGTTTCTATCTATGATCCAGTTCCATAGTTCTTTCTCTGGATGAGGAAGGCATTTTGCCTCAAGAGTCTATTGGAAATTTTTTAGATCCTTGCATTGCTGTGAAGGACTAAGTCTACCAGAAAAATTCCTCGCACACTGTGGTTGTTGCTGTGTACAAAGTTCTCCTGGTTATGCTCCTTTCACTCAGCATCAGATCATATAAGTCTTTCCAGGCCTCTCTGAAGTCTTCTTGTTCATCATTTCTTATAGCACAATAGTATTCCATTATATTCCTTTACCACAACTTGTTCAGCCATTCCCCAATTGATGGGCATCCTCTTGATTTCCAGTGTTGGGCCAACACAAGGAGAGCTGCTATAAATATTTTTGTACATTTGGGACCCTTTCCTGTTTCTATAATCTCTATGGGATAGAGTCTAAGAAGGGATATTGCTGGGTCAAAGGGTGTGCATATTTTTGTAGCCCTTTGGACATAGTTCCAAATTGCTCTCCAGAATGGTTGGATTAGCTCATAGCTCCACCAACAACAAATTAGTATTCCAACTCTCCTACATTCTCCAACATTTATCATCTTCCTGTTTTGTCATGTTAGCCAATCTGATAGATGTGATGAGGTACCTCAGAGTTGTTTTGATTTGCATCTCTCTAATCAATAGTGATTTAGAGTATTTTTGCATATGATTATAGATAACTTTAATTTCTTCCTCTGAAAATTCCCTGTTCATATCCTTTGACCATTTATCAATTGGGAGATGACTTGTACTCTTGTACATTTGACTCAGTTCTCTATGTATTTTAGAAATGAGGCCTTTATCACAGATGCTAATTGCAAAAATTCTAGGAAAGGTAACTGCTTAAGGGGTCAACAATCTTTTTAAATTACATTCAGTAGTTCAGGGGGAAAGTCATCACCCTGAAATACAGGGAAAATATAAGCAGAGAAATAAAGACCAACAGATAGGGCTCTACAAAGGAACATTGCTATACACTTTACATATATCCCTGGATCAAGAGCGTCTTTATATCTGAGCAGTCAGGGGGTTTGAACATACAACTACTCAGAGTCTCAATCAGGGAATCACAAGGTCCCATAATCATAAGCGAGCCCCAAAAGAAGAGCCAGAAGGCATCACAACCCTTGTGACTCAGTGCCTAATCAGAAATTAGCAAAAGGTGTGAAAGCCTTCCTACAACCAAGCCTCACTTAAGCAAACTTCCCGTAAGGGGAACCATGTAAGGCCCATTAATGGACAGGGAAGATCTTAAATCCCATTAACATTACAAACAGACATGTCCTCTCTCAATCCTTATCTGTAACAGGGAATGTGACTAAACATTTAGAGAAAATATTATTTCCTTGCATATTACAAGCAAAAGCAATAGAATTAGAGATGCTTGATTCCACCATATTTCTTTCATTTTTGCATAAGCCATCTCCTATGCCTAGAATCAATTTTCCTTGACCCTATTTCTGCTTATTGAAATCCTTGCTTTCCTTCAAATTTCCACTCAGGTTCTATCATTTCCATGAAGCATTCCTAATTTCTTCACTGATGTCTGCCTTCTCAGAACTCTAGTAGCACTTTTTTTTTTCAAATTCTCCTTTATATTTACCATATTTCATTTTATATTGTGGTTATATATATATATATATATATATATATATATATATATATATATATATATATATATATATAAAATTTTTTCTTCTTGCTAGTTTGAAAGTTCCTTTAGGATGGATGGAAATAATGTCTTCTTTCATCTTTATATCCACAGTGCTTACTACAGTGACAGCCAATAAAACTAATGTTCATTCATTCAGCCAGGTGGCAAAAGTAAGTAAGAGTGTTGGACCTGGAGTCAGGAAAATTTGAGTTCAAATCTGGACCCAAACGTGTATTGAGGCAAGTCATTTAACTTCTATCTCTGTTTCTTCAACTGGAAAATCAGGCTTATGATAGCATTTACCTTGTAGGGTCATTGTGTTATTTGCAAGTGGTACCTGGCATGTAATAGGAGCCTGTCTCTTTACCCTTCCCTCTGATTCATTCATTCACTGAACAAGTATTAAGCATTTTATGCATAATGTAAGATGCATGCTGCTGGAGGAGAGAGACATATAAAATTATATAAAAAATAGTCTCTGTTAATTTTAACATTTAATTAGAGATAAAGTTTAAGTGTGGGCTAGGGACTTCAGGGTTGAACATCATTTACTAAGATGTCATGCTATGGGTATATGTATATGAAACTGCTTTTCTGAGCCAGACTTACTTATGTCTATGTGGAGTAGATGACTGTAGCAGAGTATGAAAACACCTACCTGATATGATTTCCTTGCTTTCCTTCAAACCTTTCTTATGCTTGAAATTTTCAACTTTTGTCTCACAATCAGGAGTATGCTGGGGCTAGCTTGAACCTCTTCAAGAATGCTGATTCTTAAACTTTCATTGTGAGCATTTAAGCTTTGTAAATCAGTAAGCTAGGCGGCACAAAGGATAGAGCACTGAAATATCGATAACACAAACATTAAAACGTCCCTTTTTTTCAAAGAGGTGTTTTTTAAACTTTTACCAACATAGCCCTGACTCATTCTTTTGTTTTAAAGTGTTGTTTTTAAAAGGCCTGAAGAAGCAGAACTTTATAACATTAGTACTCTTAATATTTTGTGACTTGGCTGTGTGCTTGTTCCCATGCTTTTTAGCATGATGTTTTCAGCCATGTTGTCAAATGCTCTCAATGAGGATGAACATGGCATCAAGGTCAACTACTATATTGATGGTAAGTTCTTCAATTTGAAAAGGCTGCAAGCCAAGACCAAAGTGGAGGGTATGTTGGTACATGATTTTCTGTTTGCAGATGATTGTGAACTCAATGCAGCCTCTGAAGCTGAGATTCAACAAAATATGGATCAATTCCCTGCTAATTTTGACCTAATAATTAACACCAAGAAAACACACCATCCATACGTGGAACCATCGGTTTCAACAAAATGGAGAAGTTTTGAAAGTTGTGGATAAGTTCACTTACCTTGGTAGTGTACTTTCCAGGGGTGTACACATTGACAATGAGGTTGATGGATGCATTGCCAGAGCTAGTTCAGTGTTTGGGAGGCTCCGAAGAAAAGTTTGGGAGAGAAGAGGTATTAGACTGACTACAAAACTGAAGGTTTACAGAGCCATTGTGCTGACCTCTTTGTTACATGCTTGTGAAATATGGACAGTCTACCAGTGTCATGCCAGGAAATTGAATGACTTCCATTTGAACTGTCTTAGGATAGGAAGATTCTGAGGATCACCTGGCATAATAAGGTACCAGACACTGAAGATCTTGCTCCAGCTGAACTGCCAAGTATTCAAACTATACTGCAGAGAGCACAACTTTGATGGGCTGGCCACATTGTTCAGTTGCAAAAAAGGGGAACTTGCATGGGGTAGGCAATCACATGGTGGTCAGAAGAAGCAATACAAGGACACTCTCAAGATCTCTCTCAGGAAGTTTGGATTTGACTGTGCAATATGGGAGACACTGACACAGGACTACTCAGCTTGGCATGCCCACATCAGAAAGGGTGCTGTGCTCTTTGAGCAAAGCAAAATTGAGACAGCACAAAGTAAACATAGGATGCACAAATTTGGGATATCCACCCCAAATATTCACATGAACTATCTGTGCCCAACCTATGGTAGAGCATTCTGAGCGGACACACTGAAATTTCACTTTACCATGGTGATATCATTTTGGTCCTCTTCAAAGACAAAGGACAACAACCAACCAACCAACTCTAGACATACAGGACTCTGCACACTCCTAAAACTATAGCTTATGAATACATAGCTATGTGTTTATCCAAACAGAGGATACCACTCAAAGCTAAATCCTGTACTTTGTATAGCATAGTAAGTAGCAGCAAAACATTCCTTTTGTAAACTTCACACACATCCCCGTATCAGCAAGATTACCCACTTGTTGCTTGAGTACCTACTTAGAGGAGTGGGCAATGGATACTTGATATAGAGGGAACTCATACTTCCAGTGCTGTAGGACAGCTGATGTCCTGACCATGCTCCTGCTGAATCACAAACAACATTTAACTCATCTCTATGCTGAATGATTGCTCTCCACCTCAATATTCCTGGTTTTCCACTACAATATCTCCCTACCACCTCTAGGATTAAATATGAAATCTGTGAAGTGTTCGAAACCCCTAATAATCAGATCCTATCACCACCTTTCCGATATTTTTATATTTTACACCACCCTCTTTCCCCAACAACTCTGAGATCCAGTGACACTGGCATCCTTGCTATTCCTGGAGACAGGAAAATAATCAATCCCCCAAATCTGGATATTTTTACTGGCTGTCCCCCTTTGCTGGGAGGCTCTCTCTGCTCATCTCTGTCTTCTGGTTCCTGTGGTTTCTTCAATTCCTAGTTAAAACCCTACATTTTACAAGAAGCTTTTTCGGGTTCTTCTTCATTTTAGTATCTTCCCCTGTTGATTATTTTCCAATTTATCCTGCACCTAACTTGTTTGTACATAATTGTTTGCATGTTGCCTCTCTCATTAGACTGAGAGCTACTTGAGATCAGGGGACTAATTTTTGCTTTTCTTTGTGTTCTTATGGCTTAGCACAATGCCTGGCTCATAGGAGGTACTAGAACACGCCCTACACTCCAGGAGGCACTTAATAAATGTTTATTGGCTGACTGTTGCCTAAGTGGCATTGAGGAGTGACCAGATGACTTTCCCAAGATGACAAGGCCAATATATGTCAGAACTGGGACTTGAAGCTTTCCTTTTCCTTTCTCCACTACACCATGCTGCCTGGTAGATGGCATTTAAATCAAATTTGTTGCTTAGTCAAACCTACAGTTCTTTTCTAATATACATTGTTGATTAGTATCAAAATTATGTTCCATAATTCTAGTTTCAAAATGTCTCTAATACAGTCATTGTTTTCCCTCCACTCTTACTGAAAACATTTTAGTTATCCATCTCTGAGGCTTTGATTGCTACAGTAGTTAATCTCACGGATTCTGGTCTTGCTTCTCCTCCAATCTACTTTACACACTGTTGCCAGAAAGTACTCACTTTCATGTCACTACTTGACTCATAAAGCTTCTATTACTCCTTATAACATAGTACATAAAATCTAACTGTCTATGTCTAGCTTTCAGTGCCTTCTATTATCTGGCTTCACCTTATCTGTTCAAACTTATTTACCACTATTCCCTCTGATACTCTCATTAGACTGATTACTTTATTGTCCCAAGGCCATACCTACCTGTGTACCTGCCTTCATAGTATTTTTCCTCCCTGAAAAAGCCAGTCTGATCCCTTCCCTCTCTATAAATCTTAGCCATCCCTCAAGGAACAGCTTCCTCCATCAAGCAAGCTCTCCACGTTCACTCAATTTTCAATAGTTGCCATTCTTCTTTAAACTCCTAAAGTACACAATTTAGCACTTTGTGACATAACATGTATTTTATCTATTGTTCTATCTATATGTATTTGGTTTTGTCTATTAACCTTTTATTCCCATAGAGAATATCACTTCCTTGAAGGCAAAGTCCATGCCATAAATTTCTTTTATCTTGCATACTACCTAGCATATAGTGAAGCACACAGTAGGCCCACCACAAATACTTTGGGTTTCTTGGTCACACCATCACAAGACCTCAGCCCCTGCCACATTCAAGTCCTGTCCCATTTTTCTATATCTCAGCTAAAAAAAAAATCCTTCACTTCACCTTTACCAGGGTCAGTATAAAGAGATGAGGTTGGTCTTATGGTTACAATGCTACAGTCTCTTAAGTTCCCTGCCAAGGTCTTCATTTTGCCTAAGTGACAAACTTATATATGTGTGTATGTATGTACATGTGTGTATATGTGTATCCATCCTTGAGGAGGAAACAACAAGAACCAGTGTGAACTGTATGGCTTTGTTTCTCTGTCTTTCCAAATGCTAGGGTTTTTATTTGGACTTAATAAACCAGTGAACAAATACATAATTATTAATGTTGACATAAAGTTTGAGAATCCTCTTATATAACACATAACTGAAAAGGTATATTCATTTTCATTAGATGTGAAAGTCACATTATCATTTTATTTTATTTTTGTGTGGAGTGCAACCCTTTGTTACTCTGTCCAACTTAACCTTGGATAAAGTAAACAAATTGTTCAGTTAACTCTTCAGTGTCTCTAACGGCAACAAGTCTTTTCACCAATGTGATGATTTCCTTTTTTTAAAAAACAATCAAGAATATTCAGAGGACACAAAATCTCTCTACAAAATACCCTTTGTTTTGATACAAAGATTTTTTGCTCTGGTTATGAACTTTTAGCTACACCTCACTTCCTGCACATAAACATAATCTTTGGTTCGACATAAACAGTTAGCTGTGGACAGATTTCCTCTGAAAGCCTAGCAAAGGCAAATGGAAAATTATTTCAATGAGCTTACTGTAAGCACACTGTTTTTTTTTAATTGGTAGGTTTTTAAATTGGTATTGGTAGATTTTAAATGCCTAATTATCTTAATACAAATGGCACCCTATCATCCCAGAAGTGTTGTACTTGGTGCCCTGTGTTGTTTATTATTTTGCATTACAATTATCATGCAAAGGAGAGAAGGTGACTTTAAGCAACTCATTTGAAGTGCTTCTTTCTTAAGTGTAAAATCTTTGGGAGGCTATTTACATAGATGTTTATCATTGGATGTTAAAAATCAGTCCAATTATAAGCACACAAAAGTTTTTATTATGGGTTTAATTTTGAAATGTAAATGGGCCATTATAAAGTGCCTGTTGAAATTTTAATTTGTGCTTTTATTTGTGTCTGTGGATTAACAAACCATCCTATATGGAAATTAATTATAGAGATATGCAAAATATTAAAAGATAACAGAGTATGTGTAACAAAATTACCTCAAGGTAAGCAATGACAATGTAAGTTCTCTCTTTTGACTTGTGGATTGTAGATGCTGTTAAGTGCTCATCTACCACCCAAGTAACTAGAATTCCTGTGCAGATGATACAAATTCCACTTAATGTTCAATTCTGTTGCCATGGCTATGATAGCCTTAATATTGTAAGCTCACAGCAAGGTTGCAATTAGTATTTGGATTCAGAAGAGAAACATAATGATCTCATATTGCAGGAACACTTGTTTAATACTATTTTGGATCTAGGACTCCTTTCAAGTTGCTAACCAGAAGTATCTTTGGTCAAAAATCACTCCATCATTTTGAACCTATGTTCTCAGAATGTTCTCTCAAACTTCTTTGGGATCACTATCTCTAGATTTGTCTATACATGCCTTCTCTTAGGCTTTAAAAATATAGAACTTTCAAAGTTAGGCTAATCTGTGAAAGGCAATTTGGTTGCTTTTGCATGAAAAAATATACATGCATGCATACATCCATGCAAAATGCCATCTAGGTATAAATATACCAAATGCATACAATATAATACACATGAAATAATAACACAAATGCCAAATACACATTTAATAATAATATATACAATACATTCAAATACTATTCATTGAATAGCTTCTGTTTTAAAGAAGTGTACTAAGTATTAACAGACATCTTGGTAAAAAGATAAGCAAGACAGATCCTGCCCTAAAGAGGTTGATAATTTGCTTGACTATAGTAATGAGAAGAGTTGACTCCTCAAATCTGTCAATAACAGGTAATCCTAGATTTGAATTAGAAAAGGTGGAGAGTACATGGAATGCAGAAGAGAAGGCTAGAGGGACTCTTCTGGGCAAGAAAGTGTGCCTCTGAGTCAAGAGGATGGGGTTTAACCAGTGCTGCCTCTGAAGGACACTGGTCAGGTGAACAAGTCCCTTAATCTTTGGTGGGCCAGGCAACTTTCTAAGCAGCAATAAATGAGTTGCTTATCCACATCAGTAGAGGGAGTTTCCTTCTGGGGTTACTCAACAATGATAAAATCACCTGTCTGGTGATAAACAGTTGTTTAATTATTCTTAGAGCATTTAAGCAAAATGTAGTTTCCTTATTTGTCACTTTTAATCTTTGGGGGGTGGGGGAGGGGGGTGAAGATGGCAGAGTAGAAAAATGCATATACTCTAGCTCTTCCCCCACAGCCCATAAAATACCTGTAAAGAATGACTCTCAACAAATTCTAGAGCAGCAGAAGCCACAGAATGACAGTGTGGAGGAGACTTCCAGTCCAGGGTGACCTGAAAAGCTCACAGGAAAGGTCTGTTTCACCAGATGTGGAGTGGAGCCCAGCCCAGCCTTAACTGCCTGGTGGAGGGAGGAGGACTGGAGCAGACCTCAGGGGTGGAATCCCCAGGGGCAGCAACAGTAGTTCACAGACCTGTCAAACCACAGGTCAGTGAGAGGGCTTTTTCATCTGGCCAAGAAGGGAGCAGGGTCCCCCTGCATAGCTCCGGTCCCAGGTGGTGGCAGCAGCTCCCACAGCAGGTAGCAGCTGCCATCCATTGGTGGAGGACTCATTGTAAAGCCCCTGGGGGAATTGCGCAGCTGATCAGAACCTCAGCCCTGAGTGCTGGTGTGGCAGAACTGGAGTTGAGGCTGCTATGGAGAGGACATTCTACTACTTCCAGATTCTGGGCACAAAAGTTTCTGGTTGCTCCCAGATCAGTGTGCAGGCTTGATTGTGCCACCTTGGAGGAACTGAGATCTTACAGAGTATACCCTACACTTGACAAAGAACCCAAAGTTCAAGTGACTGGTTGGGAAAATGCCCCCAAAAGAGAGAAGAAATACGACAGTGGAGGGTTGCTTTCTTGGTGAATAGGTATCTTCTCCCATCCTTTCGATTGGGGAAGAATGATGCTTACCACCAGGGAAAGACATAAAGGTCAAGACTTCTGTATCCCAAACATCCAAAATGAATATTCAATGGTCTTGGGCCATGGAAGAGCTCAAGGAGGATTTTGGAAATCAAGTAGGAGAGGTGAGGGAAGAATTGGGAGAGAGATGAGAGAGATGCAAGAAAATATACAAATAATCTGTCATATTCTAAATATATGCATAAATTATATGTATATGTATATATATAATATGTATGCATATGTATGTGTATACACACACACACACACACACACACACACACACATATACATATTCATTCTATTTACAATCACAGCTTATACTGGCCTGATCAGTCACAGGAGGACACTATACCTTGACCCCAATGTAATGGTGTCATTTTGGTTCTCTTCAAATACAAAGGACAATAACTATTTAAAATCAAAGTTATAATTATTAGGTTTCTTTTTCCTATCCATTGTATCTCATCACAATAATTTTTTTTTATTTTTTTGCTTCTTAACCTCCTCTTTGCAAAGAAAACAAAAGAAAAAAGAAATTAAATAAACATTAGCTATTTGTCCTTGGAATAGCTTGATACTTTCCAGTTTTCTGCCTGGCTACATTTTGTTTCAGCTAAGATAAACTGATCATCTGAAGTCTCATCATAATACTGATCAGTTTAGTTTTTGATATTCCATAACTTCTTAATTCCTTCTCTTTCCTCACTCTTCTGCACTAAACTCCTCTCCTCCCCAAGCTTTTCTTTACTGAGGACTGGGGTCTGAACTTTGCAAGTTAACTCTCCATTTTCCATCACCGACCTTACTTCCTTTTGAATCTAGAAAGTCAAGCCTTTGGGGAGGCTTTTCAGCTTCCATTTTTGTATGCTGTCTTCCCCCATTAGATTGTAAGCCTCTTGAGAGATGGGGATTTTTTTCATTGTATTCCTAGAACTCCACAAGTGCTGAATAAATGTTTATTGAATTGAATTGTGTAATAGTAATTTATTTTTTTATCTTTTATTTTTTTATTTTATTACTTAAATTTATTTATTTATTTATTTTTAGGCTCAGGCATTCATTTCCACAAAATTTTGGGTTCCAGTTTTTCTCCCCATCTCTCCTCTCCTCTTCTCCATAATACTTTGCCTTCTGATTACCCTTTCCCTCAATGTTCCCTTCCTTCTATCACACCCCATCCTTCTTTTATCCCCATCTTCTCTCTTTTCTTGTGGGGCAAGATAAATTTGTATATCCCATTACCTATGTTTTTTTATTTCTCAGTTATATGCAATAATGATTCTCAACATTCGTTTCTAATACTTTGAATTCCAACTTCTCTCCCTCCCTCCTTCCTTACCCATCCCCACTGAGAAGGCAAGCAATTCAATACCAGCTATATATATGTCATTTTGCAAAAGACTTCCATGATAATCATGTTGTATAATACTAGCTATTTTACCATCTATCCTACCCTATCTCCCCTTTTTTATTCTCTCATTTGACCTTGTCCCTTCCCAAAAGTGTTTATTTCTAGTTACTCCCTTCTCCCATTTGCCCTCCCTTCTATCATCCCCCTAACCCCACTTGTCCCCTCCTCCCTTGCTTTCCTGTAGTATAAGGTAGATTTTCATACCAAATTTAGTGAGAAAATTATTCTCTCTTTAGACCATAAGTGAAGAGAGTAAGCTTCACTTTTCCCCTTTAATCTTTTCCCTTTTCTCCTCCATTGAACAGGGTTTTTCTCATCTCTTTTGAGTTATAGTTTGGCCCATTCCATTTCTTCCTTTCTCCTCCCAGTATTTTCCTCCTTCACCCCTTTATTTTTATTTTATTATTTTTTTAAGGATATCATCTCTTCTGATTCAACTCAATCTGTTATCTCTGTCTGTGTGTGTGTGTGTGTGTGTGTGTGTGTGTGTGTGTGTGTGTAATCCTTTCACTTACCCAAATACTGGGAAAAAATGCAAGAGTTACAAATATCTTTCCATGTAGGAATGTAAACAGTACAGCTTTAGAAAGCCTTTTATGATTTTTCTTTCCTGTTTACCTTTTCATGCTTCTCTTGACTCTTCTATTTGAAAGTCAGATTTTCTATTCACTTCTGGTCTTTTCATCATGAATGCTTGAAAGTCCTCTATATCACTAAATGACCATTTATTCCCTTGAAGTATTATACTCAGTTTTGCTGGGTAAATGATTCTTGCTTTTTAATCCCAGTTCCTTTGACTTCTGGAATATCCTATTTCAAGCCGTTCAATCCCTTAATGTAGAAGCTGTCAGATCCTGTGTTATCCTGATTGTATTTCCACAATACTCAAATTGTTTCTTTCTAGCTACTTACAGTATTTTCTCCTTGACCTGAGAACTCTGAAATTTGGCCACAATGTTCCTAGGAGTTTCTCTTTTTGAGTCTCTCACAGGAGGTGATAGGTGCATTCTTTCAATATTTATTTTGTCCTCTTGTTCTAGAATATCAGGGCAGTTTTCCTTGATAATTTCATGGAAGATAATGTCTAGGCTCTTTTTCTGATTATGACTTTCAGGTAGTCCTATAATTTTTAAATTGTCTCTCCTGGATCTATTTTCCAGGTCAGTTGTTTTTCCTATGAGATATTTCACATTATTTCTATTTTTCAGACTTTTGGTTTTGTTTTCTAACTGCTTGGTTTATTTCATAATCATTAGCTTCTCTGAACTCCACTCTCTCTTTTAAAGAACTATTTTGGAAGGTGCCAAGATGGTGGAGTAGAAAGATACACATATGCTAGCCATGAACCCACAGCCCATAAAATACCTGTAAAGAAGAACTCCTAATAAATTCCGGAGCAGCAGAAACCACACAGCAACAGAGTGGAGCAGATTTCTGTTCCAGAGAGCCCTGAAAAACTGACACAAAAGGTCTGTCCCACACCTGATCCGGAGCAGAGCCCAGCCCTGCCTTGGCCACGCACCACCAAGAGGAGGAGACCCAAGCAGGTTTCAGGGACAGAATCTCCAGCGGCCGTGCAGGTTCCTCCACCCACAGACACCAAAGGTTAGTGAGACAGCCAGTTTGGCTCACCAAGAGGGGAGCGGGGTGTCTCCATAACTCAGGCCCCCTTGGGAGGCAGCAGTGGAGGAAGCAGCAGACAGGGGCTCCCAAAGCAGGCAGGAACTCAGCTCCTTTGTCTAAGGTCTCCACATAAATCCCCTGAAGGAACTGAGCCCCCAGTGGTGGCCCTGCCCCCACCTGAGCAGCTGAACTTAATCTCACACTGAATAGCCCTGCCCCTGCCAAAAGCCCTGAGGTTGGGGAGCAGCATTTGAATCTCAGACCCCAAGCACTAGCTGGGTGGATCTGGAGGCAAGGCAGGGGTGGAGAGGAATCTCAGAAGTGAAGTAACTGGCTGGGAAAATGCCCAGAAAAGGGGAAAAAAATAAGACCATAGAAGGTTACTTTCATGGTGAACAGATATTTCCTCCCTTCCTTTCTGATGAGAAAGAACAATGCTTACCATCAGGAAAAGTCAAGGCTTCTGTATCCCAAACATCCAAAATAAATACTCAGTGGGCTCAGGCCATGGAAGAGCTCAAAAAGGATTTTGAAAACCAAGTGAGAGAAGTGGAGGAAAAACTGGGAAGAGAAATGAGAGAGATGCAAGAAAAGCATGAAAAATGGGTCAATACCTTGCTAAAGGAGACCCAAAAAATTGCTGAAGAAAATAACACCTTGAAAAATAGGCTAACTCAACTGGCAAAAGAGGTTCAAAAAGCTAATGAGGAGAAGAATGCTTTAAAAAGCAGAATAAGCCAAATGGAAAAGGGGGTTCAAAAGCTCACCGAAGAAAACAATTCTTTCAAAATTAGAGTGGAACAGATGGGGGCTAATGACTTTCTGAGAAACCAAGAAATCACAAAACAAAACCAAAAGGATGAAAAAATGGAAGATAAGGTGAAGTATCTCATTGGAAAAACAACTGACCTGGAAAATAGATCCAGGAGAGACAATTTAAAAATTATGACACTATCTGAAAGCCATGATCAAAAAAAGAGCCTAGACATCATCTTTCATGAAATTATCAAGGAAAACTGCCCTGATATTGTAGAACCAGAGGCCAAAATAAGTATTCAAGGAATCCACCAATCACCACCTGAAAGAGATCCAAAAAGAGAAACTCCTAGGAACATTGTGGCCAAATTCCAGAATACTCAGGTGAAGTCGAAAATATTGCAAGCAGCTAGAAACAATTCAAGTATTGTGGAAATACAATCAGGATAACACAAGATCTAGCACCTTCTACATTAAGGGATCAAAGGGCATGGAATAGGATAGTCCAGAAGTCAAAGGAACTAGGCCTAAAACCAAGAATCACCTCCCCAGTAAAATTGAGTATAATACTTCAGGGGAAAAACAATGAAACAGAGGACTTTCAAGCATTCTTGATGAAAAGACCAGAGCTGAAAAGAAAATTTGACTTTCAAACATAAGAAGGAAAAGAAGCATGAAAAGGTGAACAGCAAAGAAAAGTCATAAGGGACTTACTAAAGTTGAACTGTTTACATTCCTACATGGAAAGTTGAACTGTTTACATTCCTACATGGAAAGACAATATTTGTAACTCTTGAAACTTTTCAGTGTCTGGGTAGTTGGTGGGATCACACACACACACACACACACACACACACATATGCACGCACACACGGAGACAGAAAACATAGAGTGAATTGAATAGGATGGGATCCTATCTTAAAAAAATGAAGCTAAGCAGTGAGAGAGAAATGTATCATGAAGAGAGAGGGAGAAATGGAATGGGGCAGATCATTTCTCATAGAAGAGGCAGGCAGGAGACTTTCTAGTAGAGGAAAAAAGAGGGGAGCTGAGAGAAAAACAGAAGTTTTCTCTCATCACACTTGACTAAAGGAAGGAATAAAATGCACACTCATTTTGGGATGAAAACCTATCTTACAATACAGGAAAGAGGGGGAGAAGGGGATAATCAGGGTGGGGGAGATGATGGAAGGAAGGGCAATGGGAGGAGGGTGCAATTTGAAATCAACACTCTTGGGGAGGGACAGGATCAAAAAAGAGAATAGAAGCAATGGGGGGGACAGGATAGGATGGAGGGAAATATAGTTAGTCTTACATAACACGACTATTATCGAAGTCATTTGCAAAACTACACAGATATGGCCTATAGTAAATTGCCTGCCTTCCCAAAGGAAATGGGTGGGGAGGGAGGGATGGGGAGAAGTTGGAACTCAAAGTTTTAGGAACAACTGTTTAGTATTGTTCTTGGTACTAGGAAATAAGAAATACAGGCAATGAGGAATCGAAAGTTATCTGGCCCTACAGGACAAAAGAGAAGATGGGGACAAGGGAAGGGAGGGATGATAGAAGAGAAGGCAGATTGGTGATAGGGGCAATTAGAATGCTTGATGTATTGGGGTGGGGGGAGGGGACAAATGAGGAGAAAATTTGGAACCCAAAATTTTGTGAAAATGAATGTAAAAAAGTTAAATAAATTAATTTATAATAACAATAAAAAGAACTATTTTGTTCAGTGAACTTTCGAACCTTCTTTTCCATTTGGTTAATTCTGCTGTTTAAAACCTCCTTTTCCTCATTGGCTTTTTGGACCTCTTTTTCCAATTGTTAACCTCTTTTTAAAGGTGTTATTTTCCTCAGCATTTTTTTAGTTCTCCTTTAACAGGCTGCTGACACACTTCTCAAGTTCTTCTATGATCTGAGCCCATGTCATATTCATTTTGGGGTACTGGAGGCAGAGGCCTTGACTTCCTCTGACAGTATACCTTGTTCTTCCTCATCTGAAAGAATGTAAGGAGATACCTCTTCACCAAGAAAGTAACCTTCTGTGTTCTTATATTTTTTCCCTTTTTTGGGCATTTTCCCAGCCAGTTACTTGACTTCCGAATCCTTTGTCAAGAGGAAGGTCCTAGTGCTTCTCCTCTCCCCAATATAAGGCTGAGATTCAGTCAGTCGCCCAATTCCCCAGGGCTTTGGGTGGGGGCAGGGCTGCCACTGAAGGCTAAGGTTCAGATCAGCTGCTCATTTCTGCTAGAGGCTTTAAGCTGAATTGCCTGAACAATGGACCCAGGCTGCTTCCAAGGCCAATGTAGCTGCCCACCTCTGCTGCTGCTGCTGTCTGGGGCTAGTGCTAGGGGAACCCTGTTCCCCTCTCCCGCATCTGGGAAAGCCCTCTCACACTGAGCTTTGGAGGTTTCTTTGTGCTTATGGGTTGAGGGATCTGGGACCCTCCCTGCTCGGAATTCTGCCGTGGAAGTTTGTTCA
This sequence comes from Bettongia penicillata ogilbyi, assembly GCA_023548195.1. Lineage (NCBI taxonomy): Eukaryota > Metazoa > Chordata > Mammalia > Diprotodontia > Potoroidae > Bettongia > Bettongia penicillata. The sequence goes on from JAJHZJ010000569.1 coordinate 3,990,990, forward strand.
GGTCTTGTTCCTCCCCGTGTCCTGCGGCCAGGGCTGGGCTCTACTCTGCTCTGCGTCCCATGAGATAAACCTTTCTGGTCCACCTTCCAGGTTACCATTGGCTGGAAACCTCTTTCACTCTGTTGTTCTGTGGCTTCTGTTGCTCTAGAATTCATTGAGAGTCATTTTTTACAGATATTTTGTGGGCTGTGGGGGAAGTGCTAGAGTATATGCGTCTTTCTACCCTGCCATCTTGGCTCTGCCTCCCCAATAGTAATTTAAATGAAAAGATCTTTCCCATTCATTAATAGGCCCACGTGACCTACTTAAATCCCATGGAAGCCTAAGTCATATGTGGTGGGAGGAGCTTTCTGAATGGGTGGAACAGGAAGGAGGAAGTGGAAGTTTTTGAGAGCAGTTAAGGCAAAGGGAAGAGAGGATATAGGCAGGCACAGTTAGGCTTGTGAGTTTTTGTTTGTGGGAAGGTTCCAGCAGGGAAGGCTTGTGAAGCTTGTGAATGGCTTTGTGCCCTGCAGTGCTGATGTGTGTGTGTGTTTATCATTCATTGCCAAAGAAGACCATGCCATCAGAGAAATAATGACATGACTTGCACTTGACTTTGTTTTGAGTGAGGGAGGGCTGTGCAGTTCACCAGCCTCACTTCTCCTCCAGAGCCATCTTTATCCGATGACCAGATATGCATCAGGATGACTGGAGATGACCCAGGATGAGGCAATTGAGGTTAAGTGACTTGCCCAAGGTCACACAGCTAGTGAGTGTCAAGTGTTTGAAGGTGAGATTTGAACTCAGGTCCTCCTGACTTCTGCACTGGTGCTCTGTCCACTGCACCACCTAGCTGCCCTGCAAGGAGAGTAAATAAATATGGGAGGAGTTAAAAAATGTGGTCCTGGAAGTCAGGAGCTAACTAACTAGGTAACCTTAGACAAGCAAATTTCTGAGCTTTGGACCTTTCTGCAGCTCTGGATGGAGTTGAACTGCATGAATAATCATTTTTTAAGTCCTCTTCTTCTTTGTTAATTTGTAATAGCAAGGAACAAGTCATAAAAACAAATAGAGAAGCAAAAGAAGAGAGGAAAGGAAAGAATTCATCTTCCAAAAATTCTCAGGTTAAATCAGCAGAAAGAACTTTGACTTAGGTCATAGTTAAGGACTCTAATATGTCTCCTGAAGTCCTTGATGGAATGACCTGAGCTAGAGTTTAAAAGGTTCATCTTTTCATACTGGGGTAAGGGGATGGAATAATTATTTATATAGTGCCTACTGTATGCCATGTGCTAAGCACTTTGCAAATGTTGTCTCATTTGGTCATCATAATATCTTTGTGAGGTAGGTTCTGTTATTATCCACATTTTACAAGTGAGGAAATTGAGGCAGGCAAAGGTTGAGAGCTGCTCAGTATCTCACCTAGGATTACTCAGGGTTAAATGAGGCCTCATTGGAAATCAGGGCCTCCTGATTTCAGGTCCATTGCTCTGTCTATTGTACCATTTAGCTGTCCCACGGAATACGTTTAGCTTCCTGAGATATGTTTAAATAGAAGGGAAAGTAGTTTTTGTTTACTTTTTGATATATGTTTCCAGTATTTTCTTTCTTTTTTTATTGTCAACACATAGCCTTGAATGATTCTGAAATTGCTGTTTGTTTATAATGTAAGTGCCTCCTCCTGGATAATTGTAAGGTCCTTTCATTGATTAAGAAGTTCTTCAATTTTATGACTAAATTTCTGGTTGAGTTAAACTTCATATTTCTCTCTGAAGGCACTCTACAGATCTTTTAAAGTATACTTTGCTTTCTCTAATACTTCTGGGAACTAGTATTATTTCCTAAAATACCAAATTCAGTATGTTTGTGTTTTTCCAGGATAAAAATAATTCTGATTTCTTGCTATTATATTTATATCTCTGATCAGTTGCTATACTTTTTTTTAACCAAGAGATCCTTCCAATTTTTGTGAATTTCAGTTTTATTTTGTTTGCCATTATACCTCTGAATTTTTGCATTTCAATTCTGCTATTCTCTTTTTTCACAGCATCCACTTCTTTAATAATAGTGACCATTATTTGTTCTAAACAATTTATTCTCTTATTTTCTTTCCTTTATATTTCATCTTTTAGTTATTATTTTGATCCTTTTCTCTTCCATTAATTTTTATCTTTTTTCCTGCTTATTTATTTCTTTTGTCTTTCTGCTAGCTTATTCTGGGAAGTTTCCTAAAAAGGAATTATTTCCTTTTCCCTCTTTTCTTGCTACTGTGTATTTACCTTTATAGTTCATTTCTTGCTATCATGAGTTGATAAAGAGGAATGACAGAGTTGTTATTCATGAAGTTATTCTTACAGAAGTCCTCATATAACTTTTCTAGAATCAATGTTTACCAATGTATTAAATTTTCTTTTTGCTATTTTGAATTTATATGAGGACTTCTGGTATAGAAACTTCCCACTTCCCCATGTAAATCAACAACTTAACTCATATATAGCCTAAGAACCACCAGGATGCTGATTAAATGACTTGCACATGGCCGCATAGGCAAGTACAGATTAAATGCAGGACTTCAACAATGGTTACAATCGTGTCTCTCCATCCATTGCACTGTAGTACCTATTGCCTTAGTCTTAATTCATTGGTTGATGTTAATATAGTCTATTCACAGAGACCAAGTAGTGTGGGTATATTTTTTTGTTGTTTTAAAAGAAACTTCCAGCATAAAAATATTTTTAACACTATGTCTCTGAAATTTTATGCTTCATGCAGGGTTTTTACAAATTCATAGCCAATGATATGACAGTAAGGGAAAATGACAAATGTTGGAAGGGATGTGGAAAAATTGGGACACTATTGCAATCCTGATGGAATTGTGAAATTATCCACACATTCTGGAGAATGTTTTGGAACTATACCCTTTAAAGGGGTATAAAACTATTACCAACCAGATAGAAAAAAGCCTCTAACCTGTGGATGGCCACAGCCAAACAAAACAGGCTAGAGACAGGAGAGTCAAGTATCAAGCAGAAGTTTAATTTCAAAGTAAGAGAAATGGCTTGCAAGCAAGTGTACATGTACCAGAGCACCATACCTAGTTGGGAGTAGACCCGAGGCCACGTAAGGAGATCTCAATACTTATGCCAATGACTACGTAGTAAACTGTAGCCTTGACAAAGAAGAATAACAGCAACATTTTGACAACTTTTATTTATAGCAGGGCTTCATGACCAGAAAAAATTTTAGGATTTTTCTGTGACTGAGCTCATCCAGAGGGTGAGCACAAAGGATTGTTGTTATGGCAAGCTTAGGGCACACCTTGCTTGCTGGGCCTTAGCTCTGGAAAATAGGGTGTCTCCTAATATCTTGACATTTCCCCCTTTTGGTCAAAGGGAGGTGTCTGAAAGAACCCTTGCCCTTATGGCCAATAAAGGGGAGGCAGGTGTAAGCCAAGATGCCATGAGAGGCCAGCTGGGCCAGGACAAGAAGCTGCCCAGTGGGACCTATTGTGAAGGTGTCTCCCAGGGACTGTTACTGGCCATTGTTTGCTTGCAAGCAGAAAAGAGAGGTGGGGCAAGAATGTAGAGGCAAAAAATGCCAACATATACTTGAATTAGGGCCTTGGTGGTTGGGCACATAACAAGAGGGAAGAGGGGGAAAAGACTAGGACAGTCTACTCAGCCCTCATCAGGAATTTTGGGACAGCTGTTTCATCTCCTCGATCTGTATTAAATAAGCCCTGAGATCCCTGGATGATTTTGCCATCCATTCAGGAGCAAGGTCTTTCTGCAGATGATCCAGGAGTACAAACCCACAAGTTTCACAGTTATGGGGAAGTCAGAAAGCCCTCCTAAGGCCCTTAGAAGCAATGATTGATTTCCAGTTTTTAGATCAACATATGGGTTGCTTGAGATGTGCAATTATGAGAAAACTTACATCAGTCTTTGGATCTTTGTTTCTAGTCAGTATGACATAGATCCTTAGTTAAGAGTCTCTAAGCAACAACATAGAATAGAGATAATCCAGTTTCCTATCCACACAGGGCTAGGTTCAAACAATACAATGAAGTTTTTCTCACAATTCCATAATTGCATAATTACATTTAGTCAGGTACAAAATACTTAGAGGAATCACAATGTACTGGTTTTGAGAAGAGATATTTACATGTCACCAAGGTAACCAAGAAAAACTTAAACATAAATCATGCAAAACAATAAAATAGTTATCAATGATGTTAACTAACATCACATCTCCTGGTATCCTAGTAACCCATTCTCAATATCCATTTAACCAGCACATTTTGAGTCCCAGATGTCTCATGTAGATATCTGGTCCCTAGACGATATCTTTCCTTGGACAATATTCTTATTCTCAGGATGGCTCTAAAAAGCACTCTGGTTCCAAATCTAGGGGTGCCTAGATAATTTTGATAATTCTGATCGATTAAATTTAGTCCTTCAGTCTTTTTAAAGTTTAATTTAATTAATTTATTTTTATATGTTAATTTTATTTATTTTTAATGTTCTACAATCACTATCATATAATTTTGATTTTTTTCCCCTACCTACCCCCACCTCTTCTCTCCCTCCCCGAGATGGCATACAATTCTATGTAGGATTTACACATAAATTCCTATTAAATACATTTTCACTGTAGTCATCTGTGTAGATGAGATAAAATGAATGGGAAAAATCATATAACGAACCAAAATATAACACACACACACACACACAGACACACACACACACACAAATGATCTGCTACATTTTGTGCTTGAATTCCATAGTTCTTTTCTGGATGTGGAAGGCATTTTGCCTTAGAAGACCACAGGGAATTTTTTTTTAAGTCCTTGCATTGCTATGAAGATCCAAGTCTACCAGAAAAAGCTCTGTGGTTGTTGCTATGCACAAAGTTCTCCTGGTTCTGCTCCTTTCACTCAGCATCAGATCATATAAGTCTTTCCAGGCCTCTCTGAAGTCTTCTTGTTCATCATTTCTTATAGCACAATAGTATTCCATTATATTCATATACCATAATTTATTCAGCCATTCCCCAATTGTTGGGCATCCTCTTGATTTCCAGTTATTGGTTACTACAAAGAGTGCTGCTATAAACATTTTTGTACATTTGGGACCCTTTCCCATTTTTTATAATCTCTTGAGGATACACTCCAAGAAGTGATATTGCTGGGTCAAAGGGTATGCACATTTTTGTAGCCCTTTGGTCATAGTTCCAAACTGCTCTGCAGAATGGTTGGATGAGCTCACAGTTCCACCAGCTATGAAATAGTACTCCAACTCTCTCACATCCTCTCCAACATTTATCATCTTCCTGTTCTGTCATGTTTGCCAATCTGATAGGTATGATGTGGTACCTCAGAATTGTTTTGATTTACATCTCTCTAATAAAAAGTGATTTAGATCGTTTTTTCACATGATTATAGATACCTTTATTTTCTTCCTCTGCAAATTGCCTGTTCATATCCTTTGACCATTTATCAATTGGGGAATGTCTTGTATTGTACATTTGACTCAGTTCTCTATATATTCTAGAAATGAAGCCTTTATCCCTGAGATTAGCTGTAAAAATACTTTCCCAATATAATACTTCCCTCTGAATTTTGGTTGCATTGGGTTTGGTTGTGCAAAAATTTTCTGTTTAATGTAATCAAAATTATGCATCTTGCACTTCAGAATGCTTTCTATCTCTTCTTTAGTCAAAAATTCTTCCCTTCTCCATATATTTGATAAATACACTATTCCTTCCTACTCCAATTTGTCCATGGTATCAATCTTTATACCTAGATCATGTAGCCATTTGGACTTTATTCTTGTGTATGGTGTCAATCATTGGTTTCTACCTAGTTTCTACCACACTGTTATCCAGTTTTCCCAGAAATTTTTGTCGAACAGTGAGTTCTTGTCCAAGAAGCTGGGGTCCTTGAGTTTATCAAACAGTAGATGGCTATATTCCTTGCCTACTGTGTCTTGAGTACCTAGCATATTCCACTTGTCTACCCTTCTGTTTCTTAGCCAATACCAAGTGGTTTTGAAAATTGCTGCTTTATAATACACTATGAGATCTGGTAGCACTAGGCCACCTTCCCTAGCATTTCTTTTCAGTAGTTACTTGATATTCTGGACCTTTTGTTCTTCCAGATGAATTTTGATATTGTTTTATCCAGCTCTAGAAAATAATTATCTGATAGTTTAATTGGTATGGCACTAAATTAGTAAATTAATCTAGGTAGAATTGCCATTTTTATTATATTGGCTCGGCTTACCCACAAGCAACTGATGTGTTTCTACTTACTTAGATCTGACTTTGTTTGTGCAAAAAGTGTCTTGTAATTGCATTCATATAGTTCCTGGGTTTGTTTTGGCAGGTAAACTTCCAAATATTTTATAGTGTCCCTAACTTTAAATGAGAATTCTCTTTCTATCTCTTGCTGTTGGACTTTGTTACTAATATATAGGAATGCAGAAGATTTGCAAGGGTTTATTTTGTAACCTGCAAATTTACCAAAGTTGTTTATTATTTCAAGTAGTTTTTTACTTGAATATCTGGGATTCTCTAAGTATATCATCATATCATCTGCAAAGAATGATAACTTAGTTTCTTCTTTGCCTGTTTTTATTCCTTCAATTTCTTTATCTTGTCTAATTGCTACAGCTCACATTTTTAGTACCATATTGAATAATAGGGGTGATAATGGACATCTTTGTTTCACCCCTGATCTTATTGAAAATGCATCTAGCTTATCTCCATTGCACATAATGCTTGCTGAAGGTTTTAGGTAAATACTGCTTATTATTTTATGGAAAGTTCCTTTTATTCCTATGTTCTCCAGTGTTTTTAATAGGAATGAGTGTTGTATGGTGTCAAAAGCTTTTTCTGCATCTATTGAGATAATCATGTGGTTTCTGTTAGTTTTGTTGTTGATATGATTGATAATGCTAATAGTTTTTTAATATTGAACCAGTCCTGCATTCCTGGTATGACTCTTACCTGATCATAATGTATTATTCTCATGATAAGATGCTGTATTCATTTTGCTAAAATCTTATTTAAAATTTTTGCATCTATATTCATTAGATAAATTGGTTTATAATTTTCTTTCTCTGTTTTGTCTCTTCCTGGTTTAGGTATCAAAACCATATTTGTATCATAGAAAGAATTTGTATCATAGAAATCCTTCTACCCCAATTTTCAAAAATAGTCTATATAGTGTTGGGATTAACTGTTCTTTAAATGTTTGATAGAATTCACTTGTAAATCCATCTGGCCCTGGAGATTTTTTTCCTAGGGAGTTCATTGATGGCTTGTTCAATTTCTTTTTCTGTGATGGGGTTGTTTAAGTATTCAACTTCCCCTTCTGTTAATCTGGGCAATTTGTATTTTTTTTTTTAAATATTCATCCATCTCATTTAGATTGTCGAATTTATGGACATAAAGTTGGGCAAAGTAATTTTTAATTATTGTTTTAATTTCCTCTTCATTGGAGGTGAGTTCACCCTTTCCATTTTTGATATTGGTAGTTTGGTTTTCTTTCTTTTTTTAATCAAATTGACCAAAGGTTTATCAATTTTACTGTTTTTTTTTCGCAGAACCAACTCTTAGTTTTACTTATTATTTCACTAGTTTTATTAATTTAATTTTATTAATCTCTCTTTTGGTTTTCAGTATTTCTAATTTGGCATTTTAATTGGGGATCTTCAATTTGTTCTTTTTCTAGCTTTTTCAGCTGCATGCCCAAGTCATTGATCTTCTCTTTCTCTATTTTATTTATATAGGCATTCAAAGATATAAAACTTCCCCTAAGAACTGCTTTTGCAGTATCCCATAAGTTTTGGGAGGTTGTCTCATTATTGTCATTCTCTTGAATGAAGTTGTTGATTGTTTCTATGATTTGTTTTTTAACCCACTCCTTCTTTAGGATTAGATTATTTAGTTTCCAATTAATTTTTGGTTTATCTTTCCATGGCCTTTTATTACATATAATTTTTATTGCTTTATGATCTGAGAAGGATGCTTTGACTCTCTCTGCCTTTCTGCACTGGATTGTGAAGTTTTTATGTCATAGTACATGGTCAATTTTTGTATATGTACCATGTACCACCGAGAAAAAGGTATATTCCTTTCTATTTCCATTCAATTTTCTCCAGAGATCTGTCATATCTACCTTATCCAGAGTTTTATTTACCTCCCTAACCTCTTTCTTATTTATTTTGAGTTTAGATTTATCAGGTTCAGAGAGGGGGATGCTGAGGTCCCCCACTAATATGGTTTTGCTGTCTATTTCTTCCTTCAACTCCCCCAACCTCTCCTCTAAGAATTTGGATGCTATACCACCTGGAGCATACATGTTTTGGTCCTTCAGTCTTAAAACTTCAGAGGATTTCAGTTTATATACCATTTTCTATTTCCATCCCTACCTAAATCCTGTACCTGATATAAGACTCTTTTAAAAATTTATGAGAGTCCAACTGTAAAATGAATACTTTTACCTGTTAAAATTATCAGATACTTTAAATTATTTTCACTTACTTTCGCATTATCAATACCATTTATGTGTAAAATCCTTAATCTAATTTTAAGAACTTATAACTAAAACATACTCAAAGCCTGAATTTCCATGATAGATAAATTTGGAGGCTAATCATATACAGTTGTATATAGTTCACAGAGAAAGAAGTCTGATCCTGTTGCTTTCTCAACATTTACTGCCCCATTTATTTAGAAAACTTTTACATTACATCTCTTTGTCTTGTTACTTTGTCTAATCATTTACCCTTAGGAGGAGATCATCCTTATAATTTGACCACAAATATAGGTCAAAATTGTAAAATGTTCATACTTGCATTCTATTATAATAAATCAGAAATGTTTCAATATAACAATCTATTATTTAATATATTTTGTATTATACTTATAAAATTTCTTGATTATAGACATTTACTGTAAAAGGAAAAGGAGGGAGATAGTTATAACAATGTCATATTATCATAACAAGAGGGGAAAAAATCCCTTATCTGTGTTTGATTTCAGGCATGACTCATATCTGACAGTCAATTGTGTAGTCATGGTGTTAAAAGCATGGTTTTGGATTAACCAGGTGGGAATTATCCGTTTCAGAAAGGAAATAGTATAGTGGGGAAACAGAGTCAAGAGGATTCTACCATCCGCAGAACTTTTCTGAGGCACAAACATTCACCTTTAGCAGTTCCCAGACTATAGTACATGCCATTTTCTATTACTGGATTCAAGACAATTCAGACAATTATCCCTGTAATCAAAACTCAAAACAAGAGTAAATTATGGTACCGGAAATTTTTATCTTAAATAGTAAAATTTCACTAATCACCACTGAGGACTTGAATATCTGTCCTGATGTTTACCTAACAGTTAATATTTCATTAATCCTATACTTATAAATTAAAACTACCCACATTCTAGGGCTTCAGATATACAGCAAATAAATATCTGATAGCTGACTCATCATTAATATGTTGAAGCTACATCTTTAAACCACCCTATACACTTTCATAATAGTTAAAATTTTCAAATAAATATTTGCTACTGTCATAAACATTATTATTATTATTAGTTTTGTAACAAAATATGCCTCATTAAATACATAACAGTTCAAATATCTATTTTTATCTCAGGCTTTTAAAAGCCCAGTTCATCTGTAACAGCAACCAAATTAAAAAGTTGTTTTGTCTAACAGCATTTCTAATACAATTATCTAAGAGAATTTAGAAATGCAATAATAATATAAACAATATCATGTTTTTAAAACTGAAACAAAACTTCGGATGACATCAATTCAGTTGATTGCATTACCAAATTATCACATATAAAAATCATTGATCTTATTACCTTTGTCATTTAAAAACTATTTTAGAGTTATCAGGTATAGAACAATTACATTTGATTAAAGAAATAATGTAGTGCTTAACATATGCCAGTCATTGTGTTTAAGCATTTTACGCTCATATTATTTTGATCAAAACAATCCTGGAGGGTGCGTGCCATTATTATTTTTCTCTTTACAGATCAGGAAACTGGGACAAACAGAGATAAGATAACTTGCCCAAATTACACAGTTAATAAATTTCCCTAACCAGAACAGAGAAGAGTACACTCACCAAGGGCAGAGGTTGGTTACCTCCCTAACCTTGTACTGTCACACTAGGTGCTGCCAGGAGCACCAGGACATTCCCAGGCAGCAACTGGACAGGATCTGCTGAGAGTTGGGCCTGTACTGGAGACACTGACTAGGCTTTGGTGGGTAAAGCAGAGAGCACTGTCTGTAGAATCAGAATCCCAGAACTAAGGTGGCTGGTGCCAGGACCTTCCCATTATTAGTGGTTCCTGGTGGCAGCACAAAGCAAATGCTGGCCATGAGGTATAAGCCCCCTGAGAGTTCTAACTTTGGGGCCAGGAGCTACTGGGAGCTACTGGGACCAGAACCACTTTTAGCTGCTAGACGAGATGTATCCCTGTTAAGTCTGTGCTCCCAAGGATATCAAAGGAAAAAGAAAAGGACCTGTATGTATGAAAATATTGATATTCTTCTTTGTGGTATCAAAGAATTGGAGATTGAGGGGATCTCCATTAATTGGGGAATAGCTGAATAAGGTGCATATGGTTGTGATGGAATAATATTATTCCATAAGAAGTGAAAATTCTCAGAAAACTAAGTTCATATGAATTCATGTGAAATGAGCAGAACCAGAATATTGCACATGGTAACAGCAGTATTATATAATGATAAATTATAAATGATTTAGCCATTCCGAGCAAAACAATGATTTAAGACAATTCCAAAGGACTTATGATGAAAAATTCTATCCACCTAGAGAGAAAGAATTGATAGTGTCTGAATGTAGATCAAAACATACTTTTTTACTTTATTTTTCTAGATTTTTGGTTTGTGCTCTCTTTTGCAACATGGCTAATATGGAAATAAGTTTTTAGTGATTTCATGTGTACAATCTATCTCAAATTGCTTGACTTCTCAAGGAAGAGAGAGGGGAAATAGGGAGAGAAAGAATTTGGATCTCAACACTTTTTAAAATGACTTTAATTTTTATATATAATTGAAAAAAATAAAATGAAAAAATGCACCAGAAAAAGATTCAGGGGAAATATGTAACAATAATAATTCACATTTTAGCACTTCATATGTTTTTTCTACTTGATAATTATAACAAGCCTGTAAAATAAATGATTATCACTCTTCTGTTACTGGTGAGGGAATTGAGGCTCAGAGATGAAGAAATTTATCTAGGCCATCGTTCTTAAGAACAGGGAAGGAACTTACAGCAGAGTTATACAAGACAATTAGTGGTTCAGTAGACAGAACATTGAGTCTGGAGTCTGGAAGATCTGGGTTTAATCCTGGACTCAGAAACTTACTAACTGTGTGACACTAGACAAGCCACTTAATCTCTGATTGCCTCAGTTTCCTCAACTATAAAATGCAGATAATAATAACACCTACTTCACAGGATTATTGTAAGGATCAAACGTGATAATATTCATAAAAGTGATTAGCAGAGTGCTTGGCACATAGTAGGCACTATCTAAATACTTTTTCATTTCCTCCCCTTATATAGAAGAATCAGATTGATCATTAATGCATCAATTAATTGACTTTTTATATTTCATTTGCTGGAGTTTAAGACATTTGACAGATTCACCTTCCTAATGTAAAAATAATACCATTTCACTATTCCCTAAAATCTCCTAATTTGGAATATGAGAGACTCACTACTCCTGGATGCTTAACTTCCCCAATTTAAATCTTCTAGAACTCTGGATAAAACTTATTGATCTTCAAAGGTATCTGTATTCAACTATGTCATTTTTTATGCCTTTATTAATCTAGATAATTTGGGGGAGAGGTTCTTTTTCAACTGGGAGATTAACATTTTGAAGAGAAAAAGAAAGGACCCAGCAAAGATTTTTTATTTACAATTTTTTATCTCACAAGTCTTTCCATGTCTGAGAGAAGCTGAGAGTACATGTAGGGTAGATTTCTGGAATAATGACAAAGCTCTATCCTACTTTTCATTCCACCACCTACAAATGAAATGTTGTAGATAACTCGATAAAATCTGAGTTCAAGTTCATCCTCTGATACTTGCTAGCTGTGTGACCTTGGACAGATCACTTAACCTCTATCTGTATGAGTTTCCTCAATTGCAAAATAGGAATCATAATAGCACCTACTTCAAAGGGTGGTTGTGATGATCAAATGAGATAATATTTGCAAAGTGCTTAGTACAGGGTCCAATATATAATAACACTTAATAAATATTTATTCATTTTCTGCCCTCTGTACTCACTGATTTTTATCTGTTCATAGACTCATAAGATTTATAGTTGTAAGAGAAATTAGAGATCATCTATTCTAACACTATCTAGATCTGATGCCTAGAGAGGTTAAATGATTTCCTTAAGAGACCATAGGTAGTAAGCAGAAGAACCAGAATTCAAATCCATCTCCTCTGTTTCCAAATTCATTGTTCTTTCTACCACATGACTTAGTTCTTACCCATACTTTAAAATCTAATACAAATGCTGTCTCCTTGATGAATCCATATCTAATGTTCCAAGTTGACATTCACCTACTTCCTTTCACCCATTTTACTTCAGACTTTTTTGGACTTCTATATCACTTTGTGGAATAACTCTGTGAAGCATTCATGATATAACATTATGCAATATGCTTACTTATTTACTATCCCCTAGTAGACCGTAAGGTCCACTAGATCTGATATGTATCCAACTTAAACTTTGTATCTACCCTAGCAAAAATACAACGTTCTCCACACAGTAGGCACTTGTAATTGTTTATTGCTGTTAACACAAATTAAAGGATGAGTAATTTCATTCAGGTCACTTATGCTTCATGCTGAACTTCGTAAAATATTTCATTTGAACACAATGATCAACTTCAGTCATAAAAAAGCCTAAATATCAGATCTATTGTATCAGAGTTGTTTTCCTGAAAATTACAAGTATGGTTTATGTTTTCTTTTCTGTGGATGCTTAACCTAGGGAGTGGTGAATTATTATAAATTCACAAAAGTGACATTTCTAATATAGTAAAGCAAATGAATACCTCAAAAGTCATGAAAATGATCAACTTTATATGGAAGGAAAATACAGTTATCTGCTTCCCTGCCAAACAAGCAGTGATCATACATTTCTCTATATGGGAGAAATACTTGATTTCAACTGATAACTAGGCTATACCTTGAAAAATAGAAGGGGTCCTTAAAGCTTTTTCCAACCAGTATCCTTAATTTTTTTTTTTTATTATTTTATCTTACTTGGGACTCTTAAACTTCAGGCTTATTTAATATCTAAGAAAAATATGTTCTCTAATATTGACAAAGCAAATTAAAAAAATCTCCTTCATGTTCTTTTAGGGGAAGAGGGGAATAATGGGGATTAAATTATGTGCCCAGAGTCACACAGTAAGTATCTGAGCTTAGATTTGAACCCAGGTCCTCCTGACCCAGGGACCAGTGATCTCTTATGCCACCTAGTTGCTCTTCCTTTACATTCTTGAGAGTTCAGATTTTGTTTTACAATTTTATTGCTTTATTTCAGGGATAGACATTGTTCCTTTTTCTTTACTTTTTTTATTGTCATTCTTTTTAAATTAAAAAAAAATATTTATTATTCAATTCTCAACATTCACTTCCACAAGAACTTGAATTCAAGGGGTGGGGCCAAGATGGCAGAGTAGAAAGACTCACGTATGCTAGCTCTGAACCCACAGCCCATATATTTCTTGCAAGAAGAACTCCCCACAAATTCTGGATCACTGCAAGGCTTGCAGAAACACAGTGGAAAAGATCTCCGTTCCAGAGAGCCCTGGAGAGCTGTCCCCAGGGTCCGTCGCGCCCTGGGAAGCGGAGCCCACCCCTGAGCTGCCCTGGCCACCCGGCCCCAGAGGAGCAGATCCGAGCAGGCTTCAGGGTCGGAATCTCTGGTGGCTGGGAAGGTCCCTCCGCCCACAGACGCTACAGGTCAGTGAGAGAGACTTCTGGGCTGGCCGAGAGGGGAGTGGGGTGTCTCCGTGACTCGGGCCCCCTCGGGAGGCAGTGGCAGAGGCAGCAGCGGTGCCCTGGACTCCCCGAGCAGGCAGGCAGAAGTTCAGGGCCATTACCGAAAGTCTCTGCATAAACCCCCTGAGGGAACTGAGCCTGGGAGATGGCTCTGCCCCCACCTGCCCCATTACTGAAGGTCTCTGCATAAAGCCCCTGAGGGATCTGAGCCTGGGAGGTGGCCCTGCCCCCACCCCAGCACCAGAACTTAAGCTCACATTAAATAGCAGCCGCTCCCGCCATGGAAAGCCCATTTGAATCTCAGACCCCAAGCACTAGCTGGGCGGATTTAGGCGGGGGTGCAGAGGACTCTTAGAACTCAAGTAACTGGCTGGCAAAATGCTTAGAAAAGGGAAGAAAAATAAGACCACAGAGAGCTACTTTATTGGGGAAGAGATATTTCTTCCTCCTTTCATTTCTGATAATGAGGAACTATTCTTACCATCAGGGAAAGACGTGGAGGTCGGGGCCTCTGTATCCCAGACATCTGAGGTGGATGTTCGGTGGGCTCAGGCCATGAAAGAGCTCAAAAAGGATTTTGAAAAGCAAGTTAGACAGGTGGAGGAAAAACTGGGAAGAGAAATGAGAGAGATGCAAGAAAAGCATGAAAAATGGGTCAATACCTTGGTAAAGGAGACCCAAAAAAATGCTGAAGAAAATAACACTTTGAAAAATAGGCTCACTCAGTTGGCAAAAGAGGTTCAAAAAGCCAATGAGGAGAAGAATGTTTTCAAAAGCAGAATTAGCCAAATGGAAAAAGAGGTTCAAAAGAGAATAGTTCTCTCAAAATTAGAATGGAACAGATGGAGGCTAATGACTTTCTGAGAAACCAAGAAATCACCAAACAAAACCAAAAGAATGAAAAAATGGAAGAGAATGTGAAATATCTCATTGGAAAAACAACTGACCTGGAAAATAGATGGAGAGACAATTTAAAAATTATGGGACTACCTGAAAGCCATGATCAAAAACAAAGCCTAGGCATCATCTTTCATGAAATTATCAAGGAAAACTGCCCTGATATTCTAGAACCAGAGGGCAAAATTAATATTGAAGGAATCCATCAATCACTGCCTGAAAGAGATCCAAAAAGAGAAACTCCTAGGAACATTGTGGCCAAATTCCAGAATTCCCAGGTCAAGGAGAAAATATTGCAAGCAACTAGAAAGAAACAATTCAAGTATTGTGGAAATACAATCAGGATAACTCAAGATCTAGCAGCTTCTACATTAAGGGATCGAAGGGCATAGAATACAATATTCCAGAAGTCAAAGGAACTAGGACTCAAACCAAGAATCACCTACCCAGAAAAACTGAGTATCATACTTCAGGGGAAAATATGGTCTTTCAATGAAACAGAGGACTTTCAAGCATTCTTGATGAAAAGACCAAAGCTGAAAAGAAAATTTGACTTTCAAATGCAAGAATGAGAGGAAGCATGAAAAAGTAAACAGCAAAGAGAAGTCAGAAGGGACTTACCAAAAGTGAATTGTTTACATTCCTACATGGAAAGACAATATTTGTAACTCTTAAAACATTTCAGTGTCTGGGTAGTTGGTGGGACCACACACACACATACACACACACACACGTACATGCGTGCATGCACACACATACACACATGCACGCACATACAGAGACAGAGAGCACAGAGTGATTCGAATAGGATGGGACCATATCTTAAAAAGAAAGTAAAGTAAACGGTGAGAGAGAAATGTATTGGGAGGAAAGAGGGCGAAATGGAATGGGGTAAATTATATCTCATTCAAGAGGTAAGCAGGAGACTTTTTAGTGGAGGGAAAAAGGAGAGCTGAGAGAAAAAAACAAGAAGTTTACCCTCATCACATTCGGCTAAAGGAAGGAATAAAATGCACACTCATTTTGGTACGAAAACCTATCTTACAATACAGGAAAGTGGGGGAGAAGGAGATAAGCAAGGGGGGGATGATGGAAGGGAGGGCAATAGGAGGAGGGAGCAATTTGAAGTCAACACTTGGGGAGGGACAGGATCAAAAGACAGAATAGAAACAATGGGGGGCAGGATAGGATGGAGGGAAATACAGTTAGTCTTACACAACACGACTATTATCAAAGTCATTGCAAAACTACACAGATATGGCCTATATTGAATTGCCTGCCTTCCCAAAGGGAATGGATGGGGAGGGAGGGATGGGGAGAATTTGGAACTCAAAGTTTTAGGAACAACTGTTTAGTATTGTTGCTACTAGGAAATAAGAAATACAGTTAATGGGGAATAGAAAGTCATCTGGCCCCACAGGACAAAAGAGAACATAGGGACAAGAGAAGGGAGGGAGGATAGAAGAGAGGGCAGATTGGAGATAGGGAAAATTAGAATGCTCGGTGTATTGGGGGGGAAGGGATAAAAGGGGAGAAAATTTGGAACCCAAAATTTTGTGAAAATGAATGTAAAAAGTTAAATAAATAAATTTTTATTATAAAAAAAAGAATTTGAATTCAAAATTTTCTCCCCATCTCTCCTCACCCAGGATAGCATGCACTCCATCTACCCCTTCCTCTAGCCTGTCCTCCTTTCTATTACCCATCCTTCTTCCATCCTCCTTTCCCTCTACTTTCCTGTAGGGCAGAATACATTTCTATATTCCATTGCTTGTATAGCTTAATTTCCAGTTGTATGCTAAAGCAATTTTTAACATTCATTATTAAAACTTTGAGTTCCATATTCTCTCCCTCCCTCCTTACCCACTCTTATTGAGAAAACAAGCAATTCAATATAGGTCATATATGTGTAACAGTGCAAAGCACTTCCATAACAGTTATGTTGTAAAAGACTAACCACACATTTCTTTCTGTCCTATCCTGCCCTCAATTTATTCCATTCTCTCCCTTGACCTGTCCTCCCACAATAGTGTTTGCTTCTTATTATCCCTTCCTCCAATTTGTTGACCCTTCTATTATCTTCCTTCTCCTATCCCTTACTCCCTTGCCTTCCTGCAGGGTAAAATAGATTTCCATATCCAATTGAGAGTGTTATTCCTCTTGCAGCCAAATCCCATGAGAGTAAGGCTCACTTATTTCCTTTTATCTCTCCCCTTTCCCCCTCCATTGTAAAGGCTCTTCCTTCTCTCTTTAATGTGAGATGATTTGCTACATTCTACCTCTCCCTTTCTCTTACTCCTAGTACATTCATTCAACAATAAATTTTATTTTTTTAGGTATCTTCCCTTCATATTCAGCTCATCTTGTGTCCTCTGTCTATGTATATATGTATATAGATATGTACACATATATTCATACACCCATGTACATGCATACACATCTATAACATACATACACATACATGTTCATACATGCCTATATATTCCCTCTAGCTATCCTAATACTGAGAAAGGTCTCATGAGTTACAAATAACATCTTTCCATGTAGGAATGTAAACAGTTCAACTTTGATCAGCTCCTTAAGGCTTCTCTTTCCTGTTTAACTTTTCTTGTTTCTCTTGATTCTTTTATTTGAAAGTCAAATTTTCTATTCAAGTCCTCTATTTCACTGAAATTCCATTTTTCCCCTGAAGCATTATACTCAGTTTTGCTGGGTAGGTGATTCTTAGTTTTAATCTTATCACCTCCAACCTCTGGAATATCATATTTCAAGTCCTTCAACCATGAGTGTAGAAGCTGTGTTATCCTGATTGTATTTCCACAGTACTAGGATTGTTTCTTTCCAACTGCTTGCAATATTTTCTCCTTGACCTGGGAACTCTGGAATCTGGCTACAATATTTCTAGGAGTGTTCCTTTGGGGATCTCCTTCAGGCGGTGATCAGTGAATTCTTTCCATTTCTATTTTACCCTTTGGTTCTATAATATCAGGGCAGTGTTCCTCAATAATTTCTTGGAATATGATGTCTAGACTCTTTTTTTATTATGGTTTTCAGGTAGATTAATAACTTTCAAATTCTCTCTCCTAGATCTATTTTTACAGATCTGTTGTTTTTCCAATGAAGATTTCACATTACCTTCATTTTTTCCATTCTTTTGGCTTTGTTTTATAATTTCTTGGTTTCTCATAAAGTCATTCGTTTCCATCTGCTCCATTCTAATTTTTAAAGAACTATTTTCTTCAGTGAGCTTTTGAACCTCCTTTTCCATTTGGCCAATTCTGCTTTTTTAAAAATGGTTTAAGAATTTTTCTCCTCATTGACTTTTTGGATCTCTTTTGTGATTTGGGTTAATCTATTTTTAAAGGTGTTATTTTCTTCAGTATTTCTTTGGGTCTCCTTTAGCAATCTATGGACTCACTTTTCATGATTTCCTTTCATCGTTCTCATTTTTCTTCCCAATTTTTCCTCCACCTCTCTTACTTGATTTTCAAAACCTTTTTTGAGCTTTTCCTTTGTCTGAGGCCATTGCAATTTTTTGGAGGTTTTGGATACAGAAGCCTTGACTTTTAGGTCTTCCTCTTATGGTATGCATTGTACCTCCTCATCAGAAAGGATGGAAGAAAATACCTTTTCACCAAGAAAGTAACCTTCTACATTCTTATTTTTTCCCCCTTTTGGGCATTTTCCCAGTCAGTTACTTGACTTTTGAGTCCTTAGTCAAGTGGAGGGTATACTACCCTAGACTTCAAAGGTTTTGTGCATCTGTTCTCCAAGATATCTCTAGGGACCTGTATGTTCTCAGTTTCCCCAAGGTGGCACAATCAAGGGAAAGGGATTTACTCCTCTTCTGGCCTGCACTCTGGTCTGTGAGTGACCACAGATACTCTTTTTGGCCCTGGAACTGAGAGTAGAGTTCCCTCTCCACAGTCACCACCAACTCCACCAGCCAGTGCTCCTCCTCACCCCAGGACCACCACTCAGGGCTGAGATTCAGATCAGCCACTTGATTCCCACAGGGTCTTTAGGCCAAGGCTCCAAGAGTGGATGCAGCTGCCACAGTTGCAGTCACAGTTTCAGTAGCAGTGGCTACTGCCTCCCTGGGGCTGAGGTCAGACCATGCTCCCCTCTCATCAAGATGAAAGAGCTTTCTTATGACTTTTGAAGTGTTTTGGGGTTGATAAATCTGGGAACAGCAGCTGCTACCCATAATTCCATGTCCTGAGAGGCCTGCTCCAGTTCTGTCTGTGTTTTGTGGCCCAGGCAGGGCTGTGCTCAACTTCATACCTTTTCTATCAGCCTTCCAGGCTGTCTTGGGTTGGAAATCTGTTTCACTCTGCAATATTGTGACTTCTACTGCTCTAGAATTTGTTTAAAGTCATTTTTTACCAGTGTTTTATGGGTTATAGGGGGAGAGCTAACCCTAACCCTAACCCTCAATTCTATCCTTCTACTCTGTCATCTTGGCTCTGCCCCCCTTTTTCATATTAGATCAGTTTTCATATTATTGAAAGAGGTTCAGTGGAAACTTGTCTCTGTTGCTGGTTTTGTCATGAAGAGGATATCTTGGATTTCTGGGACACAAAACCTTTTGAAACAATGAACATGAAAATACAGGATGGTTGGCTATTTCCAAAGTGTCCCATTGCACATATGCCTTATGTGTCTCTTTTGGGAAAAAAAATATCACAGCTATACTCCTCATTCCAAAATCACAAGGTCTTTCCCATTCTTTTAGGTAAATGGGAGTCCATTCCCTAAGTTTTTCCCTTGGGTTCAACTGTTCTAATTATAAATGCATCAGATTTAAAGGAAACAAGGCTTTACAGAAATAATGAATTATTTAAATAATTCTTTTCAGGGAATTTGCTATGTAAAAGGCCATTTGCAATAAGAAAAGTTCTTGACAATCACGCCAAATAGAAGAACTGTTCCATTAACAACATTAACCCATAGCGTCAAATAAATCAACAATTTAGAGTTATTGAGAATGGGAACATGATAAACTCCTCAGAGGAAACAAAATAAATCTTTTAGAGCAGTCATTCAGACTTGTATTCATACACACACACACACACACACCTCACACACACACACACAGGTGAATCATGATGTGGTGGATAGAGCTGAGCTCACAGTCAATGAAGATCTGGGTTCAAGTTCCATCTCTGATACATGCTAGCTTTCCCATTCTTGGCAAGTCCCTTAATCTCTCACTACCTCAGGCATCTTTCAAAGACAATAATTTGAAGAGCAGTTGTCAAGCTGAATTAGCAGAAAATGTTTTATCTACCAGTGAAATCATAGATTTGAACAATAACAACAAAAAGAAGTATAAAAAAGAAACTGACCTGAAATAAACAAAGATCATAAAATTTAGGGCTAGAAGGGATTTTAGAGATCATACAATCCAACTCATTTTATGTTATATTTAGCCCTTAGATGGTCTAGGGGACCACTGCCTTGGTTCTATGGGCAGTCAGTCCCACATTCACCTTGATGGTTGTATACATGCACCCTACTGGCCAGAAGTGCTGAGCTCTCTGTGATTCTCAGAAAGCATATGACCTTCTGTCCTTCAGCTCTACCTCTCTCTGCAGGGCAGCACTCACCTGCTATCTAGGGGGTATAGATTGTTGTGGATTACTGTAGGCAGATTCAGCTCTTAAGCTACTACCTTTGATAGCCAGCCCCTCTCACCCCCTTCTCTGAAATTGCTTTATTTCCTATTGCTTAACTAACTACGTGACTGGCATAATAGCATTGACTTTCCAAGTGAACAGAGGAAGAAAAAAATCCTTAACTGCATACAATATTTACTCAGCACAGGAAAAATAAAAGTAAGGAACAATACCTAATAAAATTATTTGCCACTTAGCTGTACATCCGTAGTTTCTCCTAGACCCAGCTAATTTCCAACCATTACTTGGGGTCTCTCTGAAACTAATCCTATGAGATGCTCAATTCCAGCTTGTTTAATGTCTGTGGCCTTTCCTCCTGCAAATAAATAAAAGATTGTAGATAACATAACTCAGTTCCTAAAAGAGGTACTCACATGTCTAGTATGACTGGTCATTAGGTGAAGGGATCAAGAACATGGAACTCAAAGTCCTTTGAAGCACAGAGTGTGAAATTCCTGAAAGTTTGTGTTTTTCCTGGTCTGGGATGACCTGTCATGCTTATGGACCTCCAAATGACCTTTGTCACCAGAGTCTATAGACAAGACCAGTCCAGATAAAGAAAAAAAGAACTCTCTTGTGATCACCATTTTACCCCCGCTCTTATCACCATCTGACTTTCACTTTTTTCCTCCTCTGATACCACTTTTAAATGCATTTATGTATCCTTAGTAACTCTGGATCTTTCTATGTACCTTTTAGCTGAATGTTCTTTTGTGGTTTGTTTCCTTCAAATAGAGTATTAGTTCTCTGAGGGCAAAGGTGGTCTCTCTTTTTCTCATTGCAGCCTTAAAAAATAAAGCAGTAGTTGGGATGTAGTTTCCAGTACATGCTTTTTCATTCATTCATTAAAGAAATGTAGAATTTTGACATATTTAAATCTCATGAGAGTTGCACAGAATTTCCCTGGTTGTTTCCAGACAACTATGCTCCAGACAATTAAACTTTGAAAATGATGAATTCCCTAGCTTCCTCCAAATGGCTATGGTGACTCAGCACTAGAGGACTCATGTTCTTTTGTAAACGATAAAGTCATCCTCTTACTGACCACTGAAAAGGAAGGGCCAATGTTTCAGTGGACATTTAAAAGGGGAGTGACTCTACTTCTAGTTCTCATTTTCCTTCAGTCCTTGAGTTAATATCATTTAGCTCTGGGACTTCCTGTGAGGGATGGGGAGAAGGGTAGTTCACCCTTTTTCCTACCCCATCTGCCATGTGTCTGTAAGCATATTGTAGCCAAAGTGTATGCCCTGGCTGGGCTAGCCTGAGATTCTCAGAACACTCGTTTCCTCCTCTATTTTTGTTCCTTTCTAGAGTATAGATGACCAGTCTTGAATCTTGATGACTCCAGGCTTGGAGGCATTCTTATGAGTTCAAGAGGTCTGGAGGTCCTGAATCCCTTTGGCAGTAGGAAATGTCTGGATCATAGAAGATGCTCATTAACAGGAAAAGTCCAAGCCCTGACTTTGCTGCTCAAAAGACTCAGCCTTCAAGAGAACAGTGAAGAACTGAGGTGAAATTTAATGTCTTCTTAGCAGTCCAATGAATTGCTTTATGTTCTGATGGGGATTAATTATCAGCCTCCTATGAATATTTAATTGTAGTTAATGGTAATTAAGTTACTAAATCCTGTTTTAACTATTTGTCACTACTCATTTGTGTGTTTTGCTTTTAGCAATGCTTTTGCATGTAAGAAATAAATACCTGTCCCATACCTGATAATGTACAGTGAATATCTTTTTAATAATCCCTTTGAGTAGACCCTAGCCATAAGCCAAAGCTTAAGACTTACACAGATTCTTTTTTTTTCCCACAGGATGCTAGGGTGGGTTAACGATTGGAAAAATGTGAGAAAAGAGTCTGATGCTTCAAAGTGATCAAGCCCCTCAAATCCATTCTGGACCACATGTGGTTTCAGAGGAGGTAGGTCTTTTACTGGAAAGGGCGTAGGCATAGGCATCCAGCTCTTGAATCCTACAGTAGTTCTCAATTACTAGATTTGGAACATAACTTATTGAAGGAATGTCTTAAAGGTAATATTTTTGCTCTACCAAATCAAATGTTTTGTCAATAGTCAGTCAACTATGAAAAGAGAAGAATTAGGTATAATCCTTTTTTACTTTCTTATAATCCTTTTTTTGTTTTCTTTTAGTTTTATTTATGTATTTTCTTTATATTACATTTATAGATTACACTTATTTCATGGGAGTTCTCTTGTGTCAAAGTAAAGCAATTAAGTAAAATTAATAACATAGTAACCTCAATTAAAAGTTCATGCAAAACTTCACATCTGTAGTTCCCTATTTTTTTAAATAGAAATCTATTTAATATCTTGTAACAAATGTTCACAGGTAAATAAAACATTCTCCCAATGGCTGTATACAAACACATATATATGTATAAACATATAGTGTGTGTGTGTGTGTGTCTGTGTCTATGTGTGTGAGGATAGAGATTGAAAACGACATGTCTTGTTCTATGTCCTTAATCTATCACTTCTTTATAATGGATAGCACATTTCATTTTTGGTTTTCCGTAATCATCTGTGGTCATTTTATTGATCATAGCTTATAGCTTTTCAAGTTGCTTTTTACAATGTTGTTATCATATAACTTGATCTGGTTTTGCTCATTCTATCATTTATCAGTTTGTAGAAGTCCTCATAATTGCTCATTTTTACATTTATGTTATTATAGTATAAATTGTTTTGTTTATGCTCACTTCACTCTCTATTAATCTGTATATCTATCTGGATCTTTGGAAATCATCTATATCCTCATTTCTTATAGCACAACATTATTCCATCATGTTCACGTGAGAAAACTTAGTCAGCCATTCCTCAATTATTGAACATCCTCTCAGTTTCCAGTTTTCCATAAAAAAGAGCTACTGCAACCAGGAACTTTTCTTCTTTCTTTGATTTCTTTTGGATATAGGCTAGTAGTATATCTAGGTCAAAGTGCATGTACTGTTTAGTTATGTTTGTGTATAATTCTAAATTACTTTTCTAATGTTTGTACCCATTTATGGGTCGACAAATAGTGAATTGATATGCTTTTCCATAGCCTCTCCCACATCTATCATTTTCTATTTCCCCTTTTTACCATCTATGCCACTCTGATGGGTATCAGGTAGAATCCCAAAATTGTTTTAATTTGCTGTTTTCTAATTAGCAGTGATTTAGAATATTTTTGGCAAAGGGCTTTTTAATTTAAAAACTATCAGCTCATGTCTTTAGATAGTTTAACAATTTGAATCAGATCCTTATATATCTTGAAAGTAACACTATTATGGTAAAAAAAAATTGCTACAAAAAATTTTTACCTAATCAATTTCCTTTTGTCACTGACAAACATCTTTCTTATTCTGACCTAATGATGCTCTCAGTGAATGTGTATAGTATTCTCAGACATTTGTGTCAATGGTTATTAATGTCCTAATAAGGTCCATTCCTCCCTCCATACCCACCCACCACAAACCTTGGGTGGCTTTCTATTCCTTAGATACTTTTATATCCAATTCATAGATGCTCTCAAAATTATGTTGCTATTAGCACAGACAACTCTGTATTCACTTGATATAGCTGAGTTGTTTTCCCATCTTTATCCTCTGCAGTTCCATTTCTTCTTACTCTAGAAGACTCTCTGGGACTATGAGGTTAGAGTTCAAATATTATAGCTTTGTTATCTTTAATAGTGAAGAAGAAAAAAATTGTTATAATTTTGCAGATTTTTTTCTATTTTTATTACTTTTGCTATCTTTCTTTCAGTTTTATCTACATATGTCCCCTAACTGTGTCTCTTTCAGAAGTTTCTTTAAACTTGTTTACCCTTTCACTGCTTTTTATTACTTTATATTGCTTATAACCTTCCACTGTCTTCCTTTCTAAGATTGTGTAAACTGGTATTTCTCTTGAATGTCATATTTCTCTGCATAGTAAATAAATCAAATGTGTGTTGACTAAGGATGTTTTGGGGTTCTGCTAGACTATTATGACAATTGATTTATATCACTTAAAGTTCTTATTAAGTTTACTGTTTTAACTAGCACCAACATAATTCTCTCCATCTTTCTCACATTTTCGACATTAATTACTCGTTTTAGTAGACCACATTGGAGTTGTTGCATGCCATATAGTTTTCTCATCTTTATTCCTCCTTCTAGCTTTGTATTATACCAGTGGTGTGAATGTAAACAGAGGATGCTGGAATTACTCCTCTACCATTAACATAGTTTCCTGTCTATTCCTTGTGCCTTAGATATAATAGTTGCTTAATAAATGTTTGTTGAATTGAATTGATTTATCAAAGTCACACAGTAAAAGAAGTGAAAGCTGTACCCCTCACATTTCCCTTTCCTATAGATCAGTCTCCCATAAAGTACAGTATATAGAACAAATTCAATTGTTTTTTTAAGTATTTTGAGTCATCTTCCATTATTTTAGTAGAATTTATTGATTTTCTTTTGGACTTGTGATTTTGAAAGTTGAGTTCTTTAAATGTGAATTTGGTCTAAAAAAATAAACCAAAAACATTTTTTCTGTTGAAATATACCTTAATTTTCATGTGAAAGCTAACAGAGAAATGAAATTTGAATTACCAAAATCTGTTTTTCAATTAGTTCTTTTGTAGTATATCTTTCCCTTTAAGTGTAATTTATTTATATTCTTTTATTGTCATAATTACTTATATTAACAATATACTGTTGGGCAAATTTTTTAATCAATAAATGTTTTGAACATGTGGATCAATAGTCAATCTTTTTCGAAAAAGACTCAAAATGATTTTCAGTGTCCTAGTGATTTTATAAATGTGAAATAGCAGATAGTTCAAATGCTTACAAAAATATTTGTGCAGTCAGGGCCATTCAGATGTTTTCAGGAACATATGTTTGGCTGAAATAAAGTAGCCTGTGCAAATATTTTGCAAATATTTTGGTTGTATCCTCTATGATGTTTGCTTATGTATAGTGGCTTCAGTTTCAGGACATCGTTTGTTACTTCTGAGGGAATATTTATTACATATGTGTTTGTGCTATATATTGCATAGAGTTTCAGGCTAGACACCGATTCCATGTATGGTGAGTTCCACATCTGGATTTGAATGAGTGAAGATTTCTAGCAAAGGTCCTTGTTTAGTGTAATGAGGATCAGCAGAGGATTATGGTAGGATAACCAAAATATGGTGGGATAACCAAAGAAGGTGCCAGAATTTCCTGTAGCACCAACCTGCAGTTTGCTTTCTCCCCTTCCCTACCATGGCATTCTGCCAAGTGACAGCAGTCTCATTCTAGTGCTCACTTCCTTCCTCAGTGACCCTTCCCCTCCCCACTACTCAACTTCAATTCTGGCTTACTCTGCGACATCAAATCCCTTCGGTATCATAGTAACTTTGAAGTGTCGTAGATGCATCCTTTCCTTCTCCCAACAGCTATATAATAAGCTCTTCCTCCCTTGCCTCATACACAAAACTGCCTAATTGCAGCTCTGTGAATGAGAGGGTTCGAGAGATAATACACAAGATCATAGATTTAGAAAATGAAGGAACCTTAAAAATCATCTAGTCTAACCACCTTTTTTTCCAGATGAAGAAATTGAGACTCAAAGAGGGAAAATGAATTGACCAGTGTCATAAAGTTGGCAAGTCAAAGAGTGATAAAGGAGTAAGATTGACCCCCTTGTCTTCTAACTTCAAATCCAGCACATTTCCTACTACATGAAGCTGTGATTATGATTTGAGATTTACTGTGGCAGATTCACAATCTCTCAGTCAAAAAAAAAATCCTCCTTTTTTTAATTCAGTGTGGGGGGGCTATAAAAAATCAAGAGAAACATTTTTAAATCTGAAAGCACTATAAAAGATCTTATGATTTTAGAACTAAGATAATCATTTTTTATTTTAATAATGAGGAAACAGAGATCAAGAGCAATAGTGCGAATTACCCTATGACACACAACTGGTGACTAAATTGCTATTAGAAACCCAGTGCTTCTCACACCTAGGCCAATGCTATTCCACTGACATCACATTGCCTCTCATAGCCTAGGTTGGATCTGAATTCATAATCCCTGATTTAGGAAACCAATCTCTTTATCCATTATAACAAACAGAAACTGCAACACTACCTGGAATTTCCTTTCTAAAAGTTAAGCCTAGTTTCATCTGATTCACACTGAAATCCTACAGACAATGAGATAAATAATTGCAATGAATATTGAGTTATATACTTATGGTATGTTCTTGATAGGAAGTAGCAGGTAAATCATTTCATCTCTCTTGAGTATAGGTTTCTTGACTATAGAATGGGAATTACATTATTTGCACTCCACACACAGACACACAGACACACTACACACACAGACACACAGACACACAGACACAGACACACACACACACACACATATATACACATGTATGTATGGCTATTGGGTGAAAAACATTTTGCAAACTGTAAAGAGCTACATAGATGTGAGCTACTAATTTTTTATTGCTGTCTTTGCATACATGGTAATAGCATTAACATTATTAGTAATTTACTGTATTGTTTTATTAGCAATATTATATTAGTATTATAATTACTATATTATTGCCATATACTATAACTACTATATTAGTAATATAATGGTAATGTTAATAATATTACCATTAGTAGTTTACTATATAATACTATGTTAGTAATAGTTATAATAGTAATATTACTACTATTAGTAATCTACTCTATTCATAATGCCATATTAGTATTATGATTACTAAATTAGTAATATGAGTAATAATAAATAATAGCAATGATAGCTAGCATTAATATTTTTATTACAAATAATATCAATTTATAACAAATATTACCAAATATCTCATTTCATCCTTACAACAACCCTGGAAAGTGCATGCTGTTACTATTCCCATTTTACAGATGAGAAAATTGACTTGCCCAGAATTGCATGGCTAGTAAATGTTTGAAGGTTGGATTTTCATTCAGATCTTCCTGATACCAGGTACCGTACCCTATTCATTTGTTTCATTTTATATACTCCAACAAATCATTACTTTAGTGCTTATTTGTATCATGAAGCATCTGGGTTTTAAAAGACTGTGTTAGCAGAGTTTGATCTTTGGTTGGTCTTTCTGAACTAGAATGGCTTGGAGTATAGTTGAGCCTGGTGATACTCAGTATCTATGGTTTGAAGATCAGCTTAGCTAAGTTTAAAACAGTCTTCATCAAAAGGTTGAACATCCCATGAAGAATACTTTGACTATAGCAATACATGAAGTATCACCTACTAGGGTTCATAGATATTTTCATTTCCATCTGTAAACACAATACTCTTGCTAACAAAATCATTGAGTTTTCTAAGGAACAAAGTAAAACACTCTGTGTATATCCATGTATTTGTATATCCATATCTATCTATCTACACACAGATTATATGTGTGTATACGTACATATATGTGTGTGTGTATAAATGTGTGTATGTGTGTATTCTGGATAATTGGCATGTGGGTAAAGAAAGATGTCTCCAGGACTTTCCTATGGTTATTCACCCTTCGTTTTTTAACCCCTTCTTCCTGGCCTAGATTTGTCCTAGTCTGAAGGATATTAATGTAACACCTGAAGGGACTGGTTATTTAGTTAGACTGAACTTCTTTTATGTAACATCTGCATTAATCATATTGCTTTCTCTTATGAAAATATCTAAAACATCTATCCATTTGGTATTTGAAGTGAATCTGACAACACTGTGTGTGTGAAATTAAATAGCCATTCACAGACTGTTTCATAGACTATTATACTTTTTTTTAAAAAATGTGTAAATATAAAAAAGAAACATGGAGGATACTTGATAACATTTATAGCTGTGGCAAAATGGTGGGGAAGAAGACATAATGGCAGATTTCTCCTGAGCTGTGACTATAGCAGTGTGTTTAATATCTTGGATCTTCATGGTCAATGAGCACCACCTCAGAGTATATATTTCAGTGAAGTATATATTTCTTTTTTCTCTGAAAGTCTAAAAAGGCACCCAAGCAAAACATCAGTGTCTAAGTTTAGGTTAGATAGAACTGGTGCCTTGAAAATGGCAGTGGAAGGTCATAATTGGTTTGAAACAAACAAATCAGATGCATCAAAAAAGTCTACCTCTAAGTTTAAGTTCATGAGCCAGATAGTGGGGGCATGAAAGAAGGCTAGGGAAAGAAGGAAGAAGGGTAATGACAAAAGGAAATACAAAGTGGAGTGACATTATTGAGTCAGTGTACAAGAGACTGCTTAGTCAAATAGAGGATATGAATGTTATTTTCCTGCTACAGATCATGAAAAAGTGTAGAGAGATAAGATATAGTAGCAATAGGAGACTTCAACTAGGGCATTATCTGTTGGAAAACCTCATTCTCCTAAAAGCAGAACACCTGACAAATTCCTCACTAGCCTTACTGAAAATTTTGTCCCTTTAAAGATTCATGAAGTATTGATTGAAATTTTCTTTCTGTGTCCACTTCTGAACAAAGAAGTTATTATTGGGGGAGATTTAAGCAGAAAAAATTTATATATAGATTATGTCATCCTAGAATACTTAAAAGTGAATAATGATAGCTAGCATGTATATGTATGTATGCATATGCATACACATACATATATACATATGTATACACACATATATACACAGATACATACGTATGTATAGATGTATATGTATGTACCTCTCTCTATATGTGTGTATACATACACACATATGTATAACTTGAAGGTTTGTAAGGCTCTTTTCAGCAGCCTGGGAGGTAGGTGTTATTGTTATCTCCATTTTATAGTTGAGAAAACTGAAGCCAAGTGAAGTCTTCTTGACTCGAGGTGCAGCACTGTATCCACTGTACTACATAGCTGCTACTTTTGGCCCTGGTCAAATAGGTCACTTAAGTCTTCACTTCTCACTATCTGCTTTCCAGCACAGACTAAATTGTAAGTATTCCCACACCATTCCCACAGATCATGTTGGGGGAAGTATGCTTGTAAGATGTTGAGAGAAATAATGTATATACTTGCTTTTTGCTATATTTTTAAATTAACATCTCTTTGTAAAAGGTAATATAATGATAAGTGCTTAAATGGAACTGGGGTACTATTCACATCCAAAATGAGGAGTATGGCTGGTGGAGGCTTAAGTTAGTACTCCCCAACCCCCACTGGGAATTTGAAAATCTGATTCTTGGAGAACTAGATCATCCAAGTTTCAGCTCGTCCAGAGTTATCCAGGTTATACTAAGAAATGTAAGTTAACATTATACAACAAGATTTAAGAGCTTCTGGCGACCAAAGTTCATCCCTATCAGCTTGCCAAGTGACTAACTTTCCTTTTCTAAATAATCTAAAATTCCCTCTTTTCTAGTTAGACAAAGTAGATGTAGTTTCCAAGAGGCTACATATGTTGTACATGTTACCTAGAATAAAAGTCCCTGGTGTCTTCCTTTATCCTTTTCTCACATCACAAATAACCTAGTTGTCAACATGTAAGGCATAGAGATTGATTTTGAAAGGATAAGATTTTGAACTGGTAACTTTCAGTGGAAGAGAAAGGCTGAAGTTGTAGGGAAGGCTAATTGTAGCAGCAGTAAGGGCAAATAGTCATGTGGTTCTGGCCCCAGGCAAGAAGTCTTCGAGTAATGGGGTGACTTGACAGATACCTCAGAGGTAAGTTGAGGGTGGGTAGATGGA
The DNA here is from genome assembly GCA_023548195.1 of Bettongia penicillata ogilbyi. NCBI lineage: Eukaryota > Metazoa > Chordata > Mammalia > Diprotodontia > Potoroidae > Bettongia > Bettongia penicillata. The sequence goes on from JAJHZJ010000569.1 coordinate 4,021,336, forward strand.
TAGGGGAAGGATTGCAAAAACTTTCTCAAATTTACAAATTTGCCTAAGCGTACACACTTGTGTATACTTGTATAGAAGGGCAATAATTATCAGGATAATTTGCCAAAAGCGTGTTTGAGAAAGGACTTGTTTTTACTGGCAGGGGATGAACATAACTTCATTTTCCAGCAGTTTATTAAGAGCTCTGCTTCAGGAAGGAAATCATTTCTCAGCCAGCAGTAATGAGGAGGAGGTGTATAGAGGCAGAGAGGGATGCAGAAAGGGAGAGGAGGAGATAAGAAGAAAAAAAGGAGAGGAAGAGGAAGAATTTTATCAACTTTGTTTTAAAACTAGAAGAGACCTTAAAGGTTATCTAGACCAGCCCCCTCCTTTCAGAGAGGATGGAACTTGCATCTAGAGTGGTTAAATAATTTGCCTTATGTTCAACAGATAGTGAGTGACAGAAGCAGAATATGAACCTAAATGAAAATAGGAGAAAAAAAGAGGGAGAAGAAAGGAAGACTAAGGGAGAGGGGGAAATGGGGAAAGAGTTTTGGGAGAAGAAAATGGAGGGAGAAGAGAGAAATAAGGAGGAGAATGGAAACAGGGAGGGGAAAGAGTATAGAGGGTAGGGAAGTGGAAGAGAAGGGGGGAAAAGGAGAAAGAGGAAGAGAGGGAGAAAGAAAATGAAGTAGCACTAGAGAGAAGAGAAGAAGAGGGAGAGAGAGAAAGAGAGAGATAGAGAGAAAGAGAGAGAGAGGGAGAGAGAGAGAGAGAGGGTGAGAGAGAGAGAGAGAGAGGGAGAGAGAGAGAGAGAGAGAGAGAGAGAGAGAGGAGAGAGAGAGAGAGAGAGAGAGAGAGAATCCTCTGTGTATCCTCCCTCTATCTTGTCCACTGATTTCTGGTCTACTTAAAATTACACGTATTCAACCTTTTCTCTTCCTAGACTTTATCATAGACTGCTCCACTGCTTCCCTTAGGAGAGGAGACAAAGTCACACCCTCTCCATTCTTAAGTTATATTCCGAAATGTGAGTCACTGGGGATACTGCCTCTCTTTCTGAAGCCAATTTCATTTCAAGAACTTACTCCAGTAACAACAGAAAAGATTCCTCTGTAAATCAGTCACATGCCCCATTATTATCCCCTTTTCTAGACCTCCTGTTCTAGCTGAAGTGGAAGGATGTGAATGCATTATTGTGTTCTCATTCCAAAATGTAATGAGGTGTCAATAGATAATTATACTGTTAGGATCCTCTTAACAAAGCTCTTGATTTTTTAAAGAGGAAATGGCAATGTATGCATATGAAGACAGTTTTCCAGACCCTAGTGAAGCTGTTCCACTTGCCAGACTTTTCTATGCTATCTTTAAAACGACATTGAGAAACGTAGTGGGTAACAGATATGAGATGATCACTGCTCTCAAACAAAGTCCTATTCAAACAAAGGATTTGTGAAGCTTTCATATGAAAGAAGGGTTTGGATCTAAAACTAGAAGGTCCCTTAAAGATTATTTAGTCTTTGCTTTACAGATGAGATAGTGAGAAGATGCAGAAAGATTTTGAGACTTGCCCAATCAAAGAAGTTTAACAAAGAGAAGAATAAGAATTTAAAACACAAGTTTCCTGATTTCACAACCAGAAGTCAGGAGGAAGAGCAGGTTTGTCAGAAAGGATAATGAGCTCAGTGTCGGACACGCTGAGTCTGAAGTGTTGATGAAACATCCAGGTGGTAATGTCCTACTGGCAGCTAGAGATGCTAGATTGGGTTACAAATAAAGATTTGAGAGTCTTCTGCACTGTAGTGATACTCAAAGCCAAAAACGTGAATAAGATTGCCAGGAGACATCATGAAAGGGAAGAAGAGAAGAGTGCTAAGGACAAAATTTTGGGAAACTGCCTACCTTAGGAATTTGAATAAAAGAGAGCCAGTGAAGGCAAGACTATTAATCCTTACACCCTGAGCAAATTTATTTGTGGGGGAAAATGGATATTTCCGTGCACAAGACAGTCACAATATGAGATGAGGCAGCTCATTTCCAGAGAGTCATTTCTCCCATCTCATCTCAACCCCCACTGCACAGTCTATGGTTCCTAACCCTAGAACTCCCAGCGAAGATGGAGCAACATGTTGGTAGACGAAGAGGAATGCAGGAGCCATAACAGTGGGAACCTGGTGTTGGTGGCCAGGGACTGAACTAGAGAGATTGGATTAAAGGGACACTCCTCCTCCCTTGTTGGCATCCTGGTGCAAAAGTCAGTTATGGCTCTGGTAGCTAGTAGAAGAGAGAAAGGAGCAATTACGGATTTAGGAGAATCAGAATGGTATAGTGTCTCTGAAGCCAAGAGAGAAGATAATATAAAGAAGAATGCTATTCCCTTTGGAGTTTGCAGCAGTCTTACATCTTCCTGTGCTGACTTAGAGTGTCTCCTGTGGTGAAAATGGCTAATAGGGGGAGTTTTAAAACCCAGGAAACTGAAGTAGAAAAAGATGGTTCCATGCAACTGAAGAAAGGATTCCAGGCACTAAACAGCATTAAATGTTTCTTTCCCCTCCACATTTTGCAGACATGAAGGATACTTGTGGTATTTTCACACTGAGTGTGAAAAATTTGATTAGCCACAGAGCTTTTCACCCTTCCCTATTCACAAGCTGCTATTAGAATCATTACAGTCTTTGTACTGACTGCCATTCATAGGGGAACTGTCCCTTGGTAATGCTATTGAAGTCTGATGGTCTCAGCCTTGGGGCTGAGATGTTCCTGGGAAGAGAAAGCAATTCTTTCATCCTTTTTATCCCAAAGTCTGCTTATAACCACTTCCATTACCATTGTCTTCCAATTCAAAATTTTTTTTATTGAGTTGCCTACTTAACATACAATGCCAGCTCTAAAAAAATGTTCTCGAACGATGATTTTGTACATCTCCTATCAATTGAAGATTATCATGTACTGAAGAGATACCTGGAGCAATGCCATTTTCCACATTTTGTCCAGTCCTGCAAGTCCAGCATAATTTACCATCTTCTTTTTTAAAAAAGCAACTGAAAAACCATCATTCACAATCTTATCACAATAGTAAATATTTATCACAAGCCTTCTATATTTTTCCAGAATCGATTTCCTTTGACCCCTAAACTTCTCAGCTTGAACTTGCCTGAAATACATGCATAGACAATATGAAAAAGATCCAAAGCCCAAGCTCCAAGTAGCATTTGGAATTCCAGCCTGCTGAGAAATATTTACACTTACTTCACTTGGCTTGAAAGCCGCTGAAGGGAACTTACTCTGAACAGTAATTGTATGCCTTGTAAAAGCTATGAAAAGTTGCACACAGATGCATTTTACAAAGACCTAGAGGGATGTTCACACTTCTTGGCAGGTGTGTAAGCCCCTGGCTCTGTCTATCTAGAGATAAGGGTGACAAAGGTGGATCAGGTGGTCTTGAATATGTCTTTATTACATGAATTTAAACATTATCTCCACATCTGTATGGCTTGGCAGCAAGCTGTAAATGTGTTTCTATCATTTTAGCTCTCCAAGTGCTGCTATCTTCCCATAAGCCATAATGAATCTCACAGTCAAACATTGCATGGGGTGCAATCTTCTGAACACCTGCACTCTTCAAATCCTGCCTTTGACTTGAGGGATAGTGTTTTCTCATTTCATTGGTACTGCATTAGAAGGTCTGGGCTTAATTGTGACCTGGAAAGATTCAATAGAGAAAAAAAACCAAAAGGATAAAAAAAAATAAAGAAACTTCAGCCTGTTAATCTGATGTACTAGTACATTCTTCAGAATGATAATGACTTGAGGAAAGTCAATCAAAAGCAGAGGAAAATGAGGATCACATTTGGACACTACTCTCTGCTGGAAAACATTTTCATTATTTGAATGTCTCCGGTAATTATCATAATAACCTTGAGTTTACTCCAGTAACAAATCAATTGCAACAAAGCTGAACAATGGGCTCTAGGTAGAACTCTTTGCCTATAAAATGTTCCTGTCAAAGCAATCAAAACACAGTGCCAACACACTGCCAATGTCAAAGAATAGAGAACTGAAAGACTGGTGTGGCCTGGAAGTCTCTCTAAGAGCTTGTACATATTAAAAATCAGATGCTAAGGTACTACTCAGTCCAACTAAGGGTTTTGCTGGCTGGTTATTTCTAATACTCAAAAAATCCTGGAATCTTGGGGTTATAAGAGCTCAGAAGTCAACTACTACATGCATTCCCAAAACAAAAACTTCTTCTCTATGACAAGCAATCATATATTGATTGGAAACCAGCCTGTAGCACTTGGGGATAGCAGGAAGATTTTCCTAACATTTAGTTAAACCTGCCTCTTTAAAACTTCCATTCATTACTCCTACCTTGACCCTTTGGGACCAAGCAGAACAAATCTAATTCCTTTTTTGTGTGTCATTCCTCCAATTAACTATCATATCTTCCCTGAGTACTTTTGTTTTCTTTAGGCTGAACAACATCAATTTTTTCAGGCAATCCTCATATGATGTGATCTCAAGACTCTTCACCACTGTGGGTAGCCTCTTTTGGGTGTTCTCCAACTTATCATTGTCCTCTTTAAAATGTAGTGCCCAAACTAAACCCAATATCCCCAATGTAGCTTGAATAAAGTACAGGAGAAAATGGGGCTAATGTCGTGGACGCTGTTCCTTTTACAATGCAACCCAAGATCACATTAGCTTTCTTAGTGCCATGTCATGCTGTTGAACTAGGATAGTATATGGAGAAAAGAACATAAAGAACCTTAAACCCTCCGGTACTTGCAATGGCAAGGGATGCTATCATGCTACCAAAGAGCATCTCACAATGAAAGTGGCTAAAAAGGAGAATTTTAAGTCAAAAGCAGACCTGGGAGAATGAGTTTGAGAAAGTAATTACATGCCACAGAAGAAACCATTCCAGGCATTAAAGGCATTCAGTTTTCTCTCTTCTCAAAAATTCCAAAGGTGAGGGATGATTGTGCATGCTTCTCTGCTTTATTCAGTTCATCATCTCTTAACCGAATTATTGCAAGTCTACTAATTGATCTCCCTGACTCCAGTCTCTCCTCTGTAATCCACCATATATACAGCTACCAAACAGATATTCTCAAAACGCGTATCTGATTGTATCAATCCCCTACTTAAAGATGATAGCTCCCTCTTGCCTCTAGAGTCAAATATAGAATCTTTCCTCTTGATCTTCAAAAATCTTCCACAATATGGCCCCCACCTACCTTTCCAGTCTCCTTATTTTGTGTTATTTCCCTTCATGCACTCCCCATTCCAATCAAATTCATCTGCTAGTTATTCCTCATATATAACACTGCACCTCTTGCTTCCTTATATTTGAACAGGTCAGGAATGCATTCCCTTCTTAAACCCACCTTGTGAGATTTTTTTATGCCCCTCAAGGCACAGCTCAGTTGCTACCCTCCTTCTTGAGGCCCTTCCTGGTACCTCAAGTTGTTAATAATACTCTCTTCCTTTGAAGTCATTTTCTTTTAATTTCTTTATGATTTGCATTTACTCATTGCTATATATGTTGTAGCTTATGGTAGGAAGTTATCTGTGTGCCTTTTACATTGAGCCAGCAGAATATAAATTATCAGAGACTAAGACATTTTTATTGTTGAATGCCCAGTGCATATCATGGTAGTACGCAAATCATTTTTAAGGATGAAGATGACGTGTATTATTGGACTTGCAGTTCATTAATAGTATTTTTAAAGTAAACTGCTTGATGTTTAGTCATACCATAACCATTTTATAATTGTGAAGGTAGTTTTTTTTTTTTGCCTCAAATGCTATACTTTACATTTATCCCTATTAAAGTTCATCTCATCAGATATTTTGCAGCACTCTGGCCTGTTGAGACTTTTTTTGGTCCAAACTCTGAAATCCATGTTAAAAATTTAATTCACCTTTACAACATCTGCAGATTTGATAAAAATGATATCTAAACATTTTTCAAAGTCAACAAAGAGGGTCAATCACAGATATCTGGGACACTGCACTAGAGACTTCTTTCCAAGATGTCATCAAATCTTTAAGTGTCACACGAATCATTCCACCAGTTCCAAATTACAACTATGTAATATTTTCTAACCCACATTAGTGCATCTTTTTAGTAAGAATAGCATGAAAGAAATTTTCAAATTCTTTATATTATACAGGTAAATTATGTTTCTAACATTTCCATAATCTACTATTCTAATAACACTCTTAACAGAGCCATAACTGGCATGCTAAAACCTAAGCCCAACGCTTAAAAAAATATGTATCTGGAGCTAATAGCATGAGAAGTGTTCTCAGATCAACTTTTAAAGTAAATTTAGTTTTCTGCTTATGGGAGAGAACTCAGCTGTTGGGGCACAAGGTCCCATGAGAAACAAATGTCCAAAGATGCTCTGAGGATGCGTTTGGAAAAAGAAAAGGTCTCTAAGGGAAGTAATGGGGGAAATAATGAGAGTAAGAATAAAAGGAAAATAGCACTTCTATGCCTCAAATTATACCATAAAGCAGTAATTATCAAAGCCATTTTCTACTAGTTACAAAAATAGAGGAGCTGATCATTGGAAAAGACTAGATAAGGAAGATGCAGAAACAATATAATTCACTAACCCTCTGTTGACAGAAAATTTCCCTCACCCTCTGTTGAAGAGAAACAAACTGGCAAAACTGGAAAGTAGTTTGGCAGGGGAAGGTTTAGACCAATATCTCACAGCATATATACCATAATAAATTCAAAATGGAAACATAATCTGAATATTAAAGGCCACATTACAGAAATATTAGAGGAGAACCAGATCAAAAACAACTCACAATATTGGTCGGACAGGGTGAACACTTAAAGTTTTGAATCTCTATAAATGGAAAGATGGTGGTATCTGTCACTGAAACAAGGAAATTTGAGTAATATGCATTTAGTTTTTATGTTAAGTTTGATATTCTTATGGGACATCCAGCTGAAATTCAGCCAGCAGTTAATAAAGTGAGATTGGGATTCAAGAGAGAGGTTAGGGCTGGATATGTAAATGTTTGAATCATCTGCATATATAATAAATGAACATTGTGGGAGTTTGCAAGATCCCAAAGGGAGAGAGAGAAGAAATAGAAAAGATGAGATCTCATTCAGGTCAGAGTCTTTGAGGAGAGTCACACATAGTGGATAGGAGAAAAGGATAATTTGTCATAGGAGACAAAACTCATGTCTGTCCTCTTAATAGTCACTTAATTGATTAATGTTGAGGAGGAACTTTCCCATTTTAGATGTAAGTACAGAATTGTCATTGGTTCAAATGATCCAATCAGACTGCCTTTCTTCAATTTCTTTTTGTTTGATGATTTCAAAGATATTGCCCATTTAAGTTTTTTTTTTTTCTTGTCTGAATGAAGAAAAAAATCAAAATGGTCCTGGCTTACCCGCTCCTAACTGAAGTCTTCACTCTGGGAGCTCATTTCTCCCTGCTCCAGGCTCTGGACTCCAAGTTCCATGTGGCTATGGTAGCATCTGTCATTGTCTTGACAATGGACGACATATTGGAAGTCACAAATTCTTATAAAAGTTCATCTCTTTTTTTATGGGATAAGGTTCCTTGGTATATAATTTGTCTTTTCCTGTTTTTTAAAAATAATATTTTCTCTTTGACCTAGTGACTCCTGAGCTTGATAATCGACCATCCACATGAGTTAAACTTTACATTACTCTCTAGCAACGACCTGAGTATTCTTTTTAATCTATATTTTGTCATCTAGACATAATACTTCAATGAAGTTTCCTTTTATTCTTTCCCAAAATGTATGATATAGGTTTTTTATTTTATGTTCTTCTAGGAGGTTGATGGTTTTTATGTTATCTAACCAGATATTTACTTGCCAAAGTGTTTTGCTTTGTTTTGTTTTTGGAAGATGTCATTGGTTTCCACTTTGCTGTCTTTTGTCTTTGCTCTAACATTTCTTGTTGTATCATCACATTTTTGAATTTCATTTATTCTATTCTTTTTGATGAGGCACCCTCTCCTCATAAATGAAATTTTTCTGTTTTCAATATCAACTGTCATTTCTATTTTCAAGGATTTTCTTTTTAAATTATAAATTTTAGTTGAATTTCTTGTCTTTTGCTTTAGCTCTTCCTTTCACTCTCAGGATTATTGTGACCTTTCAATTCTCTTGTCTTGGTTTTAATTATGGTTTACCAACTTAGTTTTTTTCCTTGTAGAGTTTATCCTACAATTCCCATATCCCATAGGTTTTTCTTCAATATGTTGAGTATATTTTTAGTCTCCCCATTTTATTTTTCTTTATTGGCTTTCTTTTATCATTTCCCCACCACTATGGTGATTTCAGTTGTTGTTGGTGTTATTTTATTTTGACCTATTTTTATTTCTAGCTATTTTGGGGTGCTGAATTGATACCCAGATTCTCACTTAGCCTTCTTGCTGGAAGTCTCTCCCCTCTTGTTCCAGATAGTTTTGGAGCAGATCCAGCATACGTGGGCCTCTCCTTTATCCAAGACCATCTGCCCTTTTCTGTCTAGACAATTGGGGCTAGGCAAATTCACAAAATTCTACCAGTGGAGTAATGGGAGATTCTGGCTGACTCACTGCCAAGGGGAGACTCCAAGAGACAATGACAGATGCTACCCGCAGCCACATGGAACTTGGAGTCCAGAGCCTGGAGCAGGGAGAAATGAGCCCCCAGAGTGAAGGCTTCAGTTAGGAGTGGGTAAGCCAGGACCATTCTGATTCTTGTTGTTGATGATGAGGTTTTATTTTATCTCCATTAAAATTACCTTATTTTGCATCTTTTTTCCTCTTTCTTGTAATTTTTTACTTTTAAAATTTATTTTATACATTTCTTGATGTCTTTGAGGTGATGTGAAAGAGTCAGACAGACTTAAATGAACCAACTTGCCAAAGCACCTTTGCATATACGATCTTGTTTGTTTTGGTACCCTCAATTTCTTCATCCATAAAATGCTGGATTTGGACTAGATGATCTCTAAATTTCTTTCCAGCTCTGAATCTGGGATGCTCAAACCTTCACAACAACTTATAAATAAGCCAATATTTAGCTGTTACTGTTATCATCTAATGCTTCCACATTTGATCAAATCCCTTTCAGGACTCACATGAGATTATGAGAAGGTCACAGGATGTATTTATTGTTAGCACTACTATCTCAATGAGTAAGCAAGGATACTTAATTGTCAAAGTCTTCTAAATTTGTTAACCCAGGTAGATATGTGAAACAACAAGATAAAACACTGCACAATTGCTGAATCAGTATTTTACCTTTAATTTAGATTAATTCTTTCCATCAAAGCCCATTTTTTTCTAGTAAGTCAAACTAGGAAATGGACCCTTTTTACTGATATTTCTCTTATTCAATAAATAGCAATAAGGAGCACCTACCATAATTTCACAAATCCTGACTGAGGGAACGAAGAGTTCTTGATATCTTGAACTCACAAGGTTGTTTTCCAAGGCTGGAATCATCCATTTCAGAATTGCTATTTGGTTATGAAAGAAAAATAATACAGAAAGGGTAGCCATAACCTTGATTATGTCAAGGTAACTTGGGTTCGCCTGGATAAACCCATATAATAGTAGACATAAGTCAGCAGCACTCACTATTTCTGCTGGGTTGAGGGAGGGTTATTATCAGAGAAAGTTCCAAAGAGAGTTACCAACCTGGACACAGAGTAAGCCCCAAAGAGGTGTAGTCATTCCTTTGATGATCTAATGAATGAGTAAATTTTTCTGGATCAGCTCTGATGGAGCTTTGATGGAGCCCTTCCCAAGTCATTCATGAGGAAGGGCACTGAGGGACCACTTAGGGGTTGCCGTTTCATCCCAAAATGCCAAGTTCTTCACAGAACATATGTGGCTCATAAAAAATAACCTGAGGTACTGCAGATCATAGGGCATGGAAGCCTAAAACATTATTATATATACGCAGGAACACATCATACATTATACAATGAATATCTATTGAATACCTATCATGCATCTGGTATCACAGGAATCTAGAATAAAGACATACTAGATGAAATGTATGCTAAAAGCAAAAAACTAAAAACAATACATACAAACCAATGCAAATGCATAAGTGAAAAATCTTGGTAAGTTATGAATCAACTTTGGTATTGATTCTAAAACTTTTCCTTTTCTTTCATTTATGTAGACTACATTTTCAAGATTGTGTTTTCTAACTAACAAGCAAATCAGAACTTGTCATGTGCAAATCTTGTGAGATTATAAGACCAGTCAAAGCTATAATTAGCATCAAAAGACTGTGACCAATGGGAGTAAAAATAAAAATTCTATGGAAAGGAAATTTTAAAATTCCCCCAAGCAAGCCAGAAGTGGTCAAAACATGAGATTCACAAATTTCAACTCCCCCTGACCTTTGTGATCAGTTGTCCAGAAAAATATGAAGTTGATAGAAATCTCTCACTGACTTCTACTGTTGCTACAAAGCAGGTATCTATATAGAAATGCAGAGAGACCAGCACACTGAGTTCTGAACAAGAGAAAATGTCCATTGGGAGCAAGAAAAAGAGATGTTAGGAAGAGAAAACATAAGTGAGAGGAGAATGAATGGGCTAGGGATTCTAGGAAAGAAAATAAGCTAAAATGTTATCCTTACCATTTCATCAATAATCTCTTTTTCCCCCTTTACTCTCCCAGGCAGAAGAGAGGCTCCAGTGCTATATTTAACCTTTATTCTAGCCTTGTATGTAATGCTCTGAAGTCATTTTCACATTTCAAGTACAACTTACACCACCCTCTTTCATCACAGCCAAATGAGCAAAACTCCTTTTAAGAATTTCCTTAGATGGCTAGGTTGGTTGGACAAGGGGGAATTCTGACCTGTTTGTCATTTATCAAGTCTTCTTCTATCTGCATCCAAAAATGAGGGTACTAGTTCCCACAGGGATCATTACATGTACATGATCTCTCATTACTTAACTAATGAATTCTGTTGAGATCATAGCCCATCAGGGTGTGGTTAGTGCAGACCCAGGGTGTGAAGGTTTGAAGGAAGAAAATTCAGGAAGTGGTGTCAATGACTCAATGAATTACACTTCTCCTTTTGATTCAATAATAGGACCATGTTTCAGAGCAAAGGAACAGCAATGGAGTTAGACGGGCTGTGTTTCAGAACAGATAAGTGACCATGTGTGGCTTATCAGAAAGGACAAGGTGTTATTTCTTTCTAATCTCTATCTTTTTTATTTAAAAAAAGTGGTTTTATTCTAACTACTGTTACATATTGCCCTATAATAGTCATGAAAAATGAAATTATTTGAGGAAATTAAGTGACTTTTTTTAATATAAATAATAGTTGATTCTTTCTGGATGGATAGTCAATACATATTGCAGCATACTTAGGACAGACCTAGCTTTATGATTTTGCTGACCAGTTTGTCAATGTCCCTCTGGCTGTAACCTACAAAAGTTATGTTCTGGTAAGAGGAAATTGAAACCTTTCTTAATTCAGGCATAACGTGCCTATTAATGCAAACAGATCTCCTTAACTCCTGTGGCAGCTATATACACTCATGGCTCATACCACTACTTTGTAAGATCCTTTTTATTTATCAAAGTATACATTTCCACTACTATATTTTCAGTTGTATGTCTCATTTCACCAATAAGTTATATCTATGAGGTTGTTTTCCTTGTGTTAAAATTTCATATTTCACTTCATTTATTATCTTTTCTTTTTTTAATTAAATATAAAGTATTGTTCTCAACTCTTATCTTAGTTTACCTAATCCATGCTTGTTGAAATAATTACTTCATCCTGTGAATTACTAAAGCCTATCCACTGTTATTCTTCATATCTAATAAGTTTCTGGAAAGGCCCTTATCATGTTTAGGGGGCCACTTAAAACAACCTTATGGGTAAACATGGACAAAAGTCAGACAGGACAGGGAGGTGTCATAGGTTGAGATATACCTCATTGGAGAGAATACTCACATTGCTGAGAGCGCAGATTAATAAGGATTTGGGATAGTGTCCTGGGCATCAGATTTTCTGGGCTATTATTTGGACAATCAGCACTATTTGTAAATATATTTTTAAAGTGACATTATTTTCCATATTTCCTTTTACTTTTTATTTTAAGGACAAGAGAGGCAGTTTGCCATAGTAGATGCTCTAGAGTTAGATCTCAGAAGACTTGGGTTCAAACGCTGCCTCTGATGCTTAAGGCTGTGACAAGCCAGTTAATCTCTTTGAGCCACAGTTTCCTTATCTGAAAATTGAGGAGGTTGGACTAGATATCTTCTGAGATTTCTTCCAGTTCTAGATATAATAATACTAATAATTAATAATAATAGCTAACCTATATGTAGCACTTTAAGGTTTATAGAATGCTTTACAAATTTTTTTCTCATTTTATCCTCACAACAAACCTGGGTGGTATGCATTGTTATTATCTCCATTCCACAGATGAGAAAACTGAGGTAAACAGAGGCCAATTTTTGCTATATTACACCCTTTAAACATGTCTTTCATGATTCTTAGACCCACTTCCCTTCTCCCTCTATACTGTACCACCTGATGATTTCATCAGTTCCCATAGATTTAATTATCATCTCTATACTAATGATTCTCATATCTGCGTATGTTGTCCCAAATTTTTGCTCACCTCCAATCTTGCATCTCCCAGCTGCTTTTCCAGAATATTAACCTGGGTGTCCAGTAGGCTTATTATCATTCCCCCTAAACCCTTCCCTTCCATACCTTCTGCATTACTATAGAGGACAACACTATGCTCCCAGTCTGTCAGATTCACAACTGAGAGATCACCCTAGACTCCTCACTAACCTCCCACCCCTTAATATTTAATCTTTTACTAAGGTCTTTTGATCACTCCTTTGCAACTTCTCTTGAATATGCCCCTTCTCTCCCCTGACACTCTAACAACTCTAGTTCAGGCCTTGATCACCTCACACCTGGATGATTGCAGCAGCCTGGTGGGGTGGAACCTTAAATGCCTAACCATGGTAACTAACAATCTCAGCCTCCATCGTGGTCTGGCACAAAAACTCAAAAGCTTTTCCCCATTGGTTAGTTATGAATGAGACTATAGTCCTCTGCAGAGACTAGGAATGCTTCCTTGGCACAGACAAAACAATGTTGTAGTGAAACATTATGATGATGAATACGGGAAGAAATAATGAGTCCTCATAGTCAGTTTCATTGTTTGCCTGGACCATGTGTCAATCCAAATTTATAGCTGTTTATATGTTCTTCAGGTTATATATGTATGCAAAGAAGCACATCGGTAAGAATACAATGCATATATTCCCTAGACAAATAACCTGTCTGTACCCTATACCCATATCTTATAAGAAAATACTTATTTTATAGCATTTATGTTTAACTTGCAAAGGCAAGCAGGTATATTAATTTGAAGATTTTTAAAAATTAAATAAAATACATACAGATATTTTCTAGTCACTTTACACCATCCCTACTTAATTTTTTAAGGTTTAGAAGATGGTATTAAATGTGACCTTGTGCATGTTTAGCATCACATATTTAGACCTGAAAGAAACCTTTGAAGAACATCTACATCCAATCCCCTCATTTCACAGATGAGGAAACGAAGATTAAGGGACTTGTCCAAGGTCACACAGGTAGTCAGAGCTCAATTGAAGCCATATCCCTTGGCTCCATGGGGAGCACTCTCTTACTGTATTGTGTGACATCCTTCCTCAGATTAAATCCTATTTACCAGAGAAGTATGCTGTCTAGCTCTCATACAAATTCAACACCATCTAAGACATAATACTAAGTTTTAGAATATACATTGGAAAAAAAGAACTTGTGCTGTGAATGTAGAAGTGATTCTAATTTTACTATCTGTCTTCAGTGAATTAGCCACAAGATGAAGGAAGTGATTGCAAATCATAGTAGGAATGACTGTGATTGGGGGGAGGGAAATTTTGAAATAGAAAGGGATCCTAGAAAGGGGACCAGGATACCCTAGAGGGGGACCATGTGGCATAGTGGGAAGACTGGATTTGAACTCACGGCATCAGGGCTGAAAACTTGACTCTCTCACTTATTCACTGTTTTCCTTTGGATAAGTTATTTCACCTCTATTAGATTTAATTTTCCCATCTTTAAAACAAAACAAGAAATACTAGTACTATCTATATCATAGGGTTGTTATAAGGATTAAATTAGATGATGGATAGAAAGTACTTTATTCCATTCCATTCAACAAGCCTTCATTAAGTTCCTACTCTGTGCTAGACTATCCTAGGTGTCCAAAGAAAAAAGAAGTGACTTAAAGGAGCTTACAGTCTATCAGAGAAAAATAGCATATACACAATAAGTACAACCAAAATATGTAGAGAAAAACAAGTAATTTGGTGGGGGCAGAGGAGAGTGCTCACTAACAAGTGGAGATATGTAGGATATCCTGAAAAAGGTAGCACTGCAAAGGTGCACTTGGGAAAGAAGTAAAGGATTCTGCAGGGTGAAGGTGAGGAGGGACAGCATTCCAGGCATGGGAGACAGCTTCTGCAAAGACATGGAGGCTGGAGATGTACGATTATGTACAGGAATGAGGCCAGTGTGATTGAAATTTAGAAAGAACGAGGGTGAGTTATGTAAGAGCATTTTGAAAAGATAAGTTAGAACCAGATGGAGAAAACCTTTCAAGACTGAAGAGTAAAGTTTGTGCTTTATCCTGCAAATAATAGCCACTTTTTGAACAAGGCAGTGAAATGGTCCAGCCTATATTTTAAGACTTTCGATGTTGCAGTTATGTATAGAATGAACTGAAAAGTATAGAGACTAGTGGAAGACAGATCAATTAAGAGACAGATCAACTATGGCAATAATAGAGGCAAAGATATTTATGAACAATGAGCTAGTTGTGTCTTCAGATATGCCAGCACACTCAGTCCTTGCTCTGTGTGCAATCGAGTTTACAGGTAAAAAGTAATAAAGGTCTGAACTAGGTGGTAGCTATGTGAAAGTCACTTATTAATTAGTGGTCAAACTTTTGCTACATTGTCAACAAGATATTTTCATTTGCTGAATTTATATCATTTAAAATCTTCATGGAAGTCTTACTCAATTCTGCATCATAATATGGAGGTGAAATTGGGTTCTCAAATGCTAAACTCGTTCTATCATCCAAGAATCAGCCCAATTTAGCATGGAAAGGCTAAATGACTAATCTGGCCTCTAAATATTAACTTACTTGATCATGACAGTCTATGAAATAAAGTAGAAATACGAAAAGACTCCATTCAACTGCTAATAGTTAATGCTGCAAAACACATGAAAAAGAGACAAAGGGCTCTAAGGATCACATAGTTTTATAATCTTCTATAAACACTGACTTAGCCCCTCTAAACGTGCTCTCTTTGTCTAATTAGCAAAGAATCAACATGCTACGGGAATCACTGAAACTCTAAGATATCAAGAAGTCACAGTTAAACAGAAAGAAGGCACCAAGCTTCACCTCAGGAAAGCAAAAAAGCAGCTTGATAAAATTGGTTGTTTTGTGTGTCCAAAGGCATTAAGAAACATTTTTCATAGGAATTATGGTCATCTTCCCTTGTGGTGCTCAAGATGAACATAGGCAAAAAAGATGACCCTGAAGATAATTGCAGCTTATGTGTCAAAATCTGTCACAGAGAATAAGCAGGTAGAGAAATTCAATAGAACTCAGTAAAGTGCTCCAAATTAAGTTACCATAAATGCTAATACTTTGGGATTGATAAGCAAAAGTGACCATGAGGGAGAAAAAGCAAATATGTTGGAAACTGTTGCTCAGGATCAAGGAACAGAAGAGACTAGTGGTTTTGCAAATTATGGAAGCCTCATGCCTGTATATCATGAAGATTTTCTTAAGAATAGACTTAGGAGGTACTGGACATAGCAAATACAACATAATATTTAAAAAAAAAAAACAATTTGAATGACTCTATCTTACCAGGACCATCCATTGCATCAGTTGATTCAAGAGTTTTTCAAAATATTTTTGTAACTTTACTATGATGGCCTATAATTTCCCATATATGTGCAAATATATTTTAAATACAAATGATTACAAGGAGATATTATATGTTCACAGTGAAATGAACATTTTCATCCTATTGTCTCTAGCATAAGCAATTGCACTGTGTCAACTGATGTAACAAAGTTTTGAGATATTCTTAAACTTTGATCCTTCTATTAACAAATGGGAAATAATTAAGTTAATACCTGTAGGGTAGGTAATTGGGTACCATAATTACTATAGGGTAATTATTTTAATACTTGTAAGTAGGTTTTTTAATACCTATGTTATAATAATATCCCCATTTTAAAGAGGAGAAAAATGAAGTTGAGGACTTTGATTTCTCTGCAGTAATGAACAGGTAGCCATTAAAGCACTTATTAATTTTTTACTTATCTGTTAAAGGTCAGAGGTGAGCTTTTAATCCACCCTCCTGCAAGCCAGCAGCCCCTTAAACAAGTGAGTAGTCTTTGCAGCTCTGCAAGGCCCCAGCCCAGCAACTTCACCACTAGTGTAAGCCACCAGTCAGGTCTTGACCCCATTGTTGACCATTTGTGAAACCCTACCCTAGGGCTGGCCAGCAGTGAGACCCTGCCCCTGGGGCATAGCAGTAGAGAGACTCTGTTTCCATACCAACCCAGTAGCAGGGCCCTACCCCTGGAGCAGACCAGCAAGAAGATCCTTCCTCCAGGGCCAGCCACCAGAGTCTGTTACCATAGCAGCCCAGTGGCAAGGCCCCACTTCTGGAGTAGGCCAACAGCTAAACCTCAAACATAGGGGAGGTGCCACCCCCCAGTAAAAGCCAGAAAGGAAGTCTTCTGGAGAAAGCAAGCAGTAAGACCCAGAGCCCCAGCATAAAAAGCTTGACACATTGCAGGACCAGAGTCCAACTCTCACATAAAAACACCAAGTCACAAAAAAGGCAGAAAAAAATGAGCCAAAAATAAAAAAATCTTGACTATAGATACTATGGTGATAAGGAGAATCAAGGGATAGACTTAGAAGAATACAATACCATCAAAATGATGACATGTGAAGCCTCAAAGAAAAATGTAATTTGATCTCACTCCCAAAAAGAATTCCTGGAAGAGCTTAAAAAGAATTTTAAAAAGCAAATTAGAGATGTAGAAGGAAAACTGGGAAAAGAAATGAGATTAATACAAAAGAATCATGAAAAAAGCATCAATAGCATGGGAAAAGATATACAAAAATTTACTGAGGAAAAAAACGATTCTCTAAAAAATAGAATTTACCAAATGGAAAAGGAAGCACAAAAGTTAATTGAAGAAAATAATTCTTTGAAAGAGATCCCAAAATAAAAACTCCCAGGAAATATCATAGCCAAATTCCAGAACTCACAGATCAAGGAGAAAGTATTGCAAACAGCCAAAAAGAAACCATTCAAATAATGTGAAACTACAGTCAGGATCACAGAGGATTTGGCAGTTACCACATTAAAGAATGTGGAGTGCTTGGAAGAGGTCTTGGAATATGACATGCCAGAAGGCAAAGGAGTTAGGATTACAACCGAGAATCACCTACCAAGCAAAATGGAATATAAACTTTCAGGGGGAAAATGTAAATTTAAGAAAATAGAGGACTTTCAAACATTTCTAATTAAAATACCAGACCTGAATAAAAAATTTGGCATCCAAACACAAGACTCTAGAAAAACAGAGTTAAAGAGAGAGAGAGGGGGGGAGAGAGAGACAGACAGACAGACAGACAGAGAGAGAGAGAGAGAGAGAGAGAGAGAGAGAGAGAGAGAGAGAAAATATAAGAAATTCAATTAAGTTAAACTGTTCAGGGGAGGAGCCAAGATGGCGGAGTAGAAAGATTCACGTATGCTAGCTCCAAACCTACAGCCCATATATTTTCTATAAAAAGAACTCCCCACAAATTCTGGATCAGTGCAAGCTGCTCAGAAACACAGTGGAAGAGATTTCCGTTCCAGAGAGCCCTGGAAAGCCATCTCCAGGAGTCCATCGGGCTCTGAACGCAGAGCCCACCCCTGCGCTACCCTGGCTGCGCAGCCCCAAGAGGAGCAGATCTGAGCAGGCTTCAGGGATGGAATATCCAGCGGCTGCGAAGGTCCCTCCACCCACAGGCACTCCAGGTCAGTGAGAGAGACTTCTGGGCTGGCCGAGAGGAGAGCGGGGTGTGTCCGTGACTGGGACCCCTCGGGAGGCAGCGGCAGAGGCAGAGGCAGCTGCGGCCGGAACTCCCTGAGCAGCAGGCAGGAGCTCAGGGCCATTACCGAAGATCTCTGCATAAACCCCTGGAGGGAACTGAGCCTGGGAGGTGGCCCTGCCCCCACCTGAGCCCCAGAACTTAAGTTCACATTGAATAGCAGCTGCTCCCAATGCAGAAAGCCCTGAGGCTAGGAAGCAGCATTTGAATCTCAGACCCCAAGCAATAGCTGGGTTGATCTGGAGGCAAGGGGGGTGTGGACAGGAATCTCAGAACTCAAGTAACTGGCTGGGAAAATAAGCCATAAGAAAAAAAGACCATAGAGAACTACTTTCTTGGGGAAGAGATGTTTCTTCCTCCTTTCATTTCTGATGAGGAAGAACAATGCTTGCCATCTGGGGAAGATGTGGAGGTCGGGGCCTCTGTATCCCAGACATCCAAGGTGGATGTCCAGTGGACTCAGGCCATGGAAGAGCTCAAAAAGGATTTTGAAAATCAAGTTAGACAGGTGGAGGAAAAACTGGAAAGAGAAATGAGGGAGATGCAGGAAAAGCATGAAAAACGGGTCAATACCTTGCTAAAGGAGACCCAAAAAAATGCTGAAGAAAATAACACCTTGAAAAATAGACTAACTCAACTGGCAAAAGAGGTTCAAAAAGCCAATGAGGAGAAGAATGCTTTCAAAAGCAGAATTAGCCAAATGGAAAAAGAGGTTCAAAAGATCACTGAAGAGAATAGTTCTCTCAAAATTAAAATGGAACAGATGGAGGCTAATGACTTTCTGAGAAACCAAGAAATCACAAAACAAAACCAAAAGAATGAAAAAATGGAAGAGAATGTGAAATATCTCATTGGAAAACAACTGACCTGGAAAATAGATCCAGGAGAGACAATTTAAAAATTATGGGACTATCAGAAAGCCATGATCAAAAAAAGAGCCTAGACATCATCTTTCATGAAATTATCAAGGAAAACTGCCCTGATATTCTAGAACCAGAGGCCAAAATAAGTATTGAAGGAATCCACCAATCACTGCCTGAAAGAGATCCAAAAAGAGAAACTCCTAGGAACATTGTGGCCAAATTCCAGAATTCCCAGGTCAAGGAGAAAATCTTGCAAGCAGCTAGAAAGAAACAATTCCAGTATTGTGGAAATACAATCAGGATAACACAAGATCTAGAAGCTTCTACATTAAGGGATCGAAGGGCGTGGAATAGGATATTCCAGAAGTCAAAGTTAAACTGTTCATTTTTCTATGTGATAAAGCAATATTTGTAACTCAATAACTTTATTACTATAAGAGCAAGTAGAAGGAATACGTGTAGACAGAGGGTGTGGACATAAAGTGACTTTAATTGGTTGATACAAAAAAAAACAAAGTAAAATAGCAAGAAAGAAAATTGCAAAGGAAGGAGGAGGTGGCTGAGGGAGATTGAATGGGATAAATTATTCCACATAAAATAGGAATGAAAGAGCTATTATGATGGAGGGGAAGATGGGTGAGGGAGCTCAAATCTTACTCTCACTAAAATTAGCTTAAAGAGAGAATAACATACATCCTTAGTAGGATATAGAAATCTATCTTGCCCTGTAAGGAAGTAAAAAGGGATGGAATTATGGAAGGAGAGAGAAAATGATAAAAGGGAAGGTGGTAATTAGAAATAGAACACTTGGGAGGAGGAGAGGGCTGAGGAGTAAAGGGGACATAAACAAGTGAAAAATAGGATGGAGGGCAATGCACAGTTTCACGATGATAAATGTGAATGGGATAAACTCACCCATAAAACAGAAGCAGATAGCAAAATGAATTAAAAACCAGAATCCTACAATATGTTGTTTACAAGAAAGAAATATGAAGAAGAAAGATACATATAGAGTAAAGGTAAGGGGCTGGAGCAGATCTATTATGCTATTTGGCTGAAGTAAAGGTAGCAATCATGATCTCAGACAAAGCAAAAGCAAAAATAGATCTAATTAAAAGAAATAAAGAAGGAAACTATAACTTGCTATAATTGTACCATAGATGGGTGCTTCTTAAACTGTGGGTCATGACTCCCAAAATTTGGCAACAGTAAAAAGGTTTCTGAATATGCAGTGACCAAAAATTCATTAAAAATCAAATGGGTAATGAATCTGAGGTGTTTCTGGCAGAATTTCCTGTGTAATGTCACAAAACTTCACAGCAGCCTTGTTTCTAAAAATAAAACATGCACTCTTTACATTGTGCATGCCATCAGATCATGCAATGCAAACAAATTTTTCCAAAATGAGAAAAGGGGTTCAAGTGGAAAAAGTTTAAGAAATGCTGCCATAGACAATGAAGTTATATTGATATTAAACATATATGCATTAAATACTATAGCATCTAATGGTATAGCATTGTTGAAGAAGTCAAATGAGTTACAGGAGGAAATAGATAAAAAAAAAGCTATAGAAGTGGGGGACCTCAACCTTCCCCTCTCAGAACTAGATAAATCAAACTAAAAAATAAACAAAAAAGAAGTTACAGATGTAAATAAAATTCTGGAAAAGTTAGTTAAGATAGATCTCTGGAGAAAATTGAATGGTAATGGAAGAGAATATACATTTTTCTCAGCAATACATGATATCTGCACAAAAATTGACCATATATTAGGACATAAAAACCTCACAACCAAATTCAGAAAAAGTAAGCATGTCCTTTAGGATCATGATGCAATTAAATATATATTCAATAATGGACACTGGAAAGAGAGCTTAAAATTAATTGGAAATTAAATTATATAATCCTAAAAAATAAGTGGGTCAAAGAACAAATAATATATATAATAATTTCATTAAAGTGAATGACAACAATGAGACAACACATCAAAATTTATAGGATGCAGTCAAAATAGTACTTGGGGGAAAATTTATATCTCTAAATGCTTACATTAATAAAATAGAGAAAAAGTAGATCAATAAATTGGGCATGCAACTAAGAAAAAAACAAGAAAAAGAAAAAATTAAAATCCCCAATTAAGCACCAAATTGAAAATCCTGAAAATTAAAGGAGAGATTAATAAAATTGAATGTAAGAAAACCATCGAACTAGAAAAACTAGAAGCTGGCTTTATTTTTTTTTAAAAAAATAAAACATATAAACCATTGGTTATTTTGATTTAAAAAAGGAAAGGAGAAAATCAAATTACTAGCATCAAAAATGAAAGGAGAGAATGTACCATCAATGAAGAGGAAATTAAGATAATTGTTATGAGCTATTTTGCCCAATTATATGCCAATAAGTTTGACAATCTAAATGAAATGGATGAATATCTCCAAAAATATAAAATACCCAGATTAGCAGAAGAAGAAACAAAATATTTAAATAGCCCAATCTTAGAAAAAGAAATTGAAAAAAATCATTAATGAACTTCCTAAGAAAAAAAATGCACAGGATGAGATGTATTCACAAGTGAATTCTACCAAATATTTAAAGAACAATTAATCCCAGTACTATGTAAACTATTTGGAAAAATAGTCAAAGAAATAGTCCTACCAAATTCCTTTTGCAACACAAATATAGTGCTGATACTCAAACCAGGAAGAACCAAAACAGAAATAGAAAATTATAGATGAATTTCCCTAGTAAATATTGTTGCAAAAATGTTAAATAAAATATTAACAAGGAGATTACAGCAATATTATTACAAGGATCACACACTATGACTAGGGAGGATTTATACCAGGAATGCAGGACAATATTAGGAAAACAATCAGCATAACTGACATATCACTAACAATATCAGCAGAAATCATATGATTATCCCAATAGATGCAGAAAAACTCTTCGACAATATACAGCACTCATTCCTATTAAAAAACACTTGAGAGCATAGGAATAAATGGAGCTTACCGTAAAATGATAAGTAATATTTATCTAAAAACATCAGCAAGTATTATTTGTAGTAGGAATAAGTTAGAACCCTTCCCAGTACAATCAGGAGTGAAGCAAGGATGCCCATTATTGCTTCTGTTATTTAATACTGTACTAGAAATGTTAGCTATAGCAATAAGAGAAGAAGAAGAAATTAAAGGAATAGAAAAGGCAATGAGGAAACAAAACTACCATCTTTGCAGATGTATAATGTTGTACTTAAAAAATCCTAGAGAATCAACTAAAAAAAGTACTTGAAATTATTAACAACTTTAGCAAAGTTTCAGGATCCAAAATAAACCCACATGAATTATCAACACATCTACATATTACCAAGAAAGACCAGCAACAAGAGGTAGAGAAATTCCACTTAAAATAACTGTAGACAATGTAAAATACTTGGGAGTCTCCCTGCCAAGGTAAACCTGGAACTATGTGAACCCAACTATAAAACATTTTTCACACAAATAAATTCAAATCGAAGCAATTAGAAAAATATTAATTGTTCATGGGTAGGCCAAGTCGGTATAATAAAAATGGCAATCCTACTGAAATTAAGTTATTTATTCAGTACCATACCAACCAAATTATCAAAAAATCATTTTATAGAACTAGAAAAAATAATTGCAAAATTAATCTGGAAGAGCTCAAGGATATCAGGGGGAACTAATGGGGGAAAAATGGGAAAGAAGGTGGTCTAGTTGTATCAGCTCTCAAACTGTATTACAAAGAGGTAATTATCAAAACAATTTGGTACTGGCTAAGAAATAGATTGAAGGATCAATGGAATAGATTAGATACAAATTAAATTATTATAAATGACCATATTAATCTAGTATATGATATACCCAAAGATTCAAGTTTTTGAAAAAAAACTCATTACTTGACAAATACTGCTAGGAAAACTAGAAAACAGTATGGCAGAAACTAGGTATAGACAAACACCTCACATTTTATACCATGATAAGGTCAAAATGGATACATGATTTATACCTAAAAGATGATACCTTAAACAAATTTAGAGAGCATGGAATAGTTTATCTATCAGATTTATGAGTAAGGGAAGAATTTAGGACCAAAGAAGATACCGAGAGAATTGCAAAAGGTAAAATTGATCATTTTGATTACATAAAATTAAAAAAAGGTTTTCATAAAACCAATGCAACCAAAATTATAAGGAAAACAGAAAACTGGAGAAAAAAACATTTTTGAAACAAATATCTCAAAGGCCTCATTTCTCAAGTATGTAGGGAATTAAGTCAAATTTATAAAAATGCACATCATTCCCCAATCGATAAATGTTCAAAGGATATGAAGAGGCAGTTTTCAGATGAAGAAATCAAGACTATCTTTAGTCATATGAAAAAAATGCTTTTACTCACTATTGATTAGAGAAATACAAATTAAAACAACCCTGAGGTAACACCTCGCACCCATCAGAGTGGCTTATATGACAAAAAAAGGGAAAATGTTGGGTATTGGAGGGGATGTGGTAAAACTGGGACACTAAAGCATTGTTGATGGAGTTTGTGAACTGATCTAATTATTCTGGAGGGCAATTTGGAATTATGCACAAAGGAAAACCAAACTGTGCATACTCTTTGATCCAGCAATACCACTGCTTGGCCTGTATCCCAAAGATATCCAAGAAAAGCAAAAGAAATGACCTATTTGTACAAAAATATTTATAGTTGCTCTTTTTGTGGTGGCTAAGAATTAGAAATCAAAAAGATGCTCACCAATTGGGGAATAGCTTAAAAAGCTGTGTTTTATGATTGTAATGGAATATTATTTTGCTATAAGAAGTGACTAGCAGTATGGTTTCAGAAAAACTTGGAAAGACATACATGAACTGATACACTGCAAAATAAACAGAACGAGGAGAACATTGTACACAACAGCAATATTGTTTGATGAAGAACTGTGAATGGCTTAGCTATTTTCAGCAATACAATGATCCAAGGCAATTCCAAATGACTCATGATAAAACACATTATCTGCCCCCAGAGAAAGAATTAATATTGATTGAATATAGACTGAAGTATAATATTTTTAACTTTTATTTGTTTAACTTTTGAGTCTTTTTATTCAAAATTACTAATATGGAAATGTTTTACATAATTACACATATATAACTTACATTTGCTTACTGTCTCAGAGAAGGGGGAGGGAAACAATTAATTTTAATAAAAATGTTTAAAAATTGAGGGGAAAAGGTAAGATTATTTGTGTACATATTTTGGAATATATATATATATACAAACATATACAAACACAGAAATCTATACATACACATATATAAGATAGCTAATACAACCTGGGATAATAGATACAATGTAAATTTGACTGTGATATACGTGTGTGTGTATACATAGATACACATACACATATGCACATACACATGTACATATATATACATGCAGATATATGAGGTTGTGGTTCCATCAATACAGTGTTATTCTAGATTTAGAAAGAATTCTATTAAAATTCAGCCTTGGACACTTAATAGCTGTGTGATCCAGAGCAAGTTATTTTGCCTCCATGTGCCTCAGTTTCCTTATCTGTAAAATGAGTATGATAATAGCACTTACCTCCCAAGATTGTTGTGAGGATAAAATATTTGTAAAGCATTTTTATAAACTTTGGAACACTATGTAAATGCTAGTTTTTATTGGTATTATTATTAGGCCATCTCAGCCTCAGAACAGTAAACTGAAACACTGAAAAATTAATTGGTTTGCCTTCAGTAACACATTAAATGTCAAAGATAGAATTTGAATCCAGTTCTTAATCCAAATTCAATACTCTATTAGTTATAACATTACATACATTATATTACATTACACCCTAACATTATATCTCTTTTCTGATACCATGAAACAGTTGTGTGTTGGATGAAGACGGTAGCTACTTTTTAACATGTACATAAGGTGATATCAAATATTCACAACTATACTGATGCCTGTAGTGCTGAGAACCATTAAAATAATTTTTTCACCCAGGGATTTCATTGGGACTTCTAAAGGGGGGTTGACAATCGTATGAGACACAGAAAAGTTTTACTTAAATATCTGGATCTCAACACCTGTCTATGCACAGCTAATGAAAAAAAAAAACAAAAAAAAAACTGTCAAGTGAAATTCAGAACTTGCATTAAAGATTGAGTTTTAAAATGCTAAAGCCAGAAAACTACAGAAGCAACCCCAAAGAAACAGAATTGAGAAAGAAGCCCATGCCACCTTGTGGGTATAGAGAGTATTTTAGCACCCTCTATCTCCAAGACTTTCCAGACAGAGTTTGACCACCAGAAAATCAATAGGAATATTCTTTGACACCAACTTTTTGGTGAGGCAAAAACACCAGTAAATGTTTCACAAAGTTAGAACTAGAGATACTTCTAAAAACAATACACATGATGAGCTCACAGAAATGAAGAAAAGAAACTAGATTTTTTATGTATATCTGGAGTACTGAGGCTTTTTGCTTGACCTTTAAATGAAAGGTTACCTTTTTTCATTTTTTTAAGGGGGAAAAAAAGGATGAACTTCCAGTAAAAGATGCAGGGGTATTTTCTTCTCTTGTTTTCTGTAGTTTGGCTTCTCTCGTCTTTGACAGGCTGACAATTCCTGTGTGTCCAAAATAAGGTGATTGTTAACCAAACAGCTCTTAACAGTAAAAGAAAGTAACAGCCCTAGGATCCCAATATCCTATCTTCTACGGTAAACTGAATTTTTAACAGTCATGAAAATTTGCATCAGCTAACAGTTTAAAACAATTCTAGATTAATACTAAAACAAAACAAAGCCATTAGATTTGGGGTCAAAATTAATTTTCATAGAAATAGAAACTATTTCCCTTCTCCTGGTAATGTATTCAATTCAATTCAACAGACAAGGATCTAATCTGTGGAAAGAAGTATGCTAGCCTGAAAAGGGTTGAGGGTGGAGAAAGACACAAGGATAATTAAGTCAAGGTCTTCTCCTTCATGGACTTTACAATCTAGGAAGAGAGAAGAAGTCAAAAAAATCAAAAAGTTATGATATAAAAAGTCAATCAGGCAAAAGACATTTATCAAGGGCTTTCCAGATACCAGGTATCATGCTGAACTCTGCGGATACAAGGTAAGTCAAAAATCCCTGTTTTCAAGGAGCCCATAGTCTTGTGTGGAAAAAAAATGGAACATGAGAAAGGGTATGGTAAGAGAAAAAGTTCTCTTACTGGAGTCATATGACCTGAGTTGAATCCCAGCTCTGTGATCTACTATAAGAATAGTCAGTGTATTGGATGATGGAAATCGTAATAGAAACAGATGAAGGAATATTGGGTGCGTAGAATGAACAACGATCAGATTGTGGGTCAAGAACTGATGATTCCAAGGTTGGACATCTGGGTTATAGACCACATCCCTGTTGGAATTAGAAATAATGGCAAGAAATAAAGCTTTTGGGAAAATAGATTTATTAATCTAAATAATAAATGATTAATCTAAAACAGACAAGACTTTTAAAAGGGGAAGGTTCTGGTTTTTTAGGAGTATATATAACATCATGAGTTTATTTTATTTTTTTTGAGGAAGTTTTCTTCTCAAAGAACATTTCTTCTTGAAGTATAAGAATTGATTAATTCAGAATATATCACTGTAGACACTTCTCTAAATAAAATAAATAAAAAAGACACTTCTCTAATAAAAAAGAACTTTTATTTTACTTTATGATACAATAAGGACCTCGATAGTTTGACTGTGACTCTAACTGAGATCAAATAAGAAAGGAGCAGAGAAAAAAGGAAAACATTTTAGTCCTTCTGGCATATAACATAGAAGGTTTTTCTGTGTTTTTCTTTTGATGGCAGAGTTTGGGTGGAGTAAACATTCAACACATGTTTCTTTAAATGGGAAAAAAATAATAGCAATAATCACCGCCATGTATATAGGGCTTACAACAACTCAGTGGGGTAGATAGTGTATCATTAACTTTGTTTTACTGATGTAATTGGAAGCCATTTTTTAAAGAGGTTAAGTGACTTGCTCAGCTAAGGGATAACAGTCATAGGATTCTAACCCAGGCTTCTCCTGACTTGAGAGTTCAGCCCTCTATCCAATTAATATGAAAAAAATGTACTCAAAGAATCAGTATCTAGACAATGATAACACAGACCAATAGTTTAACTATCTAATGTAATGATTAATTTTACAAAGGAATAAACTACACTCAATGTGTTTAGGTAACATGTTCAGGTTCACATAGCTTATTAGCATCAGAGCTGGAATTAAAACGTAGGTCTTAGAACTTAACTATAAATTCTCTTCAAGAGGTCTATTCATTGAATGGGCCTTACCTCACTCAAAGTGAGAACCTGAACAGGACTTAACCTAAAAGGGCCAGGGACTCCCATTGCATCCTGGACCATCTCCAGTCATCCTGATGAAAAGAATATCTGGTCATTGGATCCAGATTGTTCTGGAGGACAAAATGAGACTGGTGACCTTGCATAGCCTTCCCTCACTCAAACCAAAGTCAACTGTAAGTCATGTCATCATTTCCCTGAGGTCATGTTCCTCTTCAAAATTGGACAAACACAACAACATTAAATTCTACACTCTTTTCACTGTCCATTGCTGCCTGTAAATTCTTGCAAAAATCAATCTAGACCTGGTATTTTATCATTGTAGAGAAATTCTGATGCAGAGACTATTTCTACCAATCTTGTCTATAACTTACAGACAAGAAATTATCTTGAAGACTCAGGTTAAATGACTTGCCTATGGTCATACAGTCAGGCAGGACTTGACCTAAGTTTTGCCACACTCCAAATCTCATGATCTTGAACTAAAATATATCTCCCTGTAACTTTCACCTCAATTCTTTATTCTTCCTCTTAAGCAAAGAATATAGAAATTGAATTAATAAAAATGCAAGTTTGCCTGAAGGCAGAAAAATAGTGCTTTTCCTGTTAGGAAGACATTTTACAATTTCTGCCTTTTAGTTTGAACAACGTATTCTCTTTAAGGTTTCAAAAGTAATTTTTCTTGGAGCAACTCTTCCAATCAGAAGATAACACTACCACATCCCCCCAAATTTCAACATCTCAAAATGATATTTTTGTGGTTTCTTCAAAGACTACCTAACAAGAATAGCAATACAAATTAGTCTGATAACCATAGCATTTCTGCCTCCTTTATATTCAATTCCAGATGTGTAGTCAAATAGGTTGGGTTTATACTGTTCATTTTAAGAAAGTGTTCTTGACTATAAATGAAGTGATTCAAATATTTAGAAAGACATTTTCATGCTTATTCAGTGATGTGAAAAACCACAATGTTTTAACAAAAAATATGGACATTAGTTATGCTCTGGTTACAACTTACATGCAGCAGTGAGGGTCCATAGAGTGGTGGTCCCAAGGCAAATGTCAGTCATTTGGCAGAATTAGGTTCCCTTGAGAGTTTAAGCATTTTTTTTTTTTGGTGGCACAGGCAAGTCTTTGTTTGACTTGGATTTGAACTTGGTGGCTCTCCCAATAATCTCAATTTCCTTTCTTGTCCAATTCAGAATCCTACCCCCAAAAACAAATTTAATGAAGGAAATGTTTATTAAGTAATTATTATTGTGTTCAAAGCACTGTGCTAGGGGTTGAGGGAGAAATAAAGTTCAGAAAAAGCAAACTAGTTTAAGGATGTGACTGTCTAATTAAAGAACAAGATAGCTACAAACACACAGACAACTGCAATACACCATAGTACTTCATGAAAGCATTGTAAAACAAAGGCCATGTGAGGGCTAAGGACTACCAACTCAATTCAGAAGTAGAGAAGAGGATGTGGGGAACAATGTAATTATTACTGAATGGGGCTGAGTCCTTCATAGTTATTCAACGGTAGTATAGTCACAGTTGGCCACTGAACAGGGATCCAGGTATTGTGATCCCCTCCTTAAGTATGAGACTTATTTCCACTTATCATTAAAATTTGCCTTGGCCACATATCCTATTTCCCTCCTAGTCTTTTCCAACTCTTATTCATGGGGAGGGGAGGGTTGAGGGAAGGGAGGAAAACAAGGAAGAAAATCTATAAACCAATGAAAGGAAAGGAAACTCCTCTCTTCTCCCTCTCTCTAGTAGCAGCCTTGGTAGCTCCATGATAGGGTGAGGAAAATATGGGCTTGCCAATCTGAATTTAAGAAGGGATCTCAAGCTTCCTGTCTGCTTCTGCTTTGTATTTCTTTTCCTGGGCATGTCATTAAACATTAATCCTGACAGGCAGATGGGCTTTTCTAGTTTCAGAGGCAAGGTCAAAAATTCAAGAGATCTTGAATTTTGTGAATCAGGTGCTAGTTGTCCAGCAGGAAGTACTTCCTGCAACTACATCCTTCTCAAAGGGGGAGATGAGTAATGGTCAGAAGTCCTGGAAATTGAATTGCTGCTTAGGGAGAGCAGACTGAAGTGAAAGTGAGATCTGTTTAGTAGTCTTGGACATCTCGTAGAAGTCTTTTCTAACTCCCAATTGTATATAATAGAGATTATGGGTTTTAGCTTATTTTAAATACGTACCAAAATATGCATGTGAGTATTTTGTGTTTTAAGCATCTCTTTTATGGTGGATGAAATAAATAGCTGTCCTATATTTAATATCTACTACTTTATATATTGAATACCTTTTTGAGAAAAGTACCTGAAAATCTCTTTAAGAAGAGATTGAAAACATGAGCCACAACTAAACTTTGAGATATTATAGGGGCATAATAAACCAGAAAATAAGAGAGTAGCCAGATATGTCCCAGCCCAGAGGTTAGTGAATAAACATTTATGAAGTGTCTATTATGTGCCAGACTCTGTGCTCCTTCATGACTCAATCTTACTTTTTTTGATCCTAGAGACAGTCTCTAAGTGCTTCCTTCTTAGGTCATAGATATACACATATGTATATATGTATATACATATATATACAGACACACATATATATACACACACATACATTTTATATAGCTTGATGAAATCAGGCTGATTCTTCATGACTCCATATGTCTGTTTTGGCAAAGCTTCTGGAATGATTTGTCATTTTCTTCTCTGGCTCATTTTACAAATAAGGAAACTAAGACAAATGGGGTTAAATGACTTGCCCAAGGTCACACAGCTAGTAAGTATCTGAGGCTGGATTTGAATTCATGAAGGTGAGTCTTCCTAGTTCTAAGCCCAGTCCTCTATCCATTGTACCACCTAGCTGTCTTTAACCTTATTTGTTTCAGTTCCTCATCTGTAAAATGAGCTGGAGAAGGAAATGGCAAATCACTCCAGTATCACTGCCAAGAAAACCCAAAATGGGGTCATGGAGACTTGGACAAAACTGAAAAATGACTTAACATACCACGAAATCAGTAGGTATCTCTTTATAAATAACTATCCCTAGACTACGAGACTACAAGAATGGTTCTTCAGTTAAAATACTAAAGTTGCAAATAAACAGGTAAAATAAAGTGAACTGTGAGGCAATTGCTTAGATAAGTTGAGCCTTAAAGCACTACTATTAAAGAATGTGGTATTTTAAGCTTAAATTATCCACAATGGATGCACATAACTTACCAACTGGAAAGACGCTCAATTTTCCATATTGCCTTACAGATTTTCCATAAACATAGATTTCCATAATACCAAAACCAAAGGAAAAAAAGGATAGACAGTGAATATTAAATTCTCTTTAGCCAACTACCTGCTTTTCTTAAGTCTCTCCTGAAATGTTTAGGCCTTGAGTACATGTATGTTTCCATGACTACTTTCACATACAGACTAGCTAAAAACAGACTAGAGCTTCCATTGGAATGACAAACTCTCACTCCCACACATATCACACAGACAAAACACATAAAACTAAGTTTATCTACTTCAGAGGAAAAGAAGCCTATTTAATCCTGGCCAGAAATGCATACACGAGATTTTAGGGAGTTTAGACTTTTCAAAGCAATTGTTTAGCCTCATAAAATATTCCTCTCCATCAGGAGACAGTACATTCTCTCATGATACCAAAATACAGCACTGGATCTATGGCTGCATTCCTGAGTGTCAGAGCAAGGAGATACATGAAAAGTTAGAACTGGAGGGAAGTTTACAGCTTATCAAGTACAACCCCCTAATTTACGCGCAAGAAAATTCACTCCCAGTCTAGCGCAGCAACATAGATAAGACCACACCACTGAGAAATATCAGGGCCAGGACTTCCTGATCCACACAGGATAAGGAAAGTACAAAACAATGAACAAGGACTTTCTTCTGTACATACATTTTGAAATCATTTGGAAAGGGATACAACATAAAATCAAAAGGACAATAGATCTACAATCAGGAGGCTTACATTTGAATCTTATCTTCAACAAAAGCTATGAGCAGAGTCAAGTCATAATCTCTTTGATCCCTCATTTATTCACCTGTGTAATGCTAATGAATTAGGGATCTTCCTCACCCATTAATGAAAGTTTGATTAGGGGAGGCCCATAACTTTTGTTAATTTTCTAATGAGGC
The DNA here is from genome assembly GCA_023548195.1 of Bettongia penicillata ogilbyi. NCBI lineage: Eukaryota > Metazoa > Chordata > Mammalia > Diprotodontia > Potoroidae > Bettongia > Bettongia penicillata. Next base: position 4,052,955 of record JAJHZJ010000569.1, read on the forward strand.
ACTGCTTCTCTAGGGTCGTGATGCCCTTTAGCTCTGAAAAATGTATAAATACACTGAGGTGAAGTTTTACTTTGGGCATTACTCCTTGGAAGTGTTTGTTTGACTAAATGAGACTCTAAGCAGCCACTAAGGAACCCCACCCCGCCACCTTTGAAAACCCAGATGTGCGTACTTCTCTCTCTATTAATTATGTATATGATAAGACATCTATCTGTCTGTTTATCTGTGATGTAGGTAGTGCTTACTGTCAGACAGTTGGAAGCCCTGTCTGTTGGTTGATCTTTGTTTCTCTGTATTTTCTCTGAAGTTCAGGGTGCTGACTTTCCCCCCACACAACTAAGTGATTGATATATGTGCTTGATTAAAGTAATTGTTGACCCCTCTCAAATTTTTTTTCCTTTTAGAAAAGCAGATCAAAGAACCTGTGCTAGCAGGCCCTTCTCTGTAGGTTGGGGTGTTTACTTTTATAACCTGCAAAATGGTGATAATAATGTTTGTGTTTTCTTTTTTCACCTGGAAATTCTTTATACAGTTATAAATTCTATTGCATTTTTTTAATTTCACAGAGTACTGCAAGTAAAATGATTTATAAGTTGTGAAGTGTTGTATGATTCTGAATTGTTTATGTGGTTTTTAAGGTCTGACTCCTCTTTAGGTTTCTGCGACACTTCTCTCTTCTACTATTTTTGTCCTATCACTTTTCTTTGATGGTTCTTCATATGTCAAGCCCACCAACTTTGGGTTTCCCTGTGTGCTCTGTTCTAGGCCTCCTTCTCTTTTCAGTCTGTACTCTCTCACATGGTGATGTCATTAGCTCCCATGGGTTAAATTATCATCTCCCTGAAAATTGTTCCTATATTTATTTATACTCTTAGAGCTACACAAATTTCCTGTTGTTCTGTCCATTTTTTAAAGAGGACCAATGACATCGTGATGTTGGATATGATATGTTTGGCTATGGCTGATCAGTCCAGTACAAGATCAGTGCTACCACAGGTCAGACACAAGTAATCCATTAGAACATTTTGGATGGAGAGGTCTCTGGATTTACATAACTCATGTTAACTTTATGCTACTATAATTCTACTTTGCTCCTTGGGTACAGCAGCATCTTCTTTAATGTGGACATGCCATGCTGGACAGTCCTGTGCCGGCACCTCCCATGTTTCACAATTGATAAATTCTTCAAAGACATCTTGAGAATGTCCTTGCACCACTCCTGACCACCATATGAACACTTGCTTTGTGTGGGTTCTCCATAAAATAGTCTCATGTGTTTTTGGAATTTGAATTATGTGCCAGTCCATCAGAGTTGTGTTTTCTGCAGTAGAGCTCAAATGCTTGGCAATTGTCCCATAGGCATCTCAAACTAAACCTGTGTGAAACAGAGCCTGTTATTCCCTGCCCCAAATTCTCCAGACCCCTCTAAAACTTCCCTGTTTCTATAGAGGGCATCATTATCCCCCAGTCACCTAGACTTGTAACTTCAGTGGCATCTTCAATTCCTCTCTCACTGACTCCACATATCCAATCACTCACTAAATCCTGTAACCACTTTGTCTGTATTATCTTTTAAATTGTCCCCTTCTTTATGCTCACACAGTCACCTTTCCAAGTTAGGTCTTTATCACCTCTTGCCTGAACTATTTCAATAGTTTTAAAACTAACCTTCCTGCCTGAAGGCTCCTTTCACCCCAATCTATCCTCCATTCAAAGGCCAGGGTGATTTTTCTAAAGGATGGGTCTGATCATGTCACATACAAGCCACCAACTCTTCCCAAATCAGGGAGCTTCAGTGGCTCCTTATTACCTGCAAAATCAAATACAATTTCCTCTCTTTGTCTTCCTTTATTTTCTCTTCCTAATCTGGCCCCTGACAATCTTTCCAATTTCTTATACCTTACTGTGCCCCACAACCTATGATTCAGCTACACTGGACTGTCTTTTCACTGACTGTCTTCACCCATGCCTGGAATCCTCTGGACTTTCACTTGTCTATTTGTTTTCTGGCTTTGTTAAGACTTAATTGAAATCTCAAATTCTATATGAGGTCTTTTCCAGCCCTTCCAGCCGGTGATGACTCCTCTTTCAGCTTATCTTCATATATTCTGTATAGAATGTATTTATATATTTTGTCTTTTAGAATCTATGTTCCTTGAGAGCATAGGTCATGGGTTGTTGTTTTGTTTGTTTTGCTTTGTTTTAGAGGGAAGACACTAAGCATTAAGGGGGATCAGGAAATGTTTCTAACAGAAACTGACATTTTAGCTAGGACCTGGAGGAATTCAAAGAAGCTAGAAGATATACAGATGAGGTAGAGCATTAAAGATATTGAGAACAGATAGTAAAAATGTTTAGTGTTTGCAGGAGGCTGAAACAGCAAATTCAGAAACTCTCAGCCCAGAGATGGTAAGAGGGTGCAGGATATGGCTCTGTTTGACAACTGTAATGCACCTATGGAATTCTAGGTCATAGTTCCAGGGCAGAGAGCAGTAGTTGTGGTCAGTCACAAGGGAGCAGGGGCCCAGGTCACAGTTTCAAGACAGAGAGTAGCATTGGTACTTGAAATTGCAGGGTCCTGGTCAGAATTTTAGGGTCAAGAGGAACATTGATTTTTGTGGGGGCAAGGGAACAGGGGGCCCTTTCTGGATAAATACCAGAGCACAGAACAAGAAAGCAGTGACCAAACTTCTCCTCAGATCATACCACCTTAGAAGTACTGAAAGCTGACAGACTTCCAGAACTATCTCTGAAAGTAGTAGCATGAAAAACAATACAGATTTGGAAAGTGCCTCTTCATCTACAGATGAGCAGAATTCAACTTTAACAGAAGTTCAAAATCAAGAAATAGACTGGGAAAATGAATAAACAACAGCAATAAAAGAACTTAATGACAAAAAACTACTAAACTGACAACAAAGATAAAGACACAAACTCAGAAGTTATGAAAATGGCTATGATCAAAGCCTCAAAGAAAAATGTTAATTGGACACAAGACTAACAAGAATTCCTAAAAGAGTTAAAGAAAAACATAAAAATGGTAAAGGAAAATGGAGAAAGAAATTAAAAATGATACAAGAAAATTATGAAAAGAGAGTTAACATCTTGATGAAAGAGGCACAAAAATATCGAAGAAAACAACACCTTAAAAAACAGAATTGGACAACTGGTAAAAAATACCAAAAATACATTGAAGAAAAGAACTCTTTAAAAAAGCAGAATTAACCAAATAGGAAAGAGGGTACAAAAGCTCAATGAAGAACATAATTCTTTAAAAATGAAAATTGGGCCAGTAGACACTAATGACTCCATAAGACTCCAAGAAGCACTCAAAATCAAAGGAATGGGGAAAAAATGTGAAATATCTCATAGGAAAAACAACAGATCTGGAAAATAGATTAAGGGGACATAATTTAATAATTACTGGACTACCTGAAAGCCATGATTAAAAAAGAGTCTAGACATCATATTTCAGGAAATTATAAAGAACTGCTGTAGTATCATAGAGGTAGAAGTTGAAGGAATCTACTGATGACATCCTAAAAGAGATGTCAAAAGAAAAATTCCAATAATATTGTAGTCAAATTCCAGAGTTTCCTGACCAAGGAGAAAGTATTTCAAGCAACTAGAAAAAAACAATTAAAATATCACATAAGCACAGTCAGAATCAAGCAAGATTTAGCAGGGTCCATATTAATAGAGTTGAAGGATTGGAATGTGATATTCTAGAAGACAAAAGAGTCAGGATTAAAGCCAAGAATAACCTCTTCAGAAAAATTGAGTATAATCCTTTCAGAGAAAAAAATGATATTTACTGATATAGAAGACTTTCAAGTATTCCTGATGAAAAGACCAGAGCTAAATAGAAATTTTACCACTGAAACACAAAACTCAAGAGAAACATAAAAAGGTAAATATGAAAGAGAAATCACAAAAGACTCAATAAAGGTTAAGTTGCTTGCATTCTTATACAAGAAGATAATATATGTAATTCCTAATATTTTATTATTAGTAAAACTGTCAGAAGGAGTCTATACAGAGAACACAGCTGTGAGGTGATTAGGTGAGAATGACCTCAAAAAAAAGGGGGGGGCCAAGAAAGAGGGATGCACTGGGAAAGAAAGAATGGGGAAAATTATCTCACATAAAAGAAGCATTCAAAAAAATTTTTTACAAAGGAGGGGAAAATGAGAGAATGACAGGCAACACTTGAACCTCACTTTCATCTGAATTGATTCAAAGAGTGAAGAATGTATATACACATTCAACTGAGTATATTAATCTATCTTACCCAACAGAAAGTAGGAGGGAAAGAGGATAAGAAAAATGGGGGGAGGGTCATAAAAGGGAGAGCAGATTGGGGAGGTAGTGCTGAGAAGCAAAACGGACTTTTGAGAAGGAACAGGGTAAAAGTGGAGAGAAGGATAAACGGGAGAAAATAGGATGGAAGGAAATACACAGTTAGTAGAACTGTAAATATGAAAGTGATGAACTCACCCTTAAAACAGAAGCAGATAGCAGAATGAGTGAAAAACCAGAATCCAACAATATATTATTTACAAGAGATACATTTGAAACAGAAAGGTATGCATACAGAATTGAAGTAAGAGTCTAAAGCAGAATTTATCATGCTTCAGCTGAAATAAAGTCAGAAGCAGTAATCATGATCTCAGACAAAGGAAAATCAAAAATAGATCTAATTAAAAGAGATAATCAGGAAAACTATGTTCTTCTAAGAGGTACAATAGAAAATGAAGTAATATCAAAAAATTTATACGGCAAGTTTCTCTGATAAAAGACTCATTTCTCAGATATACAGGTAACTGGACCAAATTTATAAAAATATGATCCATTCTTCAATTGATAAATGGTCAAAGATATGAAGGGGCAGCTTTCAGAAGAAGAAATTGAAGTTATCTACAGTCACATAAAAGTGCTCTAAATCACTATTGATTAAAGAAATGCAAATTAAAACAACTCTGAGGTATCACCTCTTACCTATGAGAAATGACAAATGTTGAAGGGGATGTGGGAAAATAGGTATAGTAATGTTGATGGTGTTGTGAAGTGGTCCAACCATTCTGGAAAACAATTTTGAACTATGCCCAAAGGGTATAACACTATGCATACTCTTTGACCCAAGAATAACATTACTAAGGGGCAGCTAGGTGGTGCAGTGGATAGAGCACAAGTGCAGGAGTCAGGAGGACCTGAGTTCAAATCTCACCTCAGATACTTGACACTCACTAGCTGTGTGACCTTGGGCAAGTCTCTTAACCCTAATTGCCCCATCCTGGGTCATCTCCAGTCATCCTGATGAATATCTGGTCACTGGATTCAGATGGCTCTAGAGGAGAAGTGAGGCTGGTGACTATCACAGCCCTCCCTCACTCAAAAAACAAAGTCAAGTGCAAGTCATGTCATTATTTCTGTGATGACATGATCTTCTTCAGCAACGGACGATCATACAGCATTACTAGGTCTATACTCCAAAGAGAGCAAAGAAAAAGGAATAAGACCCATATATACAAAAATATTTATAGCAACTTTTTTGTGATGACAAAGAATTGAAAATTGAGGAAATACTCATCAACTGAGGAATGGTTAAACAAGTTATGTGGTTGTGATAGAATATTATTGCACTATAAGAAATGATAAAGGGAATAGTTTCAAAAAACCTGGGAAAACATGAATTGATGTAAAGTGAAGCAAGCAGAACCAGGATATCATTGTACACAGTAATAACAATATTGTATAGATTATGAAAGACTTAGCTACTCTGATCAATATAATGATCAAAGTTTCATAAGACTCATGATGAAAAATGCTGTCCCGAGAGAGAACTGATGAAATCTGAGTGCAAATTGAATATAATGTCTCACTTTCTTTGCTTTTCGTATTTTTTTGTGACATGACTAATATATAAATATATTTTGCATGATTTCACATATGTTTTTGAGTATATTGCTTGCCTTCTCAGCAGGTGGGGGAAGGGCTGGAGTTAGGTAGAAAATTTGGAGCTCAATTTTTTTATGCTAAAAATAATTTTTTAAAAAGCAAAAAAATACCTAGAGGTTGAAAATGGAGTGTCTTATATGAGGAAAGCAAGGACGCTGGTGTCACTGAATCATAGAGTACATGGAGGGGAGTATGGTGTAGAAAGGTAGGAAAGGGCCAGGTCATGAAGGTCTTTAAAATTCAAACAGTGGATTTTGATTTTAAAATTCAAACAGTGGATTCAGACAGGTAACAAGAGTGCCTTTGTAATTTATCGAATAGAGAGGTGATGTGGTCAGATTTATGATATAGGGAAATCACTTTAATAGATGAGTGGTCTGGAGTGCGGAAATATTTGAGATAGGGAGACCAATGAAAAGGCCATTGCAATAGTGCAGGTATGAGGTGATGATGGCCTGTGTCAGAATAACGATTCTCTCAGAAGAGGGGTCAGGGCGTAAATGAAAGATGTTATGAAGGCGTAATTGGCAAGATCTAGCAACAAATAGGATAGAGGCAGGGGAGGCTGAAATAGAGTGTAAGTCGTCAAGGAAAACACCTATGTTATAAGCCTGAGTACCTGGGAGGATAAGGGTTACCTCAACAGTAAAAGGAAAATTTGGAAGGCCTTGGAGGTGGGAGGAGGAGATAATGAGATAAGCTTTAGATGTTCTGAGTTTCAGATATCTAGGGGACATCCTGTTTGAGATGTTTAACAGGAAGTTGGAAATACAAGATTCAGTGTCAGCAGAGAGGTTACTGCTGGATAAGTAGATCAGATAATTATCAGTATAGAGATGACAATTGAATCCATGTGAACTAATGAGATCACTTAGAGAATAATATAGTGGGAGAAGAAAACAGAATGTGAGATCATTAACTTTGGAGGGACTAGTGTCAGTTGAATGATAACACTGGAAGCTAGACTGCAATTTAGAAGAGAGGGAGAGGGAGGGAAGTAGAGGCACTGATTGAAGATCATCTTCTCAGTGAGTTTAGCTATAAAAAGGAAGAAAGAAACAATATAATAGCAGGGATGGACAAATCAAGTTTTTTGAGAATGAGAAAGACATGGGTATGTTTGAAGGTAGTGGGGAAGCAGTCAATAAACAGGAAAAGATTAAAGTTTAGTGAGAGTGTTGGGAAGATAGAAGCAAGTCTGCTGGGGAATATAGGATAAGGTGGGATCACTTATGCACACAGTGAGGTTTGCTTTGGCTGCTTCATGTGAGATAGTGGTGAGGGAGTTGTTTGAATGGTGCCTGGCCATGACAAAATATAAAATAAAGCTAATATTTATATAGCCTTTTAAAGTTTGCAAATTGTTTTACAGATATTATCTTATTTTTCTCTCACAACAACCCTGGGAGACAAGTGATAATATTATTTCTATTCTAAAGATGAGGAAATGGGGGATTTGAGAGGTTAAATGACTCCTTCAGAGTCACACAATCAGTAAATAGATGAGGCAAGATTTGAACTACCATCTCCCTGATTCCACATCTACTATGTTATCTGCTTACTAGATATTCTGGGGAGATTTCAGTATTCAACTCCCAAGAAATTGTAACTGTAGTTATAAGTCGTTACTGAAACCTATTAAATTCGTTCTCTTAAAGTGCACTTGTGTCATGTAGTTCTTCTGTAGCTTTTTTTTTTGCATATTGAAACAAACTAGATTCATTCCCTCCCTTTGGGGGAAATACTTATAGTCATGAACCATAATATAATTTTCTTTAATTAAAATAGTCCCTAGAATGTGGGTTGGGGAACTTAATGAGTTGAAAAGTTGGGGGGGAGGAGCCCTCGGAATCAGTCAGTAACGTTCTCCATGACCGAACCTCATCCAAACCATATGGCTAGGTATCGACTAGAGAAGGATACACATCTCCCACTCCTGTAAGGTCACAGTGGTTCCTCGGTGCTAGATGCATAAATTTTCTGTATCAGTACCAAGGGGATATGTTCTGTTAGATTATGGTTTTTTATACTTTATTAAAATTGTTGATGTGTTTGTTATTGTATCAGTTAGCTTTTTTTCTTTCTTTCTTATGCTTTGGGAGTAAGAAAAATGATTACCAGGAAGACAAGGTTTAAGGATTTTTCTTTTGTTCTAATCTCATCAAATTCCACAGTTTTAACTAAAACCATAACTAAAAATGCTGATGCTTACAAGGGAGAATATAGGAAAAAACCAGGAATCTAGCAATGAAAAGCAGGCAGATGAGGCCAGAGTCTAGAAGGACTCATTTGAGAATGAGGAAGCATAGGGTCTCATACCTATAATATACTGCCCCTTCACTTTCATTGTGTCTTGACTGGTATTCCTGTAAGTCAGCTTGTGGTTGGCTATAGTCAAGTGGTCCATTCTCTAGGGAGTCTAGTCTGCCTGTAAAGGAGTGGCTGATGAGACCTTACACACACACACACACACACACACACACACACACACACACACACACACTCACACACACACAGAGACACACACACACACACAGAAAGAGTGGAGGCTGTCTTCTTTCAGTCTAGGATACAAAAGGTGAGAATATGCAGACATAATAGAAAGTTGGGCAGATTACTAGCCACCAGCCCAGGAATAAGGGCATAGCTCTCAGGAGAAGTAGCTGAGCCCAGGAAAATAAGGAGAAGCATTGTCTATAGATGATGAGGCACAGAGGCGGCATGGGGCTACAGGCAACTTGAGTTCATAGATCTGTCAGTTTGTGTGCCAAGGTCTTCAGCTTTCCTTTCTTATATTCCAGGGTACTTTGATGCACTTAGAATGGTAATATGTCTTAGGTGAATCATTGATATTGAAACTTTTAAAAGTACTTTGTAGATCTTTTCCTGCACCAAATTTGGAAGTTAGGCTTTTACAATAGAAGTCTACACCTTGAGTAAGGCTTGCTAGGAATTATGATAATGACTGCTTTATAATAATATTTTTCACAGCTTAGAAATGTTAGGCTCTCTTCCCTCTTAATACATAATAAGGCAAACATTAAAAAAAATAAAAATATAAGTTTCCTCTGAGATATGTATGTAAATTGAATTACACACACACACACACACACACACACACACACATGCTATTAGAACAAGAGTAGAGAAAATAGTTTTAAAGGCACTGGACCAGAAACAACAAAGATCAAGGAGGAAGAAACTTCACCCCTATTGGCTAGTGGTTGGGAAACAGAAGGAAACACAATGTCTGTGATGGTCTACTTGTTATTACATTTGAGTAACAGTCACAGAACTGTCTGTGATCACCATCAGGGAAAGGATTTGACAGTGCTCTAAATTTTGGGATGAAGTTTTACATGTTCTAAACTAGATCAGGTACTAATTATAACCAAAATCCAGCATTAAAAAAAATGCCTACAAATGTATTCTTTAACTTGATATTTTTTTACAGGATAAAATGAATTAAAATTTCATGGAACTCATAAAGCTTCCATCTTTAAAAGAAATATTGGTATAGTAGAGGCAGTGTGTAGGGTAAAGAGCACTGGCCTTCAAATCAAACAACCTTGGGGTGAATCCTGATCAGCCAATTCATACTCATGTGGTCTTGAGCAAGTCACTTCAACCTCTGGTCCTCAGCTTTTCTTTATCTGTAAAATGAGAGGATTGATTAGGTGGCTTCTTGGGTCCCTTCCAACTCTAACATCTAATGACCTTGGGCATTAAGGTACAAAATGCTTTGTTTTGCCAAAAAAAAGTAATCCTTTTTAAAGTCAGTGACTATTTGTGCCTATGAGGAATTTATTTTATTTCTAAGTTCCCTTCTCAGTGTCTTATATATGCATAAACTTATGACAGCTCAGTAAGAAATAGTGGCTACTGTTCTCTGATCTAGAAGGAGGTCTTTCTACCTTATTTCCTAAATGTAATATGTGAAATAATTTGTAAAGGCAGTTCAAATTATTCCAATTACAAGACCCTGCTTAGCCTACTGTCATTTTTCCAAGACCACAGAAAAATGAGCTTAAATACATACCATGGACATATGTAAGTAGGATTTTTTTTTTTTTGTCTATCCAGAACTTACTGTACTGTACATGAATAGAAAAACCAAATACAAGAATAATTAAAGACTATACTGCTAGTATGTTCATACATTCACACTTGTACACACCCAAAGAAACCTCAAGAGATCAGAGAAACATGTTCATTTGCAAAGCATGATTTTTTTCCCCTACAATCTATTACTTAAGTTTTTGCATATTAAATCCAATGTCCTGTTGATTTTACAAACTAGACAATTTCCCTTATGTTATTGAAGAGCTTTCACTAGCATTAAAAACCTGCAAATGAATATCCTCACTTTCTAGTGACTACTTAAATAGATTGCTGAATATCAGTACTTCAAAATTAAATGATCAAAATGTTTAACTGAAAAAAGTCTGCTACGGAGAGCTTAAACTTTTTATTTCTGGAAAGGTTTAGGTTTTGTTTTTTGTTTTCTTTAGCATAGAGTCTTTTTTTTTAAATTGTGGAGATGTCAAAGTACTCAGAGCAGGGAGTTTAGAGAAATGTTTGCCAGAATCACTAAGAGATGCCTAGAATGGTATAGTGAGAAGGTTCACTGTAATTGTAATGTAAAGCAATCAGGCGATCAAGAGTTTATTCTCTGTACTCCTACTAACCAGTTATGAGATTTTTTTTTTTGCAAGACAATCAGGGATAAATGACTTGCCTAGTGTGCACAGCTAGTGTTGAGTGTTTGAGGTAGCATTTGAACTCAGATCCTCCTGACCCCTGGGGCAGTGCTCTATTTACTGTACCGCCTAGCTGCCTCTAGTTGTGTAATTTTGAACAAGTGTCTTGTCACAGTTCCCTCATCCTTTATGAAAAATCTCAGGTGTTCATGTGAAGAAAATTTAGATAAGTATATATGACTGTCTCTATAGAACACTGCAACAAGCAGTCAAAAATTTTTAAAAAGTGATTAAATAATGTAAGTATTAATCCATTCAGGGATTCTCTAGACTGAATTCTATGAACTTGACTTTTTTGAAAAATATTTTGATAACTGTATTTTAAAAGAATTGGGGTTTTTTTTTTTGGTAATCCCATATATTTAATTTAGCATTTAAAAGTATTATTTAGGGAGGGGATTCAGATTGCCAAAGGCATCCAAGACTTATACAAGTTTAAGAACCCTTGCTAAAGAGCAGTCACAACAGATGAAGCAAGGCAAGGGAGAGAGTGGGGACTAGATTCTTCCCTTTAAAAATTTTGAACTTATGAGACCCCTTTAAAATTTCCCAGTCCCACAATGGTCCTTTCCAATCTTCAACAGTATAATAATTCTCTTTCTTCTCAACAAATTTACTCCTTGTGATATAGCAGTCATGTATGCAAAACGTTCATCTCCCCAGGCCTCACTGGGCTCAGGAAGGTATTTGAATTTAGCCATCCTTTGGTTCAGTAACATGAAATTAGACTCGTAAAATCTTAGAGCTGGAAGGAACCTTAGAAATCACCTAAACCAGCCCCCTCATTTTACAGATGAAGAAACCGAGACTGAAGGCCTCATTTCCCAGCTTGCACCAGTGCCCATACCACTTCTTCTCCCTTTACTCTTTATGGTGCTGTTTTCTTTAGATAAGAAGAAAAATATACCATATGTCCCTTATTTACCCTTGAGCTCTCCATATGGGAAGTA